>OZ023205.1:73862646-73960723 GCA_963995525.1 Escarpia spicata | reverse complement strand
AGAGAGAGAGAGAGAGAGAGAGAGAGAGAGAGAGAGAGAGAGAGAGAGAGAGAGAGAGAGAGAGAGAGAGAGAGAGAGAGAGAGAGAGAGAGAGAGAGAGAGAGAGAGAGAGAGAGAGACAGAGAGAGACAGAGAGAGAGAGAGAGAGTCAGCCTCAGTACGGAGGAATTGTGGAGTAGGTTTACAGACACCCTCACTAAGGCAGTATCATCCTTCATCCCACACAAGGAAGCACGCCAAAAGATCAGCAAGCCATGGATCACTCCAGACATCCGTAAACTGGTGAAAAGACGCGACCAGGTGTAGAAGATGATGAAGAAGCAGGGTTCGGAAGAACTAAAGAAGGAGTCTTGGTGCCTAGCAGCCTGATCCAGCGCAAGATACGTCACACCTACTGGGAATACATCAATGATGCAATCACAGTTGACCCCGAGTCAGCAGAAGGTTCCCACTCTCTGAAGCGTTTTTGGACCTTCATCAAACACCAGAGATCTTCCAAGGCTAGCATCTCCCCCTTGAAGGTCAGTGGACAGCTCATAACAAACCCTATGGCCCAAGCACCAGCTCTGAACAACCACTTCCAGGTCATCTTCAGTGAAGGGACGGAGTATACTGATGAAGAATTCCAAGCCAGGTGCCAGATGAATTATGGTGAACATTCATCCACGCTGACTGACCTCGTCATCTCAGGAGGGCATTTACAAGATTCTCACCAAACTAGATCCCTACATGGCCTGTGGCCTGGACCACATAAGTCCACGGGTACTCAGAGAACTGGCAACTGAAGCGGCCCCGATTTTGACTACTATCTTCCAGTCCTCAATCAGCACAGGCGAAGTCCCATTGGACTGGAGAGAAGCCAACATAACGCCCGTTTTTAAGAAAGGCGAGCACTATGATCGAGCAAACTACCCCCCTGTATCCATCACAAGCGTTCCATGCAAGATCCTAGAACATGTCATCGTCAGCGCTCTGATGAATCACCTCGAAAGCAATGGAATCCTCAGGCCAGAACAACACGGCTTCCACAAATTAAGATCCTGTGAAACACAACTACTGGACTTCACTGAAGAACTCAGTGAGAACATGGAACAAGGCCACCAAGCCGACATCATAATAATGGACTTTGCGAAAGCCTTCGACCGGGTTAACCACAGTCTCCTACTACATAAGCTATACCACTATGGAGTCCAAGGCAATGTCAACCAGCTCGGGGCTTTCCTCAGGAATCGGCGGCAAGCAGTAGTGGTTAACGATGCTACCCCAGGCTACGTCAGTGTGCACTCAGGTGTACCACAGGGGGCAGTTGTCGACCCAGCACTATTCCTGGCCTACATCAATGACCTCCCAGAACAACTCACTTCGTGGACACACCTACTTGCTGATGATCCTTCACTGACCACGACCAACACCAGCTACAACTCGACCTCCACCGACTGGAAAGCTGGGAACAACGATGGGACATGGCTTTCCACCCAAGGAAATGTCACCCGCAAGAGGACCATGGCGGAGTGCCAATACCTACTCCTTGGCCGTACCTTGGCAACGGTCACCTCTGCTAAGTACCTCGGTGTTACCATCACCTTAGACATCTGCTGGGACCAGCACATTGACAACATCTGTGCTAAAGCCAACAAGACTCTAGGTTTCTTACGTCACAACATTTGTCCCATACTGGAGTATGCCTGCTCAGTCTGGGACCCTTACACACAGCGCAACATTGACAAGATCGAGGCAGTCCAGAGAAGAGCCGCATGGTTTATGGTCAACCAGAACCAGAAGATATCTAGTGTCACCACAATGATCAACAGACTCAAATGGCCTTCCCTCCAGTACCGCAGAAAGGTGGCAAGATTGACCATGTTACATAAAATCCTTAAAAACCAAGTTGATTGTGGCCGCCAAAAGGATGATGACGATGATGATCAGGGCAAAGTCCACTATCCAGTTGTAAATAGAGATCAGTGTCTGCATGAGGCAGCAATAGGGAAATAGCAGGAACATTTTACATATTTGGGGGCCCTAATGTGCCCTTAGAATGATTCAATCAAATACAGATTTCTTGTTTATAGTGGCACTACCCTAAGATACATCTATGCAAAATTAGAGAAAAAGTTACTAAAGAGTTTTTGAAAAATGATTTAAATCAAATGATTTAAACCAAACAACCCTGTTGGTAAGTATTATTCAAATGTTTTTTGGTGAATCATAGTCACAGATCATTTATCTGGGTTATGATGAAAGTAAAATGTTGACATGTTTAATGTTCACTTATTGCACCATGTCTTGCATTTAGAGGAATAATTATAATAGAAAATTTAATGTTGTGGCACCTATTTTTAAATACATGCATTGATGAGAAACCAGGAATAAATTTTCTGTGGCCTAAGAATAACTTATTTAACAAACATCCTGCTTATAATTACATAACAGAAAACACAACCTACAAATAAAACAACTGCCTAAATATAGATATCCATGCAAGACACTGACTCCGCATGTGACAGATGTTGTAGTGAAGGGGTATAGCTGTGTGACTTAAATACATGCATTGATGAGAAACCGGGAATTACTTTTCTGTGGCCTAAAAATAACTAATTTAACAAACATCCTGCTTATAATTACTTAACAGAAAAGACAACCTCCAACCTCCTTATAAAAAAACATAAGTCTATGACTTCAGCTATGTCCTTTCAGCAGCAGCAGCAGCAAACCATACTGTGCATGTATTATGTTGTTGTTGTTGTTGAATAAACGTTCATTCAACTGCATAAAAACAGATATCCATGCAAGACACAGACTTCGCATATGATACATGTTGTAGGAAGAGGTATAGCAGCCAGGTTCTGTTTTTTGGCACAATACACAACATCTACTGTTGGGGTGGTCTCAAGGGCCCTTCTCAAAACCACATCACTAGATAGTGTAAACATCTTGCATTTTGGGGGCCCCTGAGGTGCCCTTAGAATGATCCAATAAAATACAGATTTCTTGTGTACAGTGACACTACCACATGTAATGTCTTTGCAAAATAGAGAAAACGTTACTGAAGAGTTTTTGTAAAAATAGGCAAAATGTGAAAAATTACCATTTTTGGGGCTCTGTGAGGCCCTATGGGGCCTTAGAATGATTCAATAAAATACAGATTTCTCGTGCATATTGGCAGTACCTTAAGATACGTCTATGCAAAATTAAAGAAAAAGTTACTGAACGGTTTCTGAGATATGGCAGCTAACGGAGCACGGCGGATGGTGAACGGCGGATGCAGAGTGATGGCATAAGTCTGTTGGAGCCCAAAGGACTAAAAAGTCTGCTGATTCTTGCACAAGATGATAACAATTAAACATATTTTCTCTGTCATACCATTGTATATACAGCAATAGATATATTTTCACATAAAGTGTGACACTTCTATGGTTACCTGTAGTCGTGTACTTAATCCTGAAGCCATCTTTTCTAATATAAGCATCAGACTTGAAGGACACAAACAGGTCGTTGCTGCTGGAAATGATGTCCTTTGGTATTGTGGCTCCACACAATAAGCCAAGCAGTGGTGCCGAATCATTCGCCCCGTCATATACTTTCACATTGTCAAAGCAACAGCTGGTGCAGAACTCAATGTTGAACGTGTAGAATTTCAACTGAATTTTCTACAAACGAACATGTAAAACACAAAATAATCAAACACATTAAGCATCACCTCTAGGTTTAATCGTTGAGGTAAAGAAGTGAAAGATACTTCTCTGCAGATGGTAATTAGAGATACCTGGTGGGTAGTAATTATAGGGAAGAATTTCAATTGATTTATTTAGACATGCAACAATTACTGAACGAAACTATTGGCACAAAAATATCCTGTCTACACTGTCTATATAGCCAGGTGCTAATTTATACTGCTAGGTAAACTATAGTTACGTATAGTTGCCTAAGGACTGAAAGGGCAGCAAGAAATTTGAGCAAGGAATATCTTGACTGAGAGCCCTTTAACGATTAAACCACTGCACTGCACTACATATGAGCTCGAGGCTCCCAGGGTCAACAGAGTGGTTGGTTACAACGTTCTGGTGGCTACGACACTGGTTGGTGGCTCACAATAATGCAACAAAGTGGACAGCAGAGTTCCTGAAAGCTCTGTACAGTAAATCACCTAATTCTCTCAAGGTAGCTACTTTCATCTTAAATATCTGATGTTTGTTCCACTTATGTAGTACAGCACTGTGATTAATGAAAACTTATGCCATTCTAACTATCACTGTCTAATTTCAGTGTTTCTTGTTGAAAAATAATTTGGAGGATCATTTGGTTTGTATTATATAATATATATTGGACGTGTAATACTGCTTACCTTGGCTGTTTCGACCTGAATCTTCCAACTACTTCTCATGTTTTCTTTATACTGAGTATCACTGATGCCAAACGTGCCTTCTGCTTGTGTCAATGTCACTGGACTAGCGGGATATGGTGCTGGAATATCTAAGAACACAGGCTTATGTAACAAAAATCATGTTTATGAAAATTTTGGGTAGGATCTTGGCAACAGTGCTTAAGGTGGCTCTGGTGGCAGACATTTCATGTTTTCAATTAATCATTTCTAATAATAGTTTTGATAAGATAGACAACAACAAAATTCTCAGACTATGCCTAAGACATCAAGCAATACTCTAGTCCAAAAAGAATTAAGTTTGTAGGTTATTTAGTGATATTTCCATGCTTTTATTGACAATTGAAAAATACTGGGTTACTGACAAATGGTGACATTGTTGAGCATGTAACAGCGTTCAGTCACAAAACAAGAAGACTACCGCCAGCATCGGTTATTTAACATCGCTATGCAATTATGTAATCTTCATAAAACAAGATACTTGTATCAAAATAACCAGGCTATATGATATGGGTTCACGGCGAGTGAATTTACACTCGTGGACATCTGCGCTGGCGTGAAAGTGATGTCATCATTTCTATGGAAACGTTGTCATAATTTCCATTAATTTGAAGGGGAATTCCACTGAGACACACAAAATAGTAGTTTTTAAATTACAGACTGGTGATATATGGCATTAATGCCATATTTTCTTTTGTAGTATATATGTTCATACCAATACCTAATATTCTATAACAAAAAATAAAGAAATCAACTGACACGATAACCGCCGCTCAAACCTTAAAATTAGCTCAATATTGTTGTCAACATGGAAACGATTGTTACCATTTTTCTGTGAGGACTTAGTAGGATTTTGAGCTATTTAAGGTGGAAAATGGAATAATTAATAAAAAATAGCAATTTTATATTAAAAAATTAAAATATCATGCAAACGTTTATCTAGTTATTGTTGTGAACATGGACCGGATCATTCCAGTTTTTATCATGAGGTTTTAATATGATCTTGAGCAATTTTAACAAAAAATACAAAATTATTTATTAAAAATGAAATATACAAAAACTAAAATATCAATACAGTATATGGTACATGATCATTAATCATCTTCACACAATGCAGTATGATAGATAGGCAACATTAGGTGTATTTGCAGTAAATGTGATGTTAACCATATTGTAAAGTTTACAAGAGTTTCAATAATTCCCGACTGATTTGCAATGTAATAAAAGAGGTACCAGAGATAACACCATGGGAGGTGGAAGCAGTGATAAGAGATATGAAGAATGGGAAGACATCAGGCAATGACCATGTAAACATTAAAATATCATCCATATACCATCTCGACGACACTTGCTAAGCTGTATACTAAATGCTTATCAGAAAGACGAATACCCACCGCAAGGAAGAACACGAAGATGATAAACTTCAAAAATGTCCTTTGTAATACAGCTGTACATCTATATGTAATCCCGGCTGACCAAATGAGTGATAAGTCGGAAAAATTGTAACATTGTTTTCTTACATTCTTGTAAAGGTTGGGTAGGGTGCTTTACAGTTTCTAAAATTATGACTGCTACAAAAATTTGCGAAGTTATGGAGCATTGAACATGGTAGGGGTCAAAAAGTGAAAATGAAGAAAACGGCTGTTGAAGTTTTACATTATATATGCAAATGGATTGCATGGAAATATGACATGCATGACATTCAAATGTGGCACACAGTATGTATGTTATGTTGCAATGATACACTGGAAGTACAAATGTGCTGCTACAAAAACTTATCACGTTAAGCCAGATTATGTCTTTGTGTATAAAACTAAGAGGACAGATTATTTGAGAGCAGAAGGTAGACTCACTGTTTGACACAGTTTAAAACCTACAGGCAACTGTCCAGTTTAACAGGGTTAGTGGCATAATGCTGTCTGTTGACACATGCTTCTGCCAGTGACCAATTACAGATTAGTCACAGTTTCCATTAAACAATAGCAGACAGAGAATCTTAGCTCCACAGCTGGGTGTAATACACAACAAGTTATAAATATAGCTACTCTGAGGTAGACAATTAATTTTAGTTAGCAAATTTAGCATTTTATGGGACTTTTGGTGCCCTTAGAATGATTCAATCAAATACAGATGTATTGTGTATAGTGGCACTACCACATGAAATGTCTATGAAAAAAATAGAGAAAAAGTTACTGAACGATTTTTTAATAAAAGGCAAAATGTGAAAATGTTCCTGTTTTGGGATCCTTTTTGGGGGCCATTACACATAAACAGACCATTCACACAAGATGACATACTAATGCAATTAAAAAAACTAAAAAACAAAAAGGCATGTTGTATTGATAATGTTATAAATGAGTACTTAAAAACAGCCCCACAGAACTAATTATAGTTATTGTTAAGATGTTTAACCTACAGTGTAGTTCCATTATCTGACATTGTGCCAACAGATTGGTGTATTGGGATCATTAAGCCTATATATATATACAAACATAGCATCAGACACTGGGACAGTGTGACTGCTGCCTGGCTAAATGGATGCAATGGTGCTTTGAAGTTAGTTCTTCTGCCAACTATCCTTTTCACACAAGCCTATAGGTTTAGTAGCTGCCAGCACACTACTGAGCCTAAACTACCATGCAGGTGTGAAAAAACGTGCTGATGTATTTGAACTTGACCAACTAATTAACTGTCCACCAAGCAGTAGCAGAACAATTTATAATAATAATAATCCACAAGTTAAGTGGCAGTGATCTTCCTTTTATCATTCATGTGATGTTTATTGTGAGCAGGGCAGACAAATGGTTGTCATACGTAGACAGGTACAGAAAGAAGCTGACGTTTTCTATAAAAAGAACATATTTGCCTATCAATGGCATGTATTTCCTATTGCTGCCGTTTCTGCCCGGCATAAATCAAACAACCCTGTAGGTAATTATTAATCAAATGTTTTTTTGGTGAATCATAGTTACAGATCATTAAGGGTTATGATGAAAGTAAAATGTTGACATGTATACTGGTCACTTATTGCACCACGTCTTGCATTTAGAGGAATAGTTATAATAGAAAATAAAATGTTGTGGCACATATTTTTAAATACATGCATTGATGAGAAATCGGGAATTACTTTTCTGTGGCCTAAGAATAACTAATTTCTATTAACTTTCTGCTTATATAAAACAACTGCATAGAAATTTATATCCATACAAGACACAGACTCCACATTTGACAGATGTTTTGGGAAGGGGTATAGTGTTCTGTTTCTGGTACAAGGTTCTGTGTTTGTTGACCCAAGCCTCTGCCAATGACCAATTACAGATTAGTCACACTTTCACCAGCCAGGCACAGTGAGGTGTGACAGATGTTGTGGGAAAAGGGATTAGTTGAACAAAAGGACTGGAAGCATGATAGATCTGCTGCTACAGTAGACCTTTTAGTTAGCAAATTTTGCATTTTAGGGGACCTTTGGAGCCCTTAGAATGATTCAATCAAATACAGATTTCTTGTGTACAGTGACACTACCACATGAAATGTATATATGCAAAATTACAGAAAAAGTTGCTGAACAGTTTTTGAAAAAATAGGCAAAATGTTACATTTTCACCAGTTTTGGGGTCCTTGGAGGCCCTAGGGAGCCCTT
Organism: Escarpia spicata; assembly: GCA_963995525.1. NCBI lineage: Eukaryota > Metazoa > Annelida > Polychaeta > Sabellida > Siboglinidae > Escarpia > Escarpia spicata. The sequence continues at coordinate 73,952,702 of OZ023205.1, read as the reverse complement.
AGAATGATTCAATCAAATACAGATTTCTCGTGCATATTGGCAGTGCCCTAAGATATGTCTATGTAAAATTAGAGAAAAAGTTGCTGAACGGTTTCTGAGATACAGCAGCTAACGGCAGACGCAGAGTGATGGCAATAGTCCCTTGGACCTTCGGCCAAAGGACTAAAAACAAGGTCTCAAAGACAAAAGTGATGCTAGAAAATCAAACATTGACAGAAAACAAAGGTCATAGACATGATAGAACAAATCAGAAAACAGAAGTGGACTTGGGCAGGGCACAACTGCAGACTACAAGATAACCAATGGACATTGGGTATCACAACCAGGAGACCTTACGATGGGAAACGATCTAGAGGAAGACTGGCGAGACCGTAGAGACGAACTAGACAAGTACTGGAAGGGCACCATCTGGCAGAGGTTAGTGCAAGACAGGCAGATTTGGAAACAACATGCTAGTTACAAATTACAATTATTCCCTATATAGGTCAACGTTTGTGTACCCATCTCAAGTGAATCTCTCAACCTGTAACTGGAGAGATAATTGAGACTTATTGAGACAAAAAGTCTGCTGATTCTTGCACAAGATGATAACAGTTAAACATATTTTGTCAGTCATACAATTGTATATGCAGCAATAGATATATTTTCACATAAAGTGTGACACTTCTATGGTTACCTGTAGTCGTGTACTTAATCCTGAAGCCATCTTTTCTAACATAAGCGTCAGACTTGAAAGACACAAACAGGTGGTTGCTGCTGGAAATGATGTCCTTTGGTATTGTGGCTCCACACAATAAGCCAAGCAGTGGTGCCGAATCATTCGCCCCGTCATATACTTTCACACTGTCAAAGCAACAGCTGGTGCAGAACTCAATGTTGAACGTGTGGAATTTCAACTGAATTTTCTACAAATGAACATGTCACCCAATATATTCAAAAACATTCAGCATCACCTGTAGGTTTAATTTTTTATTTAATAAAGAAGACATATACACCTATTTGGTGATACTAATGATAATAAAAGGTCAAAAGGCATTGTTTTACTTGAAATTTAAATGCAGGTGAAAACTCATGCACATTGTCTTAAGGATTTTCATATGGCAAAATCTCCCATATGAAATCCTAGTCTGCCTGTATGAATTCTTTTGTCATACTAAAATAAGCTGACTTTTTTTGTAAGATTTTCCATGAATATCTAGCAATGTAATTGGACATAGCTGTCAGCCATCAAAGTTCTGATTTTCAATGTTGTCATTCAATTTCAAGACAGATAATTTTTTTAAGAGGGGCAAACTGATAAACATGGTTAAATGCTTTGAACATTGGTTAACCAAATGGAAATGCCAATAGGATTTGCTAAAGGTTAGAATACTGATTGTTTTTTGGACAAATGAGGGTGGTGAACTCTTGACGCTTCTTATTAGTTATGTATACAGCCTAATACAGGTGACATATATGTAAACCAATACATCATTAGAAAGTTCATCAACTCAGCAATCAAACAATGATATATATGATGTCATAATTCATAACAAATAAAAACATGACTACCATAGGAATGGAATTAATTATTATAAATGTTTTACTTGACTGTGAATATTATTGTTATGCCTGTCAAACCTTAAACAAAGTATGGTGATTATATTATAAATAAAATATTGCCTTTTTAGGAAATTAATATTTTTACACATGTCAAAATAGTATTTTTTTTTAAATGTAATATATTTGCATTTGGACCCACAAGCCCAAATACCTTAGTGTTATATGGACCCACCTATGAGATTCGTGAATGCCCAATGTGCACTCGCATTTACAAAGTTTAATATATTTATTACACACACATATAAACACTAAATATGGAATAATTCTAACGATTACCATTTTTAAAGGGATACAAATGTCATTAGTGTTCATATTTCACTATGACATTTGGACCTAGCCCATTATTTTGCTATTATATTTTGACCTAGCATCCTAATTCCTAATACTGAATGTAGCTTAGAAGATTAGTAACTAACTTCCAATATGTATTTTTTCAAAAGTTGTGGACACGGGTCCATTTTTGATGGTATATTTTGACCACGCCAATCTACAAATTGAATATTGCTGACATCACAAGTTAGTTCTGCAAGTCTATATATTCCACTGACATTGCAAGGATGAAGCCACTGAATAAAGAACAAAGGGGAAATTATATACTCTTTAACTGCCGAATTTTATGCCAATTTTGTCTATGTGACCTTTGACATACTGGGTAGGAAGTAATATGCCACACACACCTCGATGTATAAACACAAACCTGCTATGAACTAATAATAAGACATCACACACATGTATAAGGAACAAATATAATGATTAGTACATTAAAATGAGGTTTCAAATATCATAGGGTGAGTACATATTTTGCTATGGCATTTGGGCCCGCATGTCCAAATATCACATGGGTCCAAATCTCACCTGACACCAGTATTCATACTGTTATGTGAACTGTACCTGGTAGTTACATAAAGTGAGAAAATTTGCCCATGGATTGAAACAGCAGCAAGAAATTCAAATGCGGAATATCTTGACTGCGAGCCCTTTAACCATTACATCACCGCACTGCACTACATATGAGAGTCTCCCAGGGTCAACAGAGTCGGTGGCTACAACGTTCTGATGGCCTTCACTGAACTGTTGTCATGTGATGAAAACCAACACAGTCATACGACACTAGTTGGTGGCTCACAATAATGCAGCCAAGTGAACGGCAGAGTTCCTGAAAGCTCTGTACAACAAATCACCTAATTCTCTGAAAGGTACCGGTAGCTACTTTCATCTTAAATGTCTGATGTTTGTTCCACATACGTAGTACAGCACTGTGATTAATGAAAGCTTATGCCGTTATAATTTTCACTGTCTAATTTCAGCGTTTCTTGACGAACAAATAATTTGGAGGATCATTTTGTTTATATAATATATATATTGGAGGTGCAATACTGCTTACCTTGGCTGTTTCGACCTGAATCTTCCAACTGCATCTCATGTTTTCTTTATACTGAGCCCCAATGATGCCAAACGTGCCTTCTGCTTGCGTCAGTGTCACTGGACTAGCGGGACACGGCGCTGCTACATCTAAGAACAAGATCCAATTAATAGCCCACAGGCTTATGTACCAAAAATCACATTTATGAAAATTTTTGGTAGAATCTTGGCAACAGCGCTTAAGGTGACTCTGGTGGCAGACATGCTTGTCTTGAATTAATCATTTCTAATAAAAGTTTTGACAAGATAGACTAACAAATTTTTCTCAAACTGTGCCTACGACATCAAGCAATACTCTAGTCCAAAAAGAATTAAGTTTGTAGGTTGCTTAGTGACATTTCCATGCTTTTAATGACAATTAAAAAATGTGTCAAAAACCACCTCAAAATGGCATTTTATTTTATTTTGAGAAACACCCTGAAAATAAAATGTGCATGTTTGTAAGCATAAATATATTATTGACATTCACACAGGTTTGTTTTATGAACAAATGCATATTAAGCGTGCTACAGCTTCATAAAAATGTTACAACAATGTTGAAAGACAGCCACAACTTGATGTGTATTTTTGGCACAACCACTTCACAGATTGTAAATCAATCCCATGCAATTTTGTGCACATATAAGGCCAACTTCCATGCCAAATTATAGCTTTGTAACTATTGCAGCTATACATTAAGTAATGCTTCCTGGTTGTCATTGTTAACAGACATGTCACCAGATAGGAGGGTTTTGCACAAAATGTTACGTTTTTTCATTGGCAAACCCGTTTATTTTAAATTCAAATTGACCGAGACATCTGTTTTTGAGATATCCACGTGTTTTCACCGCCAACTAGGTCCTGCAATCTGTACTTGTAATGACTAAATGTCAAACGACTTCATGTTTATGACTGGCCTACAGCCCCATGTGCTAGTCTGTTTTGGTGACACCTCGCTTTGAGGGACCGGTGTTACTGACAAATGACGGTATTGTCGAGTGTAATTAATTTTCATTATATAATATATTTTTATTAATTAATTATTATTTATCTTTTAATACAATTTTATATATTATAATATATATTCGTTTACTTAACTGTGTTAATATTATTGCAAATATGTCATGTATTTTAGATACATTATATATACAATCTTGTAAATCTTAATATTACATTTACTGGCATCTTTATACATATATTGTTTCCAAGAAGACTACCGCCAGCATTGGTTATTTAACATCACGATGCAATTATGTAATCTTCATAAAACAAGATACTTGTATAAAAATAACCAGACTATATGATATGCGTTCACAGCGAGCGAATTTACATTCACGGAAATCTGCGCTGCCGTGAAAGTGACATCATCATTTGTACGGAAACGTCGTTATGGTTTCCAAGAATTTGAAGGGTAATTCCACCGACACACAAAATAGTAGTTTTTAAAGGACGGTCTGGTGACATATGGCATTAATCCCATGTTTGCGTTTGTAGTACACATGTTCACACCAAAACATACTAATGTTCTATAAAGAAAAGAAATGATACGATAAATGCCGCTCAAATCTAAAAATTAGCTCAATATTGTTGTCAACATGGAAACGATTGTTGCCATTTTTCTATGAGGGCATAGCAGGATTTTGAGCTATTTTAAAGTGGAAAATGGAATCATTAATTTAAAATAGTAATTTAATGTTAAAAAAATAAAATATCCAGCAAAATTGTATTTACTTATTGTTGTGAACATGGAACGGATCGTTCTAGTTTTTATCTAGAGGTTTAAAAAATCATCTTGAGCAACTTTGAAAACAAATAAGAAATGATTGATTAAAATTTTATAAACAAAAAATAAAATATCAATACAATAATGATACATGACCTGACACTCGATCAGTCAGTGCAGTTGAGTCGGCAAGCCGAGGCTAGGAAGCAGCAACGGAAAGTTGTACGCGGCGACACGAAACCAAACCCGACGACTATTGAGTTCGTCAAGAGGGGTCAACGATCAACGGCGAGTACTAACACTGCTACGACCAGACATCACGCCGGCAAATGCAGGTGGTGTGGCCAACAGCAGCATGACAGGAAGGTCTGCCCTGCGAGAAAAGCGATATGTCACAACTGTCAGAAAACTGGCCACTTCAGCGCTGTATGTCGGAGCAGGCCAGAAACAAAGAGCCAGAAACATGGGAAATCGCACGTGCACAGCATTAGAGATGTTTTCCTGGGTGAAATTGAAAACCAGGATAGCAGCGTCTGGTCAGCTGACATTACTATAAATAGTACTAACAGAGTCACGTCTAAGCTGGACACTGGCGCAGCGGTATCAGTACTGTCAGACAGAGTACCAATGCTACAAAACCGGAAATTAAATCTGAGGGGCCCCGGAGGCACAAAGTTTCGAGTACTGGGGACACTGGTTGCTAAGCTGCAGTACGGCAGCAAAACATGCACAGAAACGCTGTACGTGATCAAAAACCAGCCAACTTCACTCCTTGGTCGCGACGCTTGTGTGCATCTGAATTTGATCAAACTCGCGGTGAACGAGGTTACAGTACACAAGGACTTTCCTAAGTTATTTCACGGCCTAGGAAAGCTGAAGACGACACATCACATCAATCTCCGGGAAGACGCATAACCTGTATGCCTGTACACCCCACGCAGGGTGCCACATCCTTTACTTCCGAGAATAGAGGAAGAACTCAAAAGGATGGAAGAGCAAGGGGTCATATCCAAAGTGACCCAGCCAACTGACTGGTGCTCAGGAATGGTTGTTGTACCGAAGCCCAACGGCAAGGTTAGGATATGTGTTGACCTAACCCATCTCAACAAGGCAGTAAGGAGAGAGGTACATCCGATGAAATCAGTCGATGAAAGTTTGGCGAAATATCAGTGTTCTCCATGCTAGACGCAAACATTGGGTTTTGGCAGTTGCCTTTAGATGAAGAATCAAAACTGCTGACCACATTCATCACACCGCAAGGGAGGTTCGCCTTCAACAGAATTCCCTTCGGTATTTCATCAGCGCCAGAAATCTTCACTCGCACGATTTCTATCATCCTACAGGGACTGGATGGAGTCACCTGTCAGTGTCATATGGACGACATCCTGGTGTTTGCATCAAATGAAGCTGTGCATAATGAACGACTGAAAAAGTCCTCCAACGACTCCAAGACGTGGGACTGACACTTAACGAGAAGTGTGAGTTTGGCAAGAAGAGTATACGCTTCCTGGGCCACGTCATCGACGGAACAGGAGTTCATGCGGACGAACAGAAGCTGGAAGCCATCCAGAAATACCCAGCACCAACCAACACCACAGAACTAAGGAGGTTCACAGGAATGGTCAATCAACTGGGTAAATTTGTGCCGAACTTAGCACAACTCATCGCGCCTATCTGCTATCTCCTGAAGGCAGATGTTGAGTGGTAATGGAGCCCAGTACAAGCAGAAGCGTTTGAGAGAGTCAAACAAGCATTGACATCTTCTATAGCACTTATTCGCTATGAACCACAGCAATCAACGATCATTGCTGCTGACGCATTGGGCCATGGTCTTGGAGCTGTGCTCATGCAAGTTCAAGACAACAGCGATCGAAAGCCAGCCAGTGTCCTTTGCTTCACGAGCACTAACTGAAGTGGAACAGCGATATGCAGTTATCGAAAGCACTGGCTGCAACAGGGACGTGTGACAAGTTTGCAGACTATGTTCTGGGCATGACATTCACGCTAGAAACCGACCATGAACCCCCGGTTCCACTCCTGAGCTTTACTGACCTCGCTAAGATGCCTCCACGAATCCAGATTCCGTATGCGCCTGATGCGATACAATCCAGAGGTCCAGTACATCCAAGGTCATCTACATGTCTCTGCAGACGCTCTGTCATGGGCACCAGTGGGAACTCCGTCGACTGCAGACACAGAACTCATACAGGAAGTTGAGACATTTGCAGAGATGGCAAACAACGCTCTGCCCACATCTGCAGTAAAGGTTCGCCAGATAAAGACGGCTCAGAATGGCGATGAAGTCTACGCAGAAGTACGCCGATATTGCAGTGAAGGCTGACCTGCCTTCATGCCGCAAACTCCCTTACTGCGACCTTACTGGGAGAGTAGGAGCCATCTCGCCATGATCAACGATCTGCTGCTCTACGACGAACGCATAGTAATCTCCCGTTGCATGCAGCTCGACACCCTTAAAATAATACAGGAAGGACACCTGGGAATCTCCAAATGTCATTCGCGAGCCAACCAACCTGGCTGGCGGCCAGGTCTCTCCAAAGAGACAGAAGGGATGGTGTCGACATGCCACAACTGTGATGTCAGCCTCCTTCCCCTCTCGACCATGGGAGAGAGTTGGAATGGATCTCTTTGAACTCAACGGAAAAGTGTACATAGACATTGTTGACTACTACTCCAGATGGGTGGAGTACCGAGAGCTGGCTAGTATGACTTCCGTACACACCATTGAAGTGCTGAAAGAAGTCTTCGCCACTCATGGGATTCCGGATGTGATTTCGTCGGACAACGGGCCACAGTTTAGAGCCGACGCGTTCACTCAGTTTGCCAAATCGTATGGCTTTACTCACACAACTAGCTCGCCAAGATTTCCACAGGCAAATCAGCTCTCCTGACGCAGCGCACGACACCGTTGCTCAATGGTCTGAGCCCATGTCAACTGCTGATGGGACGTCGCCTGCGGACTCGGCTGCCAGTCATCACAAGCACTCTCCAGCCAGGAGTACCTGGTACCGATCTCCAGAAAGTTAGAGAGAGAGAGGATGCGCAGCGAGAACGACAACAGCAGCAGTTCAACAGACGCCACGGAGCAAAATATCTGACACTGTTGCAACCGGGGGATAATGTGTGGGTCTGGGATCAAGACCGATACGGCAGTTATACAACGAGCGCCACAGCCATGGTCGAACACGGTACAGACGCCCAAAGGAACAATTAGACGCAACAGATCTGCGCTAGTTACATTGGACAATCGTCAACACATTCAAGACGACCACCCATCATCCACGTTGGTCACTCCAGAGGAGCCAGGACAACCTCCTGCTACCCGAAGCCGTTGCTCAGTCACTACACTACCGTCAACAACGGCAGAGTGTCCACGAGTAACACGTACGAGATCGGGACGTTTGGTCCACCCTCCAAGTCGTTTGAACTTGTAGAGTTAGCGTAGTGACACTGGAGGGAAACACTGTGGTAAAGACAGTGTTCTGGGGTCATGTGCTCGTAACCTCTGCCCCATAGTTTAGTCACATAGATAATCTCGCCTACATTGAAAAGAGAGACGTAGTAATACTATAACTGCCAGCAAGGCTTTGCTGCACTTGGGACACTGCGATAGCGCACCAGGACATCCGCCTATCTATGACTTTAGATAAAGGTTGAATAAATTAGTATCTGAATGCTATACTTGTCTCTCTCATTCGTCCGTCAAAGTATTCATATTGCCACAAACACACGCAACATTAGAATAATCATCAAGAATGGAAATAAGAAACACTTAAAGAACTACAGACCGATATGTCTGTTATCAAACATCTACACATTACTCACAAAGATACTAACGAATAGACTAGAGAAGACACTCGACAAAAACCAACCACGAGAGCAAGCAGGATTCAAAAGCAGGTACTCAATGACAGACCACATACACGTGGTAAACCAACTGAAATGCTGCGAATATAATATCCTGCTCTGCATCGCTTTCGTTGACTACGAGAAGGCTTTCGACTCGGTGCAAACTCAAGCAATACTGACCTCCCTTCAAGAACAGGGGATAGGAGATGTGTACATCGATCTCCTGAAAGACATCTACATCAACAGCTTGGTGACAGTCAACCTACAGAAAAAGAGCAACAAGATCAAGAGAGGAGTATGACAGGGTGACACCATATCGCCCAAGCTGTTCACGGCAACACTCGAAAGCATATTCCGAAGTCTGACCTGGGAAACCAGAGGCTTGAGGATAGAAGGAGAATATCTCGGCCATCTTTGCTTCGCCGACGACATACTCATTTGTGCTACTACACTGCAAGAACTACAAAACAAGCTGCAGGAGCTAGCTGATGCAACTGAAAAACAAGGTCTCGAATACAAAAGTGATGCTAGAAAATGACACACCAATGTATATTTATATCAACACAACGCAAATAGAGAACGTTGAAAGATAAAACTATCTGAAACAGTGACACAGTATCAGAGACAGAAACCAAGTCAAGCAGACTCAAAGAAGGATCATCGCCGGCTGGACAGCATTTGCCAAACACCTCGACATCTTCAAGGGTACCTTTGGTACCTGCTTGACCTGAAAATATGACTATAATAAAAATACACTCACCATCCTGGCACAGAAAAAACTAACAACCTCACCAACAAAGATGGAAAGAAGTATGTTAAACATCACATATCGGGAGAAAAAAACAGAAATCTGGGTAAGACAGAAAACAAAGGTCATAGACATGATAGAACAAATCAGAAGACAGAAGTGGACCTGGGCAGGGCACATCATCAGCAGACTACAAGATAACCGATGGACATCGCGTATCACAACCTGGAGACCTTACAAAGGGAAACGATCTAGAGGTCATGTGAGATGGTGGAGAGATGAACTAGACGAGTACTGGAAGGGCACCATCTGGCAGAGGATAGCGCAAGACAAGCAGATTTAGAAACGACATGCTGATGCCTTCACCCAATCATGGGACACTATGGCTGCACAATTATGATGATGATGTTAAATGTATGATGTGTGTGTATACGTTTGATGATGGTATAGAAAACCAGAAAATCTGAATTTCGCAAAACACTGGTGCGTATTTAGAAAAACTTAAAGCTCAATGCACCGAAGGTTTCAACGGTCTATCCACTAAACTACTCTAAGCGACCATACATGTAGTAGCCACTCTGCTTGAGCATATACTAAACCAATCCTTTGTCACGGGAATTGTTCCTGAAAACGTCAAAACTGCAAAAGTAATTCCCGTCTTCAAATCAGGTAACAATAAACTGTTCAACAATTATAGACCTATAAGTATTCTACCCTCAATTTCTAAATAATGGAAAAAATTGTATGCAATAGATTAATAATGTTCTTAGAAAAATATAACATTTTGTATAAACACCAATAAAGGTTTTGTGCAAAACATTCTACTATTCAAACCAATACTGCATCTTCTCAAAGATATTGCAAATACAAACGATAAAATAACAAAAGACCCTACATTGGCTGTGTTTCTGGACCTTTCAAAGGCATTCGATACAATAAACCATGATATTTTACTGTACAAATTAAACTTTTATGAAAATCGGGGAATAAGGAATAAATTATTTGCAAGTTATTTATTAAATCGAAAACAATATACCGAGATACACAAATGTCAATCATCTCCAAAAAACATAATAAGTGGAGTGCCCCAAGGATCCATACTTGGACCAATCTTACTTTTAATTTATATTAATGATATAACTAATTCTACGTCTCTAAATTTATTATCTTTTGCAGATGACACAACCGTATACCAATCAGGTGCTCATATTGATACTTTAATTAACAGCATAAACCAAGAATTAATACATTTGTATGATTGGCTTTGTGCCAATAAATTGTCATTAAATATATAAAAAAACTTTTGCATATTTAGGCCACAAAATAGCAAATACCATGTAAATAACTGTATTAAAATAACAAAGAAGAATCGGTGAAGTTCTTAGGAATACATATTGACAAACACTTAACATGGAAAAAACATATCAACATAATCAGTTGTAAAATATCTAGAGCAATTTTTGCAATTAATAGAATGAAAAATTGTTTGCCACACATTTGCTTTAAAAACTCTCTATTATACCTTAATTCAAAGTCATTTTAATTACGGTGTACAAGCATGGGGCAATGCAAATACTATAAGATAGAAATTCTACAAAAACGCACTATACGAATAATTAAAAAAAAATGGGCAAAGAGACCCTGAAGTCCTGTGGACTAATATGTCTATGTGACCCGGCTGACCAAACGAGTGATAAGTCAGAAAAATTGTAACATTGTTTTCTTACATTCTTGCAAAGGTTGGGTAGGGTGCTTTACATGGTTTCAAAAATTTACTGCTACAAAAATTGGCGATAGTCCGTTTGAACTTGAACATTTGTCAAACTTTTGTCTAGACTTCACCAAAGGCATTGTACAGCTGTCAGAACTTGGAAGGTGTTACTGACCTAATTTACAAGTCTTTGTCAGTAAGAATAATGGGATGGTAATTTACACCAACGTTGTTAACTGTAGAATAGGGCGGTCCTTATTTCTGATGTCTTGATATGTCATCTTCTTACCCTCTGATTTTGTTCCAATATATAAAATTTCTCACAAAATAGGAGCACATTTGAACAATATTTAGAGGTAGCTCAATGATGTTGAAATTTAGGATATTTCCTAAGCGGCAGCCGACATATAATTAGGGCAGGTTGCATTGATAATGATATGAAACTGAGATTCAGAACATAATTGTGCATGCACTTATCCTAAACAATGTATATATACCATGTATTCATGTATCAGTTCATGACCATGACATGCTCAATAGACAATACACCCCCCCCCCCCCCGACAGACTGCATTGCAGACATGCTGACTTGCATACATGCTCAGACGTGTCTAGAGAATCCAGACGGATTATTACGACTCAGTTCTGCTGACTGATGAGTGCTGACTTAAAATGCTGTTATTGTTTCTTTGCTGAAATATTTGTTTAGTACGATCAGATGAGCCACGGCAACAACAACTAGATCTCAGGACCGAGTATATATCTTGGGTTTCACCGTCTCTGAATTGGTTGGCAGCAAGTTGCCATCATATCGTATGGCAGTTGGTTTATTTCTACACCACCATATCAAACTTAAGAAAACCATAAGGCAGTCATCTGATGCAACAATAACAGAGATAGCCAAGTTATGGCAGAAAGCGAGAATTCCAATGAGAGATCATCAAAACTGTGAAACAAAATTAGAGAAGACTTTTGAAAAGTGGCGTCTGCTTAAGAAGAACAAGGGGCGGCAGTCTGCGGCACAGCAAGCTAATGAGAGCGCCTTATACTCTACCCTCGATGATCTCTTTGATGTCGCTCATGCCAATGCTCTTGACATGATGAAAGTCGCTGAAGACAAGGACTTCTTGCTGGCGCAGCGTGAGAAAGGAAGGCGCAGGTCAATGGCAGGTGCTGACAATACTTTGTTTGCAAAGGAGAAGCCGGTGGCAGATAGACGGGATCGCATGCTTGCTAGACATTGTTGTATGGAAGATACCCTAAAGTGTCACAGTAGAACTGGTTTTGTCTGGCAGCAGCTCATCAGCTGACAATAATGACGACGACCATGATGTAGCTGAGCAGGAGGTTGAAGGGGCCGTTGGCAGCTCAGTGACATCCGTGAGGAGAAAGAGAGGTCGGAAAACTGTCATTACACCACAGTTGGCAGCTGCACTGGACAGGACAAAGGTATCAGACCGTAAAGCAACATTTGTCTTTGCTGAAACAGCCAAGAGTATGGGTCATAATCTTGACAACCTTGCCCTTAACAGATCATCAATTCGCCGAATTAGAATAAAAAATCGTGTTCAGCGAGCAGCAAATCTCAAGGCAGAGTTTCATGGTCAGGTGCCCCTGGTTAAGCACTGGGACGGCAAACTTCTACCTGATTTGACGGGCAAAGAAAAGGTTGATTGGCTCCCGATACTCGTCTCAGGTAAAGGAGTTTCTCAGTTGCTCAATGTCACCAAACTTCCATCAGGAACAGGCGAAGCCCAGGCTGCAGCAGTCTTTGAAGCCGTGAAGGACTGGAACTTGGTTAACAGAGTTCAAGCTATGTGCTTTGACACAACCAGCTCAAATACTGGTCGGCTGGCTGGTGCTTGTGTCCTCTTGGAGCAAAAGCTTGGTAAGGAGCTTCTGTCACTGGCCTGCAGACATCACATCATGGAACTCATCATTGGCGCAGTATTTCACGTGTGTATGGGATCCACATCTTCTCCAGAGGTGCCACTGTTCAAGCGGTTTCAGGAAAACTGGGAGTTCATCGACCGAGGCAAATATGAAATGGGAATTGAAAGTGAAGATGTGTTAAACTTGGTCGAAGACATCGAGGAAAGCACCATCGAATTTGCTAACAATCACGTGGAAGAGAGTCAACCAAGAGATGACTATAGGAAGTTTCTGGAATTAGTGTTGATCTTCCTAGGAGCAGTTCCTCGCCGAGGAGTTCCATTTATGTTATCTGGAGCCATGCATCATGCTCGCTGGATGTCCATGGTCATCTACGCTCTCAAGATCTGGATGTTTCGAGCCCAGTTCAAACTCACCTCAGGAGAGGAAAAAGGGCTGCATGATGTGTGCATATTTGCTGTACATGAGTATCTGAAGGCGTGGAATACTGCTCCACACGCAGCAAGTGCTGTACATGAGTATCTGAAGGCGTGGAATACTGCCACACAAGCAGCAAGTTCTGTACATGAGTATCTGAAGGCGTGGAATACTGCTCCACAAGCAGCAAGTGCTGTACGTGTGTATCTGAAGGCGTGGAATACAGCTCCACAAGCAGCAAGTGCTGTACGTGTGTATCTGAAGGTGTGGAATACTGCTCCACAAGCAGCAAGTGCTGTACGTGTGTATCTGAAGGCGTGGAATACTGCTCCACAAGCAGCAAGTGCTGTACGTGAGTATCTGAAGGCATGGAATACTGCTCCACAAGCAGCAAGTGCTGTACGTGTGTATCTGAAGGCGTGGAATACTGCCACACAAGCAGCAAGTGCTGTACATGAGTATCTGAAGGCGTGGAATACTGCCACACAAGCAGCAAGTGCTGTACGTGTGTATCTGAAGGTGTGGAATACTGCCACACAAGCAGCAAGTGCTGTACATGAGTATCTGAAGGCGTGGAATACTGCTCCACAAGCAGCAAGTGCTGTACATGTGTATCTGAAGGCGTGGAATACTGCTCCACAAGCAGCAAGTGCTGTACGTGTGTATCTGAAGGTGTGGAATACTGCTCCACAAGCAGCAAGTGCTGTACGTGTGTATCTGAAGGCGTGGAATACTGCCACACAAGCAGCAAGTGCTGTACGTGTGTATCTGAAGGCGTGGAATACTGCCACACAAGCAGCAAGTGCTGTACGTGTGTATCTGAAGGCGTGGAATACTGCCACACAAGCAGCAAGTGCTGTACGTGTGTATCTGAAGGCGTGGAATACTGCCACACAAGCAGCAAGTGCTGTACGTGTGTATCTGAAGGCGTGGAATACTGCTCCACAAGCAGCAAGTGCTGTACATGTGTATCTGAAGGCGTGGAATACTGCTCCACAAGCAGCAAGTGCACCATACAATGACTTTCTGCTGCTGAAGTCCCTGCTTGACTACTCAACCATCCACGCAGCTATCTCAAGAGCTACATCAGATAAGCTCGCCAAGCACTTGTGGTATCTATCAGAATCACTTGTTGGGTTGGCTTTTTTGACAGCCAGGTGAGTTCATCAAGAAAGAGGCTGATGGTTAGCGCTGTGAGAGAGCAGGATCCTACTCCATCTCATGCAAAGAAGGTTACTGTCACCCTCAAATCTTTCCAGCAGCAGAAAATGAAGCAAACAATGACATGCATTTTCAAAATGTGATTCATTCAAAAATTAGTGCTATATAATAGTAGTTTGTCAAAATGTAAACAAACTCAAAGACAGTTGCAGCTTAGCCTTAGGATCTGGCTAAGCCCATGGTTGGGCAGGCAGACTCCAACTTTATAATGATCTCATTTATCTCCCTTCTCAACCAACTTCCATATCTTAGTACTTCTTGATATTGTGTAAATCAGAATATATAATTTATGTATGTAAATTTAATATCACTATTTTTTGTTATAAGTACTAAAACATTCCTAATTTTACTGTTCCGCAACTGTTCTTTTACTGTTCTGAAATATTTTAATGACATAATAATATATTTCACATAAATATATAGGGAGCTAATGGAGAGGTCCATCATAATCCATAGCACTACAAAATGAAGTATCTGAAAGTCACACTTCATATATTGAGTGACACATCTCATACTGTCTTTCTGGAATGTCGCAATGTCCAATAGTTTCCTAAAAGCTACACCGCAAACAATGACATGCATTCTCAAAATGTGATTCATTATAAAAAATTACCATTTACCAAGCTCAGTATGGTTAACATATTTCATTGCAACAACATACTAAAAGGTATCATCATATAATGTGTTATTAAAAAATACTGTAGAATTTTATCCTGATACTCACAAAGTACATACACATAGTGTGCATTTTGACTTAAAAACAGTAGCAATTAATGACATAATACTGATTGAATTGGAGTGAAGTAATAGCTGTAACATGTGTAGTAAAATATCTTAATAATATTCCTTATAATTTTGGCTAAATACACGTTATCCTTTTCGAGTATACCTAAGTTATTTTATATGTTATTTCATACCTAAGTTATTTTAATCATATATCATATTGTTACATTGCATTGATAATTATGTCTATTGGTGTTTTTTAATTTCTCAGGTTCTGCCAGAGCAGTAGGGATTCCCATTACACATTATAGTTACAGCCCACATGGAGGCATTCAGTTTGACACTGGGACAATGGCAGGCAGAGTTCCTAGGCTAGACCAATACACAGATTTACTCAGAGCCTCCCCAGTGATCAGGGCAAAGTCCATTATCCAGTTACATCAGTAGGGTGGCTCCCATGATAGCTGCATATAATTGTCTTAATGGGAGCCTCCCTGACCTTACAGTGACTATTATATTGTAGTTTATGTGCTTATGATGGTAAAAAAATACTGTCTGTCTGTTATAAATAGAGATCAGTGGGGTTGCAGGAGGGAGCAGCAGAGAAACAGTAGGACAATTTTGCATTTTGGGGGGCCCTGAGGTGCCCTCAGAATGATTCAATCAACTACAGATGTCTTGTGTATAGTGGCAGTAACCTAAGATATATCTATGCAAAATTAGAAAAAAGTTACTGAACAGTTTTTGAAAATATAGAGCTTTGGAGACTGGTAAGTGGTAATCTACCCTCTCAGCACTACCCAGGGTAGTGTTCACTGCCAACAACTGGATTCATCCGCCATCCTCTAAAGTTACCAGATCCACCACTAATTCATGGTCAAGTTGATTAGCTCAACTCACCAACTAAGACAATACACAACACTGTGAGTGACAGTGTCCAGAGTGAGGCCTAAGTAGTGTCCTCCAATTGCTGAATAGATCAATTAAACCTGCCCCTCAGTCCCAAGTGGGTGACATCATGCACAAGTGTTCATTAATCCTTAACAGGCCTTGACATTAAGGTTTTGAATCCACTGGCCCAGGGGGCCAGTAGATTTGAAAAGTTAGTGGCCCGCCTGTGAAAGTTACTGGCCCGGATTTTGTGTTACCGTCAAAAATACGCTGATACTGAGGAGCAAAACATTTCTATTTGTCTTTTTCATTAACAAATATTTTTTTTTTTAAAGTTACTAAACACATATTGATTGTTCAAAGTGAGATGTCCAAAGCTAATAATATTGTAATATTGTTCAAGTGTGTATTCAGATGCATATGTACAGTATTTGCAAAGTTTAAATATAGTGTGGCCAGTGTGACGACACCTAGTCAGTCTGTAGTTGAGTTGACACTGTTTTCATGCACAGGTCATTCAAGGCATTAGACTATTTCACGGTTCATTCGCTATGTGGCACCACCCAGAATAGGTGGCCTTCATCTTGCCCTTGGTGATGCAGCGTTACATTTGGTTACTGTCACTTTAGCCACTAGTAAAATTTGGATTTAAGCTGTATTCCTTTCATATATCTCGAGAAGAAAAAGCGTCCCTAATTCTAAAGTCGAGGCAGCTTCCAACCACCCTACAAAGTGTGTCCAAGGGAAGTGGCGGGACTTTACAAAATGGCGTCTCTCGTCATAAAAACCTGTGCTGCCGATGGTTAGAAAATGTATTCGATGGTTTTGCACGCCGTCGTCCGCATGATAAGTGTTGGAGTCTGGACTCATTATTGATCAGAATTAGTATCTACGTTATGTTTACAGTATCTTATAACTGAGTCGGGTCTAAGAATTCTGGCGAACTGCATCTCATCCCTGATGCGGTCGTGCCATGACTGCCGCTTCGTCTCGGCGGCGTTCGAGAAATGGAAACCAGTGGCCCATCTGGCCAGTAAAATATAAGAACTGGTGGCCCGAACTGGCCCGACAGCTTCAAAAAGACGCCGGGCCATCGGGCCAGTGTTAATGTCAAGGCCTGTCCTTAGCTATTATTCAGAAATGCTACATAGTTCTGAATGTTAAAAATAGCTTAATCCGGGTTTAACCCAGTTTAGCCAACGTTGTTCACTAGACATCAGTGGCGGAAGCAAATCTAATACACAAGCTTACAGCTGCCCAGTGCAGTAGGGAAATACTAGGTAAATTTAGCATTTTGGGTAGCCCTAAACAGCCCCACAAAACTAATTATAGTTATTGTTAAGATGTTTAACCTAGTTCTATTATCTGGCATTGTGTAAACAGATTGGTGTATTAGGATCATTAAGCCTATATACAAAAAGAAGGGGTCAATAGATGACCCAGACAACTATCGTGGCATTACACTATTAAGCTGCATAGGCAAGTTGTTTACAGCCTCCATTAACACGAGACAGACGACATACCTAAACGAAGCGAATGAATAGGTGAAGAACAGGCAGGGTTCAGAGAGGGGTATTCCACTCTTGATCATATATTTGTTTTCCACTCGTTGGTTGAATTGTATTATGTCAATGTGTTGAAAGTTGTATACAACATGTACAAAAATGCTAAATCATGTATAAAACAGGGCCAGGCTGTGTCAGCCTTCTTCTCATGAAATGTAGAGGTACGGCAAGGAGAAAACTTGTCTCATTTGTTATTTGCTATTTACCTGAATAATTTTGAACACTGTTAGTCATAATTATAAGGGACTTGACATGGCACCTGGTGAAATTTACAACAACCTTAGTGATGATGATGTGGACATTTTCTTGAAAATGTATGTTCTACTATATGCTGATGACACTAGAATGATTCAATCAAATACACATTTCTTGTGTATAGTGGAACTATGTCAACTCTTCTAATGGTTGACATTTGGTTGTTTCTGGTGTCAATTATATTGTGAATCTGTAATTATTAGTCTATATTGATACAATTGATTTACATAGTACCATGTCTACTCAAGGCATAGCAAGTGTAAACAGAACAGTAGAATGCATTTGATATCAATAAAGTGTAGGATATTTCACTCTGTAGTTGTCCAGAATATTGAATATAAATTTTATATGTTTGTCACCTACATCTTTAATCAATAGACACCAGTCACACCATTTTATAATAATTAAATGAACATCAAAAGAAACACAACTTGCAATTATAGAAAATTAATAGTTTTGAAGATACAGTTTAAAAGCTGCAGGCAACTGTTCAGTTTAACAGGGTCAAATGTGTCTGATCTGCCTGTTACCAATTAAAGATTAGTCAAGGTCTCAATGGAAAGCTGCAGAGTGGAGTGAGGCTGGGCACTGTTTCTGACACAATATACAAAATCTATTGTTAGGGGTTGTCTCAAGGGCCCTTCTCAAAACCACATCACTAGATAATGTAAAACTTTTGCACTTTGGGGGCCCCTGAGGTGCCCTCAGAATGATTCAATCAAATACAGATTTCTTGTGTATAGTTGCAGCACCCTAAGATACATCTATACAAAATTAGAAAAACAGTTACTCAACAGTTTTTGAAAATATAGGCAAATTGTGAAAATTTACCAGTTTTTGGGTCCTTTTTGGGGCTCATTAGGTGGCCTTAGAATGATTCAATCAAATACAGATTTCTTGTGTATAGTGGCATTATCACATGAAATGTCTATGCAAATTTGAGAAAAAGTTACTAGAGTTTTTGAAAATATAGGCAAAATGTGAAAATTTACCAGTTTTGGGGTACTTTTTGGGGGGTCATTAGGTGCCCTTAGAATGATTCAATCAAATACAGATTTCTTGTGTACAGTGACACTACCATGTGGAATGCATATGCCAAATTTGATAAAACGTTCTTGAACAGTTTTTGAAAAAATAGGCAAGATGTACACATTTTACCAGTTTTGGGCCCATGGAGGCCCTAGGGAGCCCTTAGAACAATTCAATAAAATACAGATTTCTTGTGCATAGTCGAAGTGCTCTAAGATATGTCTATGCAAAATTAGAGAAAAAGTTGCTGAACGGTTTCTGAGATACGGCAGCTAACGGCGGACGCAAAGTGATGGCAATAGTCCGTTGGACCTTCGGCTCAAAGGACTAAAAAGATATAGAAGTCACACCGATTCTATTTTTAAATCTGAAAATATATTTAAAATCGCTGATATTCACATGTTGCATGTCTCACTATTTATGTATGACTAATCACCATAATACACTGCCTAATTCCTTCAAACATTATATACCAAAACGTGTCTAGCAACTAACACCAGAATTACTAGACAATGTAACCTCTTATATAGAGAAGCCCAGAACATATTTTTCATCTGAATTACCTAAACATAATTTTATAAAACTATAGAATAATCTTGATTATATACAAAACATCAAATCCAAACAAAAATTCAAATTGTTATTATCCAATCAATTTCTAGACAACTATCTTAGCCACATATATGCTTATATGTGCGGAGTGCAATTACATATTTGTTTACTTTTGAAATCTATGCTTGCATCCGCACAAATTCCTTATCATTGTTTTCTAACAGTAATTTTCTACAATAATTTGTGTCTTTCTCCATCGCATCCCCAGTCCGTTGTCATACAGAAGATATCATCGTATACGTACATATAAATATATTTCAAAATAAATGTTTATGGGGTCACAGGAAGACGGCATATAACAAGACATGTGACCACCATGCAACGCAACTTTATTTGTTAAATGGTTGTTTTGTGTATGTATACTGTTATGTTGCTGTTGCTGCAAAATAAATTGATTTGATTTTGATTTGATATTATACATGGAGGCAATTTATACATGGAAACGTACAGAACATCAACACTAAAATCAATAAATGTAACAGAAACAATAAACAAAACTTCCTAGTTGTAAATTACAATTATTCCCTATCTAGGTCAACGTTTGTGTACCCATCTCAAGTGAATCTCTCAACCTGTAACTGGAGATAATTGAGACTTATTGAGACAAAAAGTCTGCTGATTCTTGCACAAGATGATAACAATTAAACATATTTTGTCAGTCATACAATTGTATATGAAGCAATAGATATATTTTCACATAAAGTGTGACACTTCTATGGTTACCTGTAGTCATGTACTTAATCCTGAAGCCATCTTTTCTAACATAGGCGTCAGACTTGAAAGACACAAACAGGTGGTTGCTGCTGGAAATGATGTCCTCTGGTATTGTGGCTCCACACAATAAGCCAAGCAGTGGTGCCGAATCATTCGCCCCGTCATATACTTTCACATTGTCAAAGCAACAGCTGCTCCAGAACTCAATGTTGAACATGTTGAATTTCAAGTGAATTTTCTACAAATGAACATGTAAAACACAAAATAATCAAACACATTAAGCATCACCTCCGAGTTTAATGTTTGAAGTGAAATATACTCCTCTGCAGATAGTAATTATTGATAGTAATTATAGGGACGAATTTCAATTAATTCATTTAGCCATGCAACAATTAGTGCACGAAACTATTAGCACAAAATGATCCTGTCTACACTGTCTACATAGTGAGATGCTCATTTATGCTGTAGTTACGTATAGTTGCCTAATGACTGAAAGGGCATCAAGAAATTCGAACACGGAATATCTTGACTGTGAGCCCTTTAACCATTACATCACCACACTGCACTACATATGAGAGGCTCCCAGGGTCAACAGAGTGGTCAGCTACAACGTTCTGATGACCTTCACTGAACTGTTGTCATGTGATGAGAACCAACACAGTCATACGACACTGGTTGGTGGCTCACAATAATGCAGCCAAGTGACCGGCAGAGATCCTGAAAGCTCTGTACAGCAAATCACCTAATTCCCTGAAAGATAGCTACTGTCATCTTAAATGTCTGATGTTTGTTCCACTAGTACAGCACTGTGATTAATGAAAACTTATATACATATAAACCAGGTAATCCTCCAAATTATTTGTTCCTCAAGAAATACTGAAATTAATGACAATTAGAATGGCATATATATATATAATATTATTGTATATATATATATATATATATATATATTGGAGTTGATGGGGTGAGGGCGGGATGGTAGTACCCTTGCATGTCAGGCAGCCGCACCCTTAATTGGTGACTTGCAGCATTGGCCCAACCCAAACCACTCAACTTGTATGTAAGGCTCCAAGTAGCCACATGAAGAATGTGGCGGCCATCCCCGGACAGCAGCGTCAGATGGCTGTCTAAACTATGTGGGGGTTAGCTGCCCTAGGGCAGTGAACTGGGGACGTCTACCCCTCTAATGTCTGAAGATGTTGCCAGCATACCGTCCTTGTGAAAGGTCTAATGTGGCTCCAAAGTCGGAGACGCACATGCCTTGCAGAGCATGGACAGTGCAACTGCACAGATGTTTTGTGAAAACCAGTTGGCTACTGCCTGCAGTCAATCTGGGACAGCAATACAGTATCGAAGACAAACCCAACACAAGGAGATTCAAAGAAGAATCACTGCCGGCTGGACAGCATTCGCCAAACACTGCGACATCTTCAAGGGTAACTTTGAAACCTGCTTGAAGAGACAAGTCTACAACTCATGCGTACTTCTAGCGATGACATACGTCGCAGAAACATGGACACTCACCATCCAGGCAGAGAACAAGGTAGCAGCTGCACAAACTAACATGGAAAGAAGTGTGTTAAATATAGGGCTGTCTACATGACAAAAACAATTTCCATAATGACCCCCATCCCCTGCACCCTTTCCTCCTCCCCGGTCCACAAGGTTGCCAATCAAACCTTTCTCTGGAGTAGATACAATGACAAGCCCACTCATGGTGCATGGGAATCCACAAAGTTACTCATTTATTAATCAAACGTAGATATACTTTTTTTCAACATAATGTTGCTACATTGTAATTCCTGTCAGCAGTTAGGTCATGGGTTAGTGCTTCAAAGGGATGCTTGTTTTGTAGTATCCAATAAGTTCCATTGTGTTACAACTATCGAAGTGCATGCATGGCCAGAAATGCTCAGTGTTTACGTCTGTAGAGCATCCCCATGAGAAAGACGGTGCCAGTAAATAGCCAATAATCATCCAACGAACTTCTAAATTTACAACACACAGCAGAAAACATTATATTACTAACAGACAGTGACAAAGTTTAATTATTGTATTCAAATTTTAATCTTTGACAGTTTTCTATTGCAATTATAATAGGGCCTACTCATTTTATATTCTTTGTCATTTATAATTATATTCTATAACTTTCAGAAAACCATAACTATTTAACGTAATTTAATGGTTCTATCTAACGTAATCTTTATTTATTTATTTCATTATATAATTCTACACCCGTAAATTCTATTCATGTATAGATGCGCATTAATGACATTTATGTTTTCAGTAATTGCTTTTGATTAACAGATGCTGAAGTAATAGGTAATAAGCCACAAGGCAGTCACCAGCAGCCTGCAGGCAGTTGAAGTGGTGCCACTGTACACATGCACAACATTGGATGACATCAATGTGCTGACTTTGTAGAACTTCTAGTTGACTAAACATTTTTAAATAAATTATAAAGAGTGATTGGTGACAGCTTCTTCAAACCATCAGATCTGGAGCAGCATTATTTATAGATTTATAGATTTTTATTTCCGTAATACAGTGAGTTTCTGGAATGTCTTAATCTGAGGTGAATTTCCATAATGATTAGGAAAAATTTGTAATGGTACGCAGCCCTGTAAACATCACATCGGGAGAAAAAAAAGATCTGGGTAAGACAGAAGATGTTATAGACGTGATAAAACAAATCAGAAGATAGAAGTGGACATGGGCAGGGCGCATCAGCAGACTACTAGATAACCGATGGACATTGTGTATCACAACCTGGAGACCTTATGAAGGAAACTGATCTAGAGGAAGACCGGCGAGACAGTGGAGAGGCGAACTAGATGAGCACTGGAAGGGCACCATCTGGCAGAGGATAGCGCAAGACAGGCAGTTTTGGAAACGAAAATCACATGCGGAGGCCTTTGCCAAACCACAGGACAATACAGCTGCAAAAGGATGATGATGAATTTAATTGGGTGATTTTCCCACAAGTTACAAACTAATTTCCTCTCCAAAGACTGCACCGATGCAATCTCAACCACAGACTGAGTGAGGCTATTCCATACATCTATTCATCAATGATTTTTGTAATGTTTAATGAACATGGTTCTTTGAATATTTTTAGTTGATGCTCTCTCGTATATGAATCGTTGTCACTCAATGTCACAAACTCAACATGGAAATAGATGGAACAGAGAGGGATGACACGGAGAGAGTTGAGAATACTACAACACAGAAGGAGCAGAGTTGTGACACGGAGACTGAAGAAAAGAGACTGAGAGGAGGAAAGTGACAGGTGTGAAGGAAGAAGGAAATGAGAAGAAGACAGTGGGATGGAGGAAAAGTGTTCAGCAGAAGAAAAAACTGGATCAGTGGGGATAGATCAACAGGTGGGTCAGACTGTAGAGAATGAGGAGAGACGTGACAGAGATACAGGTGGTGAAGAAGTAGATACCACAGAGGCAGTTGGTAACACTGTGAAACAGAAGACTGAGAAGAAGGCAGATGGAAGAAGACAGTGTTCAACAAGACAGAAAACGTGACAGGTGTAAAGATGACAGGGGAGAAAGTGACTGTAGAGAAGGAGAGGAAATGTGACGGGAGAGAGAAAAAAATTTGATGGGCGGAAAGATGAAGGGACGAAAGGAAGTGAGAATAAATGTGCTAGAAGAGAAGATGACAGGAGGAAAAGGAACAAAAAATAAAGCGACAGGAAAGAATGGAACGGAAGAGAATGTGACAGGAGACAGCAGGGGAAAGACAACAACCAGACAGATGCAAACCGGAGAAGAAGCTACTCTGAGGCAGTGATTGAGGGGGCAATGAGGAAAGAGAGGGTGTTCACGGGCGACTCTATTCTGAGAAAGACAGATAAGACACAACGCAGGATAGAGCATGTGACTGAAAGGATAGAGAAGATATTGCGGAGGGTCTATACTAGTACACATAGGGAAAAATAATGCAGACAGGGAGGGAACAACTGGGATAGTACAGAAGAACAGACAGTTAGTGAGGAAGACAAGAGTTGAACAAATCATTCTCTCAGGAATTTTGCCAGTAGTGGAATGAAGGGGAGCAACATACAGAAACTCCAAGAGGATGGCGATCAATGCACTGGTTGAGAAGATGTGTGAAGAAGAGGGGGTGGGATTCAAAGATTTATGGGGGTTCACTGTTGGGAGGGAAGATATATACATGAGAGATGGCCTCCATCTAAGTAAAAAGGGGACAGCAGTATTCTCAGAGAACCTAGCTGCTGCGATCTGTTGACAGTGGGACAGGTTGCATCTTTTTAAACTAGATTAGCAGGGGGGACTCTCAGAGAAGCCTGAGCCTGGAGGCATAGATAAAGACAGCACAAATAAATCAGCAAAGAACAGTCTGGAAAACTGTTCTGAAGCTGGATATACATGTGTTTTGTTTAAATACAAGGAGTATGTAGTAAACAAAAGAAATTAAATAAACATTATGGTAGAAGATATTGATCTTCACATAATAGGTATAATTGATTCATGGGACACCACCAACATGTCTGATTATGTCAGATGCCGAATTGGGACTGACAGGATATGTAATGTTTAGGAAAGATAGAATAGGAAGAAGGGGAGGTGGAGTTGTTTTATATATTAAAGAATCTATCCAGGCTGACGAAATAAAATTAGAAAGAGAAGCAGATTGCGAAGAAGCTGTTTGGTGTAACATAGTTACAGGAAACTCAACGTTAACGGTTGGGTTAGTTTATCGAAGTCCAAACATAAGCATAGAAGAGAACGAAAAAGTACAAAACGCTATAAGGAAAGTGAGCAAACGGGAATGTATTATTACGAGGGATTTTAACCATGGGCATATCCAATGAAAATCTCTACAGAGTATGGGTAGTGAGGACCACAAGTTTTTAGTTTTAGTACAAGATAGTTTCCTTTCTCAACATGTGCTAAAACCAACCAGGGGTGAGAATGTGTTAGACATAGTTTTGTCCTCACAGAATGAATTAGTTGACAATGTCAAGATATGTGGGCCACTGGGGAGTAGTGATCACAACTACTGGTAGATACATTTTACCATCAAAGTAAAATCAGATCAAAGATTTGTGAATTAGGTCCAGGCAATGTTTTTTGCTACAGGACGAGCGTCGGGCGATAGTGAAAGATGATGCACAGTTGTTAATATAAGTAGACTTTCTGAAAAGTTTAACACTGAAACTAAAAATGAAATTCAAGCAACAACTGAACCTAGTCCAGTTTCCTTTTTCACTGTATGTGCTTAGGAGCAGGTGGAGTACATTCAATGGTGGTTGTTTCAGACCACAACACAAGTATGCTGTGAATGTGTTCATCAAGGCCACTCATTAACATATCGATTCAACAGTCTGCCAGTTAAACAAAAGTGTTATCTTTTGTGATGGCCCTTCCAGTCAGTTCAAGCAATGTTCCATGCTATCTGGCATCATACTGTTAGAAAGAAATATAGTGAGGAACTTCTTTGCCAGTCATGGAAAAGGTCCAATGCTGGTATCTGCCAAAGTGATGTCAGGTAAAGCAGAGGTGTTCTTGCAGAGATTGCTGTCAGGAAATGCTGAATATTCTGAATATTTCAGTAAAGCCAAGTATGAACTGGAAATTCCAAAGGTCAAATAATTGGAATGAGATAATCCAATTTCCAACACAAAGCCAGAGCACAGAGTCACAGTGGTCACATCATTTCCGATTGATGTACAGAACCAATACAGAACACCTTCCACACTGGACTACTTCAGAGGCTAAGCAATGAAGATGATGAAGAAGACAACAATGTGGCGGAGGACATGGCAATCAACACTGAGAATGAAGTAGAAGCTTTGCCTAAGAATTTGAATGTGAAGTGGGTGGTTGTGAAGTTCTCGGCTAGAAAAATCCAAAGAAATTTGTTGGTCTAGGTTTTGAAATTGAGGATGACAACTTCTTTGAAAAGTATTGAGCTCTGTAAACTTGTCTGACCTGATAATGATGATATATTGACTGCCTCAACAGATCATGATTGTGTAAATATCAGTCATTTAATTTAATATCTGTCCAGGGCTACAGATGGACAGGCGTTCAATAGCAGCCTTCAACTGAACTTGAATTAAACATGAAACATGTCATTCTAACGTCGTGTTTATAATTTTTGCCCACATATAATTAGGATATTTTTGCCTTATAACATGAAAATAAAGTAACAGCAATTAACATTACAGTGGAATTGCCCATTTATGAGATTGCCATGGGAACGAGTAAATCCAAGATGGCCGACCACGCTTAGTTGTTTTGTTATTTTTACCTAGAAAGATGCATTTTTTAATAGGAACAACTCATACATAATGAAACCTGAGCCATCAAGGAATACTGATACTATGGAATTTCTGAGATTGGTTGCCATGGGAACCACAAAAATCCAAGATGGCCAACAAAATAGAAATGTCTTCAAATTCAGATGAGTTTTCTTCAGATGATTCCAATCAGCTTTCAAATAACTGATTGAGAACATAATCTATAATATTGTGACTTGCTTCCACTATACTTGGTTTTTACAATGCTAAATCACATTGAAGAATTTGTGAAAATACAGACAGTGCCAACAAAACAGTAATATAGCAACCGTGCATAAATTATCAGGATTGCACTAATTACACTAATGATGCCTCTGTGTGAGTGCACTGTCATAATTAGTGCCTCACAAACTTGCTGCATACTCACCACTCACCAATCATGTATTTACCCCTATCATCGTCCACCTCGTTTCAACCTCATTGTTTATGAAGACAACTACTTCCAATGCACAATAAAACAATTACATGCGAAACAGCCATCAGGCGCATCACAGACCCATGCTGGCGTGTTTATCACAGGCCCATGCTGGCGTGTTTATCACAGGCCCATGCTGGCATATTCATCACAGACCCATGCTGGCGTGTTTATCACAGGCCCACGCTGGCGTGCTCATCACAGGCCCATGCTGGCGTGCTCATCACAGGCCTACGCTGGCGTGTTCATCACAGACCCATGCTGGCGTGTTCATCACAGGCCCATGCTGACGTGTTCATCACAGGCCCATGCTGGCGTGTTCATCACAGGCCCATGCTGGCGTGTACATCACAGATCCATGCTGGCGTGTTCATCACAGGTCCATGCTGGCGTGTTCATCACAGGCCCATGCTGGCGTGTTCATCACAGACCCATGCTGGCGTGTTCATCACAGGCCCATGCTGGAGTGTTCATCACAGGCCCATGCTGGCGCGTTCATCACAGGCCCATGCTGGCGTGTTCATCACAGGCCCATGCTGGCGTGTTCATCCATGAAGTCAAAAATCCGAAAAATATTTCGAATTTTTTTTATAGAAACATCCTACGATACTTATATCAACGGAAAGCTCAGAATTTTGCGGTTCCAGTGATAGTCGTTTGGTGGCGCTACTGTTGACATTAATTTGAACTAGTAAGGGGATATTCAATTTTTTAATTCAATTCAATGCTTTATTTCAGACACAAATACATATAGTGATACATATATTGGTCCATATACCCCTACCACTGTTAAAGTGATAGTAGAAGCATGTTATATAATACATAAGGTATACATATACAAAAAAAATAATATAAGAAAAAATATGAAAACAAATCTACACAGTACCACTGGCACTGCTCCTACAGAAGGTCGTTGTGTACATACAGGGACTTAACCCATCGCCTTCTAATCCTGGAGATCCACCTGATATCCGTACCTAGTACGGCTACTACCAGAGAATTTTATGATTTGTCTAAACGATTCATAAATTTATAAACAAGATTTCGAATGACTGCTTTACAGTCCAGAACAATTCTTTCTGCAAACATGCCTGAGGCGCTGCAATATATTAACTGAAGTAGTCTTCTGAACACATTGTTATAACAAACATATGTGCATGTATGTAAAGCGCCCGAGGGCAATTTTAATTGATTGGGTGCTAAATAAGTACTTTTATTTATTTTTATTTATTTTATGTAATTTGTGTATACTGTAAGCATTGTGATTCCACCATAGTTGAGATGTATACATTGACGAACAAAAGGTATTGAACAGCTTAATTTTTCCATCAACAGTGCACATATAAAATTTCCTGAGTAAAACATTACCGCGCGCATATAACTGGCAACACTGACGCATTATATCTTTGTCATCTTTAGCATCATTGCAAATAATATGGCCTAGATACTTTACACTACTGACCTCCTTTATGTCCTCCCCATTTAATTTAAATGCGAGGGGGCAAACATCCTTTGTATACTTTCCTCTACTTATCAGTATCATGCTTTTCCTATGATTACATTTTATTTCATGACTCATACCATAAGTTTCACAGGTTGATAATAATTCCCTCAGGCCAACACTGGAAGGTGAGAATATCACCAGGTCATCTGCATACATCAGGTGATTAATATTTAAGACACCTATACAGGTATTCCTGCTGTAGAGGGCTATCGCATTAAATTATTCCATTGTTTTTAATTAGCTATAATTAAGTTCTGTTTACTAATAGTTAAAGGACACAATATTGTGACTATATTTGTACTCTTTGGGGTCAAAATAAGCATCTTGTTATTCTTGTTCTTGTTCAGGCATCATAAATCGGTAGCCCGTTGCAGTGGGCTCTCGCACTGAAATGGTTAATCCTTCTAAGCATTTTTTGTATCATCCACAAAAACCTTATTTGTTATACCATCGTCCAAATTGTTGATAAATATTAAGAATAATATAGGTCCTAGTACTGATACCTGTTGCAAGTGGCATACTATGTTTTATATTACAAGCTAATTTTTGTTGATAGCTTCTCTATGAATTTCTAATTTCAGTTGTAGTTTGGTTAAATGTATCATTATAAATTTTGTAGATTTCATCATTTTCAGTAAATCGTAATGATTTCCACATCATTTGTTTGTACTTAGTTTTTCTAATGGCTTCTTTTGATGTGTTTTTTTCTGGACCATTTCCCTTGTTTTTTCAAGGGAACAAATTGATCGATAATGCACTCAAGTTAACTCTAAGATATTCCAGATTTCTAATATTTCTTTATGCCTTGATATCTTCCTTTGTGGAAATTTCTCCTGTAGTGCTTTTTATTATTCCTTTCTGATTTTACTTTGATGGTAAAATGTATCTGGTTGTGATCACTACTCCCCAGTGGCTCACATATTTTGACGTTGTCAACTAATTCATTCTGTGAGGACAAAACGAAGTCTAACACATTCTAACCCTTGGTTTGTTCTAGCACATGTTGAGAAATGAAACTATTTCGTACTAAAACAAAAAACTTGTGGTCCTCACTCCCTGTACTCTGTACAGATTTCCATTGTATGTGACCATGGTTAAAATCCCCCATAATAATACAGTCCGGTTTCTCATTTCCATTATAGCATTTTGTACTTTTTCATTCTCTTCTATGATTATGTTTGGACTTCAATAAACTAACCCAACCATTCATGTTGAGTTTAAATGAAAGTTTATTCAAAGTTTATTTAACATCAACAACATAATATATGCACAGTATGGTTTGCTGCTGCTGCTGAAAGGACATAGCTGAAGTCATAGACTTATATCTTGCTATGCCCTTCTAAAAATATCTAAAATTTGACTAAACACAACATGAATTATAAATAAATTACAAAATAATTCATAACTCATGTACAAACTTGTTACCATAGTGCTTGTGTTACTAATACACAAGTATTATAGTTTCCTGTAACTATGTTACACTAAACAGCTTCTTTGCAATCTGCTTCTCTTTGTAATTTTATTTCATAAGCCTGGATAGGTTCTTTAATATATAAAATAACTCCACCTCCCCTTCTTCCTTTTCTATCTTTCGTAAACATTACATAGCCTGTTAGTCTCAATTCGGTATCTGATATATCGGTGATGACCCATGATTCAGTTATACCTATTACGTGAGGGTCAATATCTTCTACCATAATGTTTAGTTCACTTCCTTTGTTTACTATGCTCCTTGCATTTAAACAAACGTATTTATTTCCAGCTTCAGAACAGTTTTCCAGGCTGTTCTTTGCTAATTCATTTGTGCTGTCTTTATCTATGCCTCTAGTTTCAGGCTTCTCTGTGAATCCCCCTGCGTATCTAGCTTAAATAAATGCAATGATGTAATGTTGCTTACCTTGGCTGTTTCGACCTGAATTTTCCAACCACATCTCATGTTGTCTTTATACTCAGTCTGACTGACGCCAAATGTGCCTTCTGTTCCATTCAGTGTAGCCGGATTAGTGGAACATGGCACTGCAATGTCCGAGAACAAGATCGAATTGAATGGCAGTTTCGGCTATTGTCATTTGCAATGATATCAATTGTATTCAATGTATGATTGCTGATTATACCCAGGTTGCTAATAATACATGTCGTAACAGTGAACGTTGCTCATTTCGGAAATGATCCGACTTTCATCCACAGAAAAAAACATACATGTAGTATATTAAATATAATAAGTCTAACTGAAGTAGTGATCAGAAATACACATACCACAAACGAATGAATGAGACACTACTAAATTACCATAATTTATGTAAAGTGTATCAAAATAATTGTAACTTGAATAGTAACATAACTAATTCCAGAAATCATTATTACATGATCGTTATACTTTTTTAAGGAGGGTATCTTGTTTATTTTTCACTCGCACACACACACACACACACACACACACAAACATTCACATGCATGCACGCACCAGACCTGCCTACCCCAAAAACTTCCTGTCAGTAATCCGTCTTCCCATTTACAGTGATTTTCAGGAATATAGGCTTGCTGTCAGTAATAGTTCAGAACCGTGTCAGATATTGTCAGAAAAAGAACACCACTGTCAGTAATACTTTAATACTGTGACTATGATGATAGTTGTACCCAAAACATAATTGTCTCTAATAAACTGTGAGGTGTTTTGAAGCGTCCAGTTAACAAGGTAAGGTTGGTAAGGTAGAGCATTGGTGGAAATCAAACGTGAAGAAGCGTAACTCTAACGTAAATGCATTTATACACTATTGGCATAGCTCATTTATAATGACTAGAACTGTTTTACTGTCTTCAAGTCAAACTTTAAGCAACTGAAAGAACCTCAATAATTTTGTGTTGTTTAATACTAACCATTGTAATTCTGATTTTATGTATCTTTCAAAAACAGCATCCTGACTCAAGCAAAATTCCACATTACTGCCAGATTATGTAATAGACAGAAAATAACAAATACCACTCAGAGATTTACATTGTAAACTTTACTATTGAGAGAAACACACAATCATCAGAATGAACAATGCATGGTAGTCTCCAAATTCTAAGTTCAGAATCATCAGGTGCAAGTTGAATGCATATCAAACATTACACTGCACACTGTTGCGACTAGGGCACTTGTGTAGTTCCTTCATTCAATATCATCCCAGGCATATTTATATTACGAAAATATTGTGTCTTAGCGCACTTTTGAAGCCCAAATGGCGACCCGGTTTGCGCTAGTCTGCACCACTGTGGTCGTGCGTTACCGCATCACGCTCATAAAATGGGCGATATAGAGGCGTATGTTGGTGCAAACCGGGGCGCTATTTACGCCTCAAAACTGCACTATGACGCAATATTCTTAAACATAAATATGCCTAGGATAATGTTGAATAACAGGACTAACGCATTGAGCCTGATGTATTAAAATTAGGCAAAACTCAAGTTATAAAATTTTGTCCAAATCGAGGTGGGTACAGATTCTACACAAGTGCCGCGACTAGTTACGTCCACACAAGACATGTCTGGTTAGAGTGCCGACAGTATGTTGTTATAAACTTTTGCAGCACACATTTCTTCTTGGCTGGTGGTGTTGTGCCATTTTGATCTCCGCCATCATTTTGTGCCGCGTGACTTCTTTTTGTTTGAGCTTGGAAATGTGAATTTATCGTAACGCTGAAAAACCATGTCACAACAAGGTGCGTATATATGCTGCCACCTGTTGAATATAGTGGAAGCTTAATTTGAGGAGCATGGAAGTGATTGACTATCATTGTGATAAAGAAAGAATCCGAAATATTTTCATCCCTCGCCGGAATACCGTAATTTGAGGTGTTTCCGGAATCATTCTGGACAATCCGGAATGGTAGGCAGGTCTGACGCATGCACTCACACAAAGAAGGTTCCACTGTGTGACATGCACCACCTGGTGACTATGCGGGTGATATTGTAGAACAGTGCAGCATTTTCCTTTTGATCTAGTTTTGTGAGACATGTTTCAATATGAGTTACATTTGTATAGTTTTAAAAACAAACGCTTTGATGTTTTATTTTACACTACATGTACAGTTAACCTGAGAACCAATCATCATCTTTATCCAGATCTGGGGTAAAGCAGCCAACCAGCGAACATTTAATTCATGTTATGACGATTGCAAAATTTGGTGCCACATCACAGCACCTGGGTAATCAAGGCTAATCACATGACTGCATAAAACGAAAACCAAATGATGTGATCATTTTCTCTGTGAGCACGAACGAAGTGAGAGGGTACAAATTCCGAAGCATAAAACATTTATGTCCAACACCAGATGAAACTACCTCTGACCCCCCTCCCCCAAACGTAAATAATTTCATCTTATATCTGACATTGACATTCTAAGATGATCCGCTTCACATCAATTTTCTCTATCAATGTTTCCTACGTACTACATCTTTTACACTTAAATGACATGTTGAACATGGAGCATTCCATGCCAAATCAATCAAAGACAGGGTGAAATTTACATGTCCTTCTTCAATTTTTATGAAATTTGGTGTGTTGGTTTATGACTATGAGTCTGTTTCTCACCAAATTTTAGGTCTATCTGACCTTCCTATCCAGAGATAGAGGTCATCAAAGTCTGACCCGACCTTGATATCTGACGACCTTCCAGGTGTCATAATTCCTCTCCTAGGTGACCTACAGATGTGATGTTGGTGTCATTTTAAGTCTTACAATTGTCTATCTGTGCACACAATGAACCACATATCAAAATTTTTTAAACATATTTTAAAGAATAGTTTGACCTTTGACTTGACCTAGCAAAAAACATGTAACTTCCGAATTCGATGATTTTTTGTGCTGAAGCATACATATTTAGCAAGAATCAGTTGTAGTGTGATTGTGCGCAATTAAATACTTTAGGAGTTATGCAATTTTAAACACATTTCTTATGCCGCATTAATGCTGTAATATAGGCAATAAGTACTGTCGTAATGCTCTGTCAGTATGTAAATGGCGGCTACCTTCCTAGAATTATCAATTTGCTGTTATGAACATTGTCACCGAAAAGTTAATGGCTGTTAAAGTATTGGAATCTGCATGTACAAATTGTCAATTATTGCCAAGTCAAAGGTCAAACTTGTTTTTTAAATGTTTTCTACATTAATTTAATTAATAACAATGACAGTACTTTTAACATTTTATAACCCCTAAAGTATTCAAATGCACATGATCAAACTTTCACCGATTCTTGCTAAATAGGGATGCTTCAACATAAAAAAATCAGCGAAATCGGAGGTTACATGTTTTTGTTAGGTCAAGTCAAAGGTCAATTTTTTTAATGTTTTTTAAATGTTGATGTGTGGTTCATTTCCTACATAGATAGATTCTAAGAGCTTTAAAATGACACCAACATCACATCATATCACCTAGGAGTGGAGTTATGACACCTGGAAGGTCGTCGGGTATCAAGGTCGGGTCAAACTTTGATGTCCTCTATCTCTGGATAAGAAGGTCAGATTGAGCTGAAATTTGGTTGGTAAGATAGACTCTTCAACATAAACCAACACACCAAGTTTCATCAAAAACGAAGAGTCATGTCAATTTTTGATTGATTTGATATGGAATGCCCCACACTCAAACTGTGGCGTGTAACAAGAAACATAAGTAATATTTAACAATTTCTTTACACAATATAGAGGAATTTATAGAAAGTCAGGTGTGAAAAATATGAATGTTCTTAAATCAATTACACATTCAATCGCACAGACAATTAAAATAATCACTTAAGATAAATAAAATGAATTTCTGTTTTCTAACAAAGTCTATATATGGCAGTTAACTGTACCAATGAAACACTACTGTATTTACACAAGGCATTTTTTGTAGAGGATGTCATTATAAGTAGGGAAATTTAGTGGCATACATAGGGCAACATTACAACATTGCACTTGAACTTCAACCCAGCCGAAATGGGGCCATGGTCGGAAGGAACACTACTAAATTAATAGAATTTGTGCAGTGCATCAGAAAAATTGGTAACTTGAATATTCATAAAATTCCAAAAGCCATCATTTCATAATCGTTACCCCTGATTTGAAGGAGGATATCTTGTAATCATTAACACGTGCATGAGTCACCATTAAAAAAAGGGACTGTCATATGGTGGGAAAGAAATTTCAAAACAAATAAGTCTTGAGTTTTCTACAAATGGTTAGCATAGTTTCAGGTGATTTTAAATTAATGGGGGAGTTCTTTCCAGATTCTGAGTGTAACTGCAGACAAAGGTTTACATGGATGTTTGTGTTCACGGGTCCTCGGGACCCCCAGCCTACTTTTGAGGGGGTCCCAAGTATTGTTTTCTACACATCACAACTTATACAACTCATGTAAACCTGGTTATTAATAGTTTGATGCTAACAAGAACTTAACAAAATAGCGTGCCCTGCTACAATGCACTGTTTTATTTGTTGATGTTTTCCCTTGATAATCGATGTACTTTTGGAAGTTACAGCAGTCTTACTCACTTATGCGTACTAGTCTGCTAGATGCCTTGGCTTGCGTGTAAATGTCACATTGACAGATCTCCTAAGGCTAAGCTAAGGTTATCAAGGAGGCCATGACACACTTTGGAAGGCTTCTGAATTTGTTTCGGTGGCGGGAATCCTGACTGTGGTGATGACAGTAGCATTGGAATAACCAATAGGCAGCAGATGGAACTGCGCATTACTTTGTGGACACTTAATTGTGACCTTGTGTAGAATCCGGGCCCACTCCAATTTTGCCATTATGACAGTTGTGCCTAAATGTTATACCTCAATGCGTTATTCCATCAATCCACATCGTTTCAGGAATATTATGTCCCAAATTGTGCTCGCTCAAGTTTAAATCAGTGTGTGCTGCTGCGGTTGTGGTTTACTGCACGCCGCACTTGAAACAAGCAATACTAATAAATCGCAAGTTGACAAAAACCGGAGCGCTATTTCGGCATCAAAAGTGTCCTCAAATAAATATTTTATAACAATGTACTATATATCTGAAAATATGTGGAATGATGGCATAAACACAGAGGTATCGAATCGGTTCGATTGTTGGACAACCGACTAGCACGACCAGCCCCGGGATGGGAGTCTGGATCTATTGTTGCCGTAATGCCCGTCATTTCTTTGGTAATAACAAGTGGTTTAATAGTTATACAAAACAATGTTCATAAGTCGCTTTGTTTTTCATCGTTATAGCTCTAATAAATTAGGAAGTTTTAAAACGCACAGCGACTGCGCTCAAACAATGCAGACTGAACGGACATGTGCACAGCGACTGCGCTCAAACACTGCAGACTGAACGGACATGTGCACAGCGACTGCACTCAAACAGTAAAGACTGAACGGACATTTGCACAGCGACTGCACTCAAACACTGAAGACTGAACGGACATGTGCACAGCGACTGCACTCAAACACTGCAGACTGAACGGACATGTGCACAGCGACTGCACTCAAACACTGCAGACTGAACGGACATGTGCACAGCGACTGCGCTCAAACACTGCAGACTGAACGGACATGTGCACAGCGACTGCGCTCAAACACTGAAGACTGATCGGACATGTGCACAGCGACTGCACTCAAACACTGAAGACTGAACGGACATGTGCACAGCGACTGCACTCAAACACTGCAGACTGAACGGACATGTGCACAGCGACTGCACTCAAACACTGAAGACTGAACGGACATGTGCACGGATTGGAATGATATTCTGGTTCGTGAATCAGTCCCTAGAGGCCCTCCGCAAAACTACGCACAGGGCGGCTCCATGTGGAGAATTAGGAACCCTTCAGAATCGGGAAGCATATGCCTACGGGAATAGTTATTTTGAAGGACTCACGAAAAGAAATACCAAACGAACTAATTCGGTAATAAACTACCAAGTTAAAGGCATTCATATTCAATATATATTTTTGTTACGTCATTGATACGCATCCGTCCCGTGGAACGCAACGATTATTTTGTCCGGGTACTGTTTCTATGTGTTTAGGACGCAGGATCTTGCATCCCGTATATCTCTGTACAGAGAAAGCTCACTATGAATTTCATGTGTATAATTACATCATCTGCCAGATCTTATCAGCCTTACACAAGATTGATCAACTCTGTATTATGACAATTTCCCTTAAAGTAATTGTGGAGCAAACAATATGCTTACAGTACGTGTTAGACAAATTAATTAATGTTTTCCACTGATACCTACATCGTCATTACACACGTCAACACAAAAAGCTATCAATATAACAAAAACATTGAAAAACAATTGTTACTTCCATATCTAGGTCAACTGTTTGTACCAATCTCAACTGAATCTCTCTGGTAACTGGAGATGACCAAGACTCAACGTAACAAAAAGTTTGCTGATTCATGCACAAGATGACAACAATAAACACATATTGTCTGGGATACAATTTGCAACAATGGGTATATTTTCACATAAAAAAGTCTGGCACTTACTCATAACTATAGCGGTGTACTTAATGCTGAAGCCATTTCCTCTACTAGCAGCGTCAGACTTGAAGGACACAAACAGGTAGTTGCTGCTGGAAATGATGTCCTCTGGCAAGGTGCTTCCACAGAATGTTCCCAGCACTGTTGCTGAATCATCCGTCCCATCGTACACTTTGACGTTGTCATAGCCACAGCTGCTGCTGGACTTAACGTCAAGCGTGAGGAACGTCAACTGAATTTTCTACAAATGAACATGTCAACCAAAATAATCGAACATATTCTGCATCACCTCTAGGGTTAATCTTTGAAGTAAAGAAGAGAAATATAATTCTCTACAGATATTAATTATAGTGAAAAGGCATTGTTTTTAGTTCAACATTTAAATACAGGTGAAGTTCCAGGCTTGGGTTCAAATGAAAATGCATTTAAAATGTCACATTTCCAGTTGCATTTGCAGTTAAGTCTCCAGATAAAAAATATTTGCAAAAAAAAACACTTGCATTTTCATGCCAACATCAAAAACACTTGCATTTGCATCAGAAACATTTGTATTTATATTTTGCAATGATATTTGGACCCATGGGTCCAAATTCAACTATGTACACATTTGGGGACACACTAATCTCATAGGTGGGGGGTCCATATTTCAACGACATTTGTACCCCTTTTAAAAAAATGTAATATATTTTAATTTGAACCCATGGGTCCAAATACCATGAGATTAGTGAGTGCTGAAAAGTGCGCCTTATTTTAAAGACTAAGTGAAATTAAATTTTAAAGTTTGAAACTTCATATACATAAACTTAATAATATTGTTAATCAATGTGCCAAATATGAAGTGTGGATATTGCGAACTGATATCACAAAGCCTGCTCAAACGTGATCATTTGCATGTCACAACCTGTCAGATATTGCTGATGTCACCACAGGCAGGGCTGCTTAGTGCATCCTATCCTTTAGCATGGCGAACAGTGGTGCGGCCTACTGTTTCAGACTGTACATTGAATTGCAATCGTGGAATTTAATGTTTTTAAGATCATCGTAAAATAATATTCTATCTCCAAGTTTGTCGCTGGATGTACACAGGAATTGTGCTAACTTTTAAAATTATTGCCATTTGAACATCGCAAATGTTCAACCAAGCATTATATCCTCCGCCACATATACATTACAGGATTAAGCATTCGCAACGTTCAAATGGCAATAACTCAAAACTAAAAACAAATCCCGGTACATCCAGGGACAAACTTGTAGATAAGATTATTACCTTTACTGTGATATCAAAAATATTAAATCTCATTGCAAGTTTGAGCATTTCAATGTTCAAACGGCAATAACTCCAAAGGTGAACAAAATTCCTGTGTGAATTTCGCTTAGTCTTTAAAAACTATAACATATTTGGACCAACGGATCAAAATTTTATAGCAAAATATGGGTCCCCCTAAAATATGGACCTCGCCTATGAGAATATTGAGTGCCCAAATGTATACATATTTGGATTTGGACCCACGGGTCCAAATATCATGGCGAAATATGGACCCTCCACTTATGAGAGTAGTGAGTGCCCAAAAGTTTACCCGGATAATGTGACGAAAGTCATGTATCAGTTAAACAAATGAAGGTTACCAGTGTAAAATATAACACAAGACATGGAACCTGGAGTGATATCATTTGGTGAATGCATAGAAGAATAATCAGAAAAGTATATATATATATATATATATATACAGGGATCGTTCTGGAAAAAGACATAAAAAGCAACCTAGAACAACTGTTACTATAGTTTTGAATGGAACAAACATTGAGCAAGTATCATATACAAAATTCCACAGAGAAAACTTAACATGACAAGAACACATCAAAATGGTTGAATCAAAAAGCATAGCAGTTTTGTATAAAACTATGCATGTTCTTGATTGTCAAGCGTCACATTATATAATACATTTGTTGAACCACATATGTCATACTGCTGTGAGAACTGGGGAAATACTTATCAATCTACTCATAAAACTATCTCCGTTACAGAAAATAGCCATACGGATTATTCATAACCTTAATTACTATGATCATATTTTTCCATTTCTCAAACATGCTTAAATTTCATGATTTAGTTAAATACAAGTCTGTGATTATACTTTATAAAGCAAACAACCATTCTATAAATGGTCATGTTCAAGCATTAATTGAAGCAACAGCAGCTATACAAACAAAGCAAACTGTTCTATGTTAGAAAGACAAACACCATCATCCGACTGATGTCACTCACATCAAAGGGTATACAAACGTGGAACAATTTACCAAATAAATTGACTCAGCTTCCCAAGTTTAATACAATTTAAGCCATCATTACTTTCTACATATTTGTGAATTACTAACTGAACACAATGTTTAGTTAAACCCATGTATTAGTAATATAACATAAGCACTACGGTAACAAGTTTATAGATGAGTTGTGAATATTATTTTGTAATTTATTTATAATTCATGTTGTATTTATTAAGTTTTCTTTAGTTCGAGAAGGGCATAGCAACATATAAGTCTAGGAGGTGTAATACTGCTTACCTTGCCTGTTTCGACCTGAATCTTCCAACCACATCTCATGTTGTCTCCATACTGGGTCGCACTGATACCAAAAGTGCCTTCTGTTCCCGTCAGTGTCGCTGGGGTACTGGGACATGCCGCTGTACCAACTAAGAACAAGATCAAAATAAACGGCAGTTTAGGCTAATGTTGTCTGCAATCTACTTGTAATCAATGCATGATTGCTGACAACTCCGGATTGCTCATTATATCTGCCACAAAGGTGTCGTCAGATGGTGCAACTAAGTCTCCTGCAATGGTTGCGCATAGCTTGGTCGCCTCATATGTAGGTACCATTGCAGGCAATACTTTACAAGCAAGTTGCATGTTTACAACATGTCCTATAATTCATTACCAACTCATGTCACTAAGCCCACTGAAACATTGTCATTTCTGTTGCTGATGTCACCACAGGCAGGGCCACTGAGCACGCCCTACCCTTTAGCACAGCGAGTGACGGTGCAGCCTGGTGTTTTAGACTGTATTTGAAATGGCAATCGCAGAATTTTATATTTTTTTCATATTACCATAAAGATAATATTCTTATGTACAAATCAATCAAAAACAGGGTGAAATTTACATGTCTGTCTTCAATTTTTACGAAAATTTGTGTGTTGGTTGACGATCATCTATGTTTCTAACTAAATTTTAAGTCTATGAGACCTTTCTATCCAGAGATAGAGGTCATCAAAGTTTGACCCGACCTTGATACCTGATGACCTTCCAGGTGTCATAACTCTTCTCCTATGTGATCTACAGATGTGATGTTGGTGTCATTTTAAAGCTCTTACAGTTGTCTATCTGTGCACACAATGAACCACACATCAAAATTTAAAACAAATATTTTTAAAAATAGTTTGACCTTTGACTTGACCTAGCAAAAAATATGTAACTTCCGAATTCAATGATTTTTTTACTTTGAAGCATACATATTTAGCAAGAATTAGTTGAAGTGTGATTATGCGCAATTGAATACTTTAGAAGTTATGCAATTTTAAACACATTTCTTATGCCGCATTAATGCTGTAATATAGGCAATAAGTACTGTCGTAATGCTCTGTCAGTATGTAAATGGCGGCTACCTTCCTAGAATTATCAATTTGCTGTTATGAACATTGTCACCGAAAAGTTAATGGCTGTTAAAGTATTGGAATCTGCATGTACAAATTGTCAATTATTGCCAAGTCAAAGGTCAAACTTGTTTTTTAAATGTTTTCTACATTAATTTAATTAATAACAATGACAGTACTTTTAACATTTTATAACCCCTAAAGTATTCAAATGCACATGATCAAACTTTCACTGATTCTTGCTAAATAGGGATGCTTCAACATAAAAAATTCAGCGAAATCGGAGGTTACATGTTTTTGTTAGGTCAAGTCAAAGGTCAATTTTTTTAATGTTTTTTAAATGTTGATGTGTGGTTCATTTCCTACATAGATAGATTCTAAGAGCTTTAAAATGACACCAACATCACATCACATCACCTAGGAGTGGAGTTATGACACCTGGAAGGTCGTCGGGTATCAAGGTCGGGTCAAACTTTGATGTCCTCTATCTCTGGATAAGAATGTCAGATTGAGCTGAAATTTGGTTGGTAAGATAGACTCTTCAACATAAACCAACACACCAAGTTTCATCAAAAACGAAGTCATGTAAATTTTTGATTGATTTGATATGGAATGCCCCACACTCAAACTGTGGCATGTAACAAGTAACATAAGTAATATTTAACAATTTCTTTACAGAATATAGAGGAAATTATAGAAAGTCAGGTGTGAAAAACATGAATGTTCTTAAATCAATTACACATTCAATCGCAGACAATTAAAATAATCACTTAAGATAAATAAAATGAATTTCTGTTTTCTAACAAAGTCTATATATGGCAGTTAACTGTACCAATGAAACACTACTGTATTTACACAAGGCATTTTTTGTAGAGGATGTCATTATAAGTAGGGAAATTTAGTGGCATACATAGGGCAACATTACAACATTGCACTTGAACTTCAACCCAGCCGAAATGGGGCCATGGTCGGAAGGAACACTACTAAATTAATAGAATTTGTGCAGTGCATCAGAAAAATTGGTAACTTGAATATTCATAAAATTCCAAAAGCCATCATTTCATAATCGTTACCCCTGATTTGAAGGAGGATATCTTGTAATCATTAACACGTGCATGAGTCACCATTAAAAAAAGGGACTGTCATATGGTGGGAAAGAAATTTCAAAACAAATAAGTCTTGAGTTTTCTACAAATGGTTAGCATAGTTTCAGGTGATTTTAAATTAATGGGGGAGTTCTTTCCAGATTCTGAGTGTAACTGCAGACAGAGGTTTACATGGATGTTTGTGTTGACGGGTCCTCGGGACCCCCAGCCTACTTTTGAGGGGGTCCCAAGTATTGTTTTCTACACATCACAACTTATACAACTCATGTAAACCTGGTTATTAATAGTTTGATGCTAACAAGAACTTAACAAAATAGCGTGCCCTGCTACAATGCACTGTTTTATTTGTTGATGTTTTCCCTTGATAATCGATGTACTTTTGGAAGTTACAGCAGTCTTACTCACTTATGCGTACTAGTCTGCTAGATGCCTTGGCTTGCGTGTAAATGTCACATTGACAGATCTCCTAAGGCTAAGCTAAGGTTATCAAGGAGGCCATGACACACTTTGGAAGGCTTCTGAATTTGTTTCGGTGGCGGGAAACCTGACTGTGGTGATGACAGTAGCATTGGAATAACCAATAGGCAGCAGATGGAACTGCGCATTACTTTGTGGACACTTAATTGTGACCTTGTGTAGAATCCGGGCCCACTCCAATTTTGCCATTATGACAGTTGTGCCTAAATGTTATACCTCAATGCGTTTATTCCATCAATCCACATCGTTTCAGGAATATTATGTCCCAAATTGTGCTCGCTCAAGTTTGAATCAGTGTGTGCCGCTGCGGTTGTGGTTTACTGCACGCCGCACTTGAAACAAGCAATACTAATAAATCGCAAGTTGACAAAAACCGGAGCGCTATTTCGGCATCAAAAGTGTCCTCAAATAAATATTTTATAACAATGTACTATATATCTGAAAATATGTGGAATGATGGCATAAACACAGAGGTATCGAATCGGTTCGATTGTTGGACAACCGACTAGCACGACCAGCCCCGGGATGGGAGTCTGGATCTATTGTTGCCGTAATGCCCGTCATTTCTTTGGTAATAACAAGTGGTTTAATAGTTATACAAAACAATGTTCATCAGTCGCTTTGTTTTTCATCGTTATAGCTCTAATAAATTAGGAAGTTTTAAAACGCACAGCGACTGCGCTCAAACACTGAAGACTGAACGGACATGTGCACAGCGACTGCACTCAAACAGTGAAGACTGAACGGACATTTGCACAGCGACTGCACTCAAACACTGCAGACTGAACGGACATGTGCACAGCGACTGCACTCAAACACTGCAGACTGAACAGACATGTGCACAGCGACTGCACTCAAACACTGAAGACTGAAAGGACATGTGCACAGCGACTGCACTCAAACACTGCAGACTGAACGGACATGTGCACAGCGACTGCACTCAAACACTGCAGACTGAACGGACATGTGCACAGCGACTGCACTCAAACACTGAAGACTGAAAGGACATGTGCACAGCGACTGCACTCAAACACTGAAGACTGAACGGACATGT
The DNA here is from genome assembly GCA_963995525.1 of Escarpia spicata. Taxonomy (NCBI): domain Eukaryota; kingdom Metazoa; phylum Annelida; class Polychaeta; order Sabellida; family Siboglinidae; genus Escarpia; species Escarpia spicata. The sequence continues at coordinate 73,909,300 of OZ023205.1, read as the reverse complement.
GCACAGCGACTGCACTCAAACACTGCAGACTGAACGGACATGTGCACAGCGACTGCACTCAAACACTGCAGACTGAACGGACATGTGCACAGCGACTGCGCTCAAACACTGCAGACTGAACGGACATGTGCACAGCGACTGCGCTCAAACACTGAAGACTGATCGGACATGTGCACAGCGACTGCACTCAAACACTGAAGACTGAACGGACATGTGCACAGCGACTGCACTCAAACACTGCAGACTGAACGGACATGTGCACAGCGACTGCACTCAAACACTGAAGACTGAACGGACATGTGCACGGATTGGAATGATATTCTGGTTCGTGAATCAGTCCCTAGAGGCCCTCCGCAAAACTACGCACAGGGCGGCTCCATGTGGAGAATTAGGAACCCTTCAGAATCGGGAAGCATATGCCTACGGGAATAGTTATTTTGAAGGACTCACGAAAAGAAATACCAAACGAACTAATTCGGTAATAAACTACCAAGTTAAAGGCATTCATATTCAATATATATTTTTGTTACGTCATTGATACGCATCCGTCCCGTGGAACGCAACGATTATTTTGTCCGGGTACTGTTTCTATGTGTTTAGGACGCAGGATCTTGCATCCCGTATATCTCTGTACAGAGAAAGCTCACTATGAATTTCATGTGTATAATTACATCATCTGCCAGATCTTATCAGCCTTACACAAGATTGATCAACTCTGTATTATGACAATTTCCCTTAAAGTAATTGTGGAGCAAACAATATGCTTACAGTACGTGTTAGACAAATTAATTAATGTTTTCCACTGATACCTACATCGTCATTACACACGTCAACACAAAAAGCTATCAATATAACAAAAACATTGAAAAACAATTGTTACTTCCATATCTAGGTCAACTGTTTGTACCAATCTCAACTGAATCTCTCTGGTAACTGGAGATGACCAAGACTCAACGTAACAAAAAGTTTGCTGATTCATGCACAAGATGACAACAATAAACACATATTGTCTGGGATACAATTTGCAACAATGGGTATATTTTCACATAAAAAAGTCTGGCACTTACTCATAACTATAGCGGTGTACTTAATGCTGAAGCCATTTCCTCTACTAGCAGCGTCAGACTTGAAGGACACAAACAGGTAGTTGCTGCTGGAAATGATGTCCTCTGGCAAGGTGCTTCCACAGAATGTTCCCAGCACTGTTGCTGAATCATCCGTCCCATCGTACACTTTGACGTTGTCATAGCCACAGCTGCTGCTGGACTTAACGTCAAGCGTGAGGAACGTCAACTGAATTTTCTACAAATGAACATGTCAACCAAAATAATCGAACATATTCTGCATCACCTCTAGGGTTAATCTTTGAAGTAAAGAAGAGAAATATAATTCTCTACAGATATTAATTATAGTGAAAAGGCATTGTTTTTAGTTCAACATTTAAATACAGGTGAAGTTCCAGGCTTGGGTTCAAATGAAAATGCATTTAAAATGTCACATTTCCAGTTGCATTTGCAGTTAAGTCTCCAGATAAAAAATATTTGCAAAAAAAAACACTTGCATTTTCATGCCAACATCAAAAACACTTGCATTTGCATCAGAAACATTTGTATTTATATTTTGCAATGATATTTGGACCCATGGGTCCAAATTCAACTATGTACACATTTGGGGACACACTAATCTCATAGGTGGGGGGTCCATATTTCAACGACATTTGTACCCCTTTTAAAAAAATGTAATATATTTTAATTTGAACCCATGGGTCCAAATACCATGAGATTAGTGAGTGCTGAAAAGTGCGCCTTATTTTAAAGACTAAGTGAAATTAAATTTTAAAGTTTGAAACTTCATATACATAAACTTAATAATATTGTTAATCAATGTGCCAAATATGAAGTGTGGATATTGCGAACTGATATCACAAAGCCTGCTCAAACGTGATCATTTGCATGTCACAACCTGTCAGATATTGCTGATGTCACCACAGGCAGGGCTGCTTAGTGCATCCTATCCTTTAGCATGGCGAACAGTGGTGCGGCCTACTGTTTCAGACTGTACATTGAATTGCAATCGTGGAATTTAATGTTTTTAAGATCATCGTAAAATAATATTCTATCTCCAAGTTTGTCGCTGGATGTACACAGGAATTGTGCTAACTTTTAAAATTATTGCCATTTGAACATCGCAAATGTTCAACCAAGCATTATATCCTCCGCCACATATACATTACAGGATTAAGCATTCGCAACGTTCAAATGGCAATAACTCAAAACTAAAAACAAATCCCGGTACATCCAGGGACAAACTTGTAGATAAGATTATTACCTTTACTGTGATATCAAAAATATTAAATCTCATTGCAAGTTTGAGCATTTCAATGTTCAAACGGCAATAACTCCAAAGGTGAACAAAATTCCTGTGTGAATTTCGCTTAGTCTTTAAAAACTATAACATATTTGGACCAACGGATCAAAATTTTATAGCAAAATATGGGTCCCCCTAAAATATGGACCTCGCCTATGAGAATATTGAGTGCCCAAATGTATACATATTTGGATTTGGACCCACGGGTCCAAATATCATGGCGAAATATGGACCCTCCACTTATGAGAGTAGTGAGTGCCCAAAAGTTTACCCGGATAATGTGACGAAAGTCATGTATCAGTTAAACAAATGAAGGTTACCAGTGTAAAATATAACACAAGACATGGAACCTGGAGTGATATCATTTGGTGAATGCATAGAAGAATAATCAGAAAAGTATATATATATATATATATATATACAGGGATCGTTCTGGAAAAAGACATAAAAAGCAACCTAGAACAACTGTTACTATAGTTTTGAATGGAACAAACATTGAGCAAGTATCATATACAAAATTCCACAGAGAAAACTTAACATGACAAGAACACATCAAAATGGTTGAATCAAAAAGCATAGCAGTTTTGTATAAAACTATGCATGTTCTTGATTGTCAAGCGTCACATTATATAATACATTTGTTGAACCACATATGTCATACTGCTGTGAGAACTGGGGAAATACTTATCAATCTACTCATAAAACTATCTCCGTTACAGAAAATAGCCATACGGATTATTCATAACCTTAATTACTATGATCATATTTTTCCATTTCTCAAACATGCTTAAATTTCATGATTTAGTTAAATACAAGTCTGTGATTATACTTTATAAAGCAAACAACCATTCTATAAATGGTCATGTTCAAGCATTAATTGAAGCAACAGCAGCTATACAAACAAAGCAAACTGTTCTATGTTAGAAAGACAAACACCATCATCCGACTGATGTCACTCACATCAAAGGGTATACAAACGTGGAACAATTTACCAAATAAATTGACTCAGCTTCCCAAGTTTAATACAATTTAAGCCATCATTACTTTCTACATATTTGTGAATTACTAACTGAACACAATGTTTAGTTAAACCCATGTATTAGTAATATAACATAAGCACTACGGTAACAAGTTTATAGATGAGTTGTGAATATTATTTTGTAATTTATTTATAATTCATGTTGTATTTATTAAGTTTTCTTTAGTTCGAGAAGGGCATAGCAACATATAAGTCTAGGAGGTGTAATACTGCTTACCTTGCCTGTTTCGACCTGAATCTTCCAACCACATCTCATGTTGTCTCCATACTGGGTCGCACTGATACCAAAAGTGCCTTCTGTTCCCGTCAGTGTCGCTGGGGTACTGGGACATGCCGCTGTACCAACTAAGAACAAGATCAAAATAAACGGCAGTTTAGGCTAATGTTGTCTGCAATCTACTTGTAATCAATGCATGATTGCTGACAACTCCGGATTGCTCATTATATCTGCCACAAAGGTGTCGTCAGATGGTGCAACTAAGTCTCCTGCAATGGTTGCGCATAGCTTGGTCGCCTCATATGTAGGTACCATTGCAGGCAATACTTTACAAGCAAGTTGCATGTTTACAACATGTCCTATAATTCATTACCAACTCATGTCACTAAGCCCACTGAAACATTGTCATTTCTGTTGCTGATGTCACCACAGGCAGGGCCACTGAGCACGCCCTACCCTTTAGCACAGCGAGTGACGGTGCAGCCTGGTGTTTTAGACTGTATTTGAAATGGCAATCGCAGAATTTTATATTTTTTTCATATTACCATAAAGATAATATTCTTATGTACAAATCAATCAAAAACAGGGTGAAATTTACATGTCTGTCTTCAATTTTTACGAAAATTTGTGTGTTGGTTGACGATCATCTATGTTTCTAACTAAATTTTAAGTCTATGAGACCTTTCTATCCAGAGATAGAGGTCATCAAAGTTTGACCCGACCTTGATACCTGATGACCTTCCAGGTGTCATAACTCTTCTCCTATGTGATCTACAGATGTGATGTTGGTGTCATTTTAAAGCTCTTACAGTTGTCTATCTGTGCACACAATGAACCACACATCAAAATTTAAAACAAATATTTTTAAAAATAGTTTGACCTTTGACTTGACCTAGCAAAAAATATGTAACTTCCGAATTCAATGATTTTTTTACTTTGAAGCATACATATTTAGCAAGAATTAGTTGAAGTGTGATTATGCGCAATTGAATACTTTAGAAGTTATGCAATTTTAAACACATTTCTTATGCCGCATTAATGCTGTAATATAGGCAATAAGTACTGTCGTAATGCTCTGTCAGTATGTAAATGGCGGCTACCTTCCTAGAATTATCAATTTGCTGTTATGAACATTGTCACCGAAAAGTTAATGGCTGTTAAAGTATTGGAATCTGCATGTACAAATTGTCAATTATTGCCAAGTCAAAGGTCAAACTTGTTTTTTAAATGTTTTCTACATTAATTTAATTAATAACAATGACAGTACTTTTAACATTTTATAACCCCTAAAGTATTCAAATGCACATGATCAAACTTTCACTGATTCTTGCTAAATAGGGATGCTTCAACATAAAAAATTCAGCGAAATCGGAGGTTACATGTTTTTGTTAGGTCAAGTCAAAGGTCAATTTTTTTAATGTTTTTTAAATGTTGATGTGTGGTTCATTTCCTACATAGATAGATTCTAAGAGCTTTAAAATGACACCAACATCACATCACATCACCTAGGAGTGGAGTTATGACACCTGGAAGGTCGTCGGGTATCAAGGTCGGGTCAAACTTTGATGTCCTCTATCTCTGGATAAGAATGTCAGATTGAGCTGAAATTTGGTTGGTAAGATAGACTCTTCAACATAAACCAACACACCAAGTTTCATCAAAAACGAAGAGTCATGTAAATTTTTGATTGATTTGATATGGAATGCCCCACACTCAAACTGTGGCATGTAACAAGTAACATAAGTAATATTTAACAATTTCTTTACAGAATATAGAGGAAATTATAGAAAGTCAGGTGTGAAAAACATGAATGTTCTTAAATCAATTACACATTCAATCGCAGACAATTAAAATAATCACTTAAGATAAATAAAATGAATTTCTGTTTTCTAACAAAGTCTATATATGGCAGTTAACTGTACCAATGAAACACTACTGTATTTACACAAGGCATTTTTTGTAGAGGATGTCATTATAAGTAGGGAAATTTAGTGGCATACATAGGGCAACATTACAACATTGCACTTGAACTTCAACCCAGCCGAAATGGGGCCATGGTCGGAAGGAACACTACTAAATTAATAGAATTTGTGCAGTGCATCAGAAAAATTGGTAACTTGAATATTCATAAAATTCCAAAAGCCATCATTTCATAATCGTTACCCCTGATTTGAAGGAGGATATCTTGTAATCATTAACACGTGCATGAGTCACCATTAAAAAAAGGGACTGTCATATGGTGGGAAAGAAATTTCAAAACAAATAAGTCTTGAGTTTTCTACAAATGGTTAGCATAGTTTCAGGTGATTTTAAATTAATGGGGGAGTTCTTTCCAGATTCTGAGTGTAACTGCAGACAGAGGTTTACATGGATGTTTGTGTTGACGGGTCCTCGGGACCCCCAGCCTACTTTTGAGGGGGTCCCAAGTATTGTTTTCTACACATCACAACTTATACAACTCATGTAAACCTGGTTATTAATAGTTTGATGCTAACAAGAACTTAACAAAATAGCGTGCCCTGCTACAATGCACTGTTTTATTTGTTGATGTTTTCCCTTGATAATCGATGTACTTTTGGAAGTTACAGCAGTCTTACTCACTTATGCGTACTAGTCTGCTAGATGCCTTGGCTTGCGTGTAAATGTCACATTGACAGATCTCCTAAGGCTAAGCTAAGGTTATCAAGGAGGCCATGACACACTTTGGAAGGCTTCTGAATTTGTTTCGGTGGCGGGAAACCTGACTGTGGTGATGACAGTAGCATTGGAATAACCAATAGGCAGCAGATGGAACTGCGCATTACTTTGTGGACACTTAATTGTGACCTTGTGTAGAATCCGGGCCCACTCCAATTTTGCCATTATGACAGTTGTGCCTAAATGTTATACCTCAATGCGTTTATTCCATCAATCCACATCGTTTCAGGAATATTATGTCCCAAATTGTGCTCGCTCAAGTTTGAATCAGTGTGTGCCGCTGCGGTTGTGGTTTACTGCACGCCGCACTTGAAACAAGCAATACTAATAAATCGCAAGTTGACAAAAACCGGAGCGCTATTTCGGCATCAAAAGTGTCCTCAAATAAATATTTTATAACAATGTACTATATATCTGAAAATATGTGGAATGATGGCATAAACACAGAGGTATCGAATCGGTTCGATTGTTGGACAACCGACTAGCACGACCAGCCCCGGGATGGGAGTCTGGATCTATTGTTGCCGTAATGCCCGTCATTTCTTTGGTAATAACAAGTGGTTTAATAGTTATACAAAACAATGTTCATCAGTCGCTTTGTTTTTCATCGTTATAGCTCTAATAAATTAGGAAGTTTTAAAACGCACAGCGACTGCGCTCAAACACTGAAGACTGAACGGACATGTGCACAGCGACTGCACTCAAACAGTGAAGACTGAACGGACATTTGCACAGCGACTGCACTCAAACACTGCAGACTGAACGGACATGTGCACAGCGACTGCACTCAAACACTGCAGACTGAACAGACATGTGCACAGCGACTGCACTCAAACACTGAAGACTGAAAGGACATGTGCACAGCGACTGCACTCAAACACTGAAGACTGAACGGACATGTGCACAGCGACTGCACTCAAACACTGCAGACTGAACGGACATGTGCACAGCGACTGCACTCAAACACTGCAGACTGAACGGACATGTGCACAGCGACTGCACTCAAACACTGAAGACTGAAAGGACATGTGCACAGCGACTGCACTCAAACACTGAAGACTGAACGGACATGTGCACAGCGACTGCACTCAAACACTGCAGACTGAACGGACATGTGCACAGCGACTGCACTCAAACACTGCAGACTGAACGGACATGTGCACAGCGACTGCGCTCAAACACTGCAGACTGAACGGACATGTGCACAGCGACTGCGCTCAAACACTGAAGACTGATCGGACATGTGCACAGCGACTGCACTCAAACACTGAAGACTGAACGGACATGTGCACAGCGACTGCACTCAAACACTGCAGACTGAACGGACATGTGCACAGCGACTGCACTCAAACACTGAAGACTGAACGGACATGTGCACGGATTGGAATGATATTCTGGTTCGTGAATCAGTCCCTAGAGGCCCTCCGCAAAACTACGCACAGGGCGGCTCCATGTGGAGAATTAGGAACCCTTCAGAATCGGGAAGCATATGCCTACGGGAATAGTTATTTTGAAGGACTCACGAAAAGAAATACCAAACGAACTAATTCGGTAATAAACTACCAAGTTAAAGGCATTCATATTCAATATATATTTTTGTTACGTCATTGATACGCATCCGTCCCGTGGAACGCAACGATTATTTTGTCCGGGTACTGTTTCTATGTGTTTAGGACGCAGGATCTTGCATCCCGTATATCTCTGTACAGAGAAAGCTCACTATGAATTTCATGTGTATAATTACATCATCTGCCAGATCTTATCAGCCTTACACAAGATTGATCAACTCTGTATTATGACAATTTCCCTTAAAGTAATTGTGGAGCAAACAATATGCTTACAGTACGTGTTAGACAAATTAATTAATGTTTTCCACTGATACCTACATCGTCATTACACACGTCAACACAAAAAGCTATCAATATAACAAAAACATTGAAAAACAATTGTTACTTCCATATCTAGGTCAACTGTTTGTACCAATCTCAACTGAATCTCTCTGGTAACTGGAGATGACCAAGACTCAACGTAACAAAAAGTTTGCTGATTCATGCACAAGATGACAACAATAAACACATATTGTCTGGGATACAATTTGCAACAATGGGTATATTTTCACATAAAAAAGTCTGGCACTTACTCATAACTATAGCGGTGTACTTAATGCTGAAGCCATTTCCTCTACTAGCAGCGTCAGACTTGAAGGACACAAACAGGTAGTTGCTGCTGGAAATGATGTCCTCTGGCAAGGTGCTTCCACAGAATGTTCCCAGCACTGTTGCTGAATCATCCGTCCCATCGTACACTTTGACGTTGTCATAGCCACAGCTGCTGCTGGACTTAACGTCAAGCGTGAGGAACGTCAACTGAATTTTCTACAAATGAACATGTCAACCAAAATAATCGAACATATTCTGCATCACCTCTAGGGTTAATCTTTGAAGTAAAGAAGAGAAATATAATTCTCTACAGATATTAATTATAGTGAAAAGGCATTGTTTTTAGTTCAACATTTAAATACAGGTGAAGTTCCAGGCTTGGGTTCAAATGAAAATGCATTTAAAATGTCACATTTCCAGTTGCATTTGCAGTTAAGTCTCCAGATAAAAAATATTTGCAAAAAAAAACACTTGCATTTTCATGCCAACATCAAAAACACTTGCATTTGCATCAGAAACATTTGTATTTATATTTTGCAATGATATTTGGACCCATGGGTCCAAATTCAACTATGTACACATTTGGGGACACACTAATCTCATAGGTGGGGGGTCCATATTTCAACGACATTTGTACCCCTTTTAAAAAAATGTAATATATTTTAATTTGAACCCATGGGTCCAAATACCATGAGATTAGTGAGTGCTGAAAAGTGCGCCTTATTTTAAAGACTAAGTGAAATTAAATTTTAAAGTTTGAAACTTCATATACATAAACTTAATAATATTGTTAATCAATGTGCCAAATATGAAGTGTGGATATTGCGAACTGATATCACAAAGCCTGCTCAAACGTGATCATTTGCATGTCACAACCTGTCAGATATTGCTGATGTCACCACAGGCAGGGCTGCTTAGTGCATCCTATCCTTTAGCATGGCGAACAGTGGTGCGGCCTACTGTTTCAGACTGTACATTGAATTGCAATCGTGGAATTTAATGTTTTTAAGATCATCGTAAAATAATATTCTATCTCCAAGTTTGTCGCTGGATGTACACAGGAATTGTGCTAACTTTTAAAATTATTGCCATTTGAACATCGCAAATGTTCAACCAAGCATTATATCCTCCGCCACATATACATTACAGGATTAAGCATTCGCAACGTTCAAATGGCAATAACTCAAAACTAAAAACAAATCCCGGTACATCCAGGGACAAACTTGTAGATAAGATTATTACCTTTACTGTGATATCAAAAATATTAAATCTCATTGCAAGTTTGAGCATTTCAATGTTCAAACGGCAATAACTCCAAAGGTGAACAAAATTCCTGTGTGAATTTCGCTTAGTCTTTAAAAACTATAACATATTTGGACCAACGGATCAAAATTTTATAGCAAAATATGGGTCCCCCTAAAATATGGACCTCGCCTATGAGAATATTGAGTGCCCAAATGTATACATATTTGGATTTGGACCCACGGGTCCAAATATCATGGCGAAATATGGACCCTCCACTTATGAGAGTAGTGAGTGCCCAAAAGTTTACCCGGATAATGTGACGAAAGTCATGTATCAGTTAAACAAATGAAGGTTACCAGTGTAAAATATAACACAAGACATGGAACCTGGAGTGATATCATTTGGTGAATGCATAGAAGAATAATCAGAAAAGTATATATATATATATATATATATACAGGGATCGTTCTGGAAAAAGACATAAAAAGCAACCTAGAACAACTGTTACTATAGTTTTGAATGGAACAAACATTGAGCAAGTATCATATACAAAATTCCACAGAGAAAACTTAACATGACAAGAACACATCAAAATGGTTGAATCAAAAAGCATAGCAGTTTTGTATAAAACTATGCATGTTCTTGATTGTCAAGCGTCACATTATATAATACATTTGTTGAACCACATATGTCATACTGCTGTGAGAACTGGGGAAATACTTATCAATCTACTCATAAAACTATCTCCGTTACAGAAAATAGCCATACGGATTATTCATAACCTTAATTACTATGATCATATTTTTCCATTTCTCAAACATGCTTAAATTTCATGATTTAGTTAAATACAAGTCTGTGATTATACTTTATAAAGCAAACAACCATTCTATAAATGGTCATGTTCAAGCATTAATTGAAGCAACAGCAGCTATACAAACAAAGCAAACTGTTCTATGTTAGAAAGACAAACACCACCATCCGACTGATGTCACTCACATCAAAGGGTATACAAACGTGGAACAATTTACCAAATAAATTGACTCAGCTTCCCAAGTTTAACACAATTTAAGCCATCATTACTTTCTACATATTTGTGAATTACTAACTGAACACAATGTTTAGTTAAACCCATGTATTAGTAATATAACATAAGCACTACGGTAACAAGTTTATAGATGAGTTGTGAATATTATTTTGTAATTTATTTATAATTCATGTTGTAGTTATTAAGTTTTCTTTAGTTCGAGAAGGGCATAGCAACATATAAGTCTAGGAGGTGTAATACTGCTTACCTTGCCTGTTTCGACCTGAATCTTCCAACCACATCTCATGTTGTCTCCATACTGGGTCGCACTGATACCAAAAGTGCCTTCTGTTCCCGTCAGTGTCGCTGGGGTACTGGGACATGCCGCTGTACCAACTAAGAACAAGATCAAAATAAACGGCAGTTTAGGCTAATGTTGTCTGCAATCTACTTGTAATCAATGCATGATTGCTGACAACTCCGGATTGCTCATTATATCTGCCACAAAGGTGTCGTCAGATGGTGCAACTAAGTCTCCTGCAATGGTTGCGCATAGCTTGGTCGCCTCATATGTAGGTACCATTGCAGGCAATACTTTACAAGCAAGTTGCATGTTTACAACATGTCCTATAATTCATTACCAACTCATGTCACTAAGCCCACTGAAACATTGTCATTTCTGTTGCTGATGTCACCACAGGCAGGGCCACTGAGCACGCCCTACCCTTTAGCACAGCGAGTGACGGTGCAGCCTGGTGTTTTAGACTGTATTTGAAATGGCAATCGCAGAATTTTATATTTTTTTCATATTACCATAAAGATAATATTCTTATGTACAAATCAATCAAAAACAGGGTGAAATTTACATGTCTGTCTTCAATTTTTACGAAAATTTGTGTGTTGGTTGACGATCATCTATGTTTCTAACTAAATTTTAAGTCTATGAGACCTTTCTATCCAGAGATAGAGGTCATCAAAGTTTGACCCGACCTTGATACCTGATGACCTTCCAGGTGTCATAACTCTTCTCCTATGTGATCTACAGATGTGATGTTGGTGTCATTTTAAAGCTCTTACAGTTGTCTATCTGTGCACACAATGAACCACACATCAAAATTTAAAACAAATATTTTTAAAAATAGTTTGACCTTTGACTTGACCTAGCAAAAAATATGTAACTTCCGAATTCAATGATTTTTTTACTTTGAAGCATACATATTTAGCAAGAATTAGTTGAAGTGTGATTATGCGCAATTGAATACTTTAGAAGTTATGCAATTTTAAACACATTTCTTATGCCGCATTAATGCTGTAATGTAGGCAATAAGTACTGTCGTAATGCTCTGTCAGTATGTAAATGGCGGCTACCTTCCTACAATTATCAATTTGCTGTTATGAACATTGTCACCGAAATGTTAATGGCTGTTAAAGTATTGGAATCTGCATGTACAAATTGTCAATTATTGCCAAGTCAAAGGTCAAACTTGTTTTTTAAATGTTTTCTACATTAATTTAATTAATAACAATGACAGTACTTTTAACATTTTATAACCCCTAAAGTATTCAAATGCACATGATCAAACTTTCACTGATTCTTGCTAAATAGGGATGCTTCAACATAAAAAAATCAGCGAAATCGGAGGTTACATGTTTTTGTTAGGTCAAGTCAAAGGTCAATTTTTTTAATGTTTTTTAAATGTTGATGTGTGGTTCATTTCCTACATAGATAGATTCTAAGAGCTTTAAAATGACACCAACATCACATCACATCATCTAGGAGTGGAGTTATGACACCTGGAAGGTCGTCGGGTATCAAGGTCGGGTCAAAATTTGATGTCCTCTATCTCTGGATAAGAAGGTCAGATTGAGCTGAAATTTGGTTGGTAAGATAGACTCTTCAACATAAACCAACACACCAAGTTTCATCAAAAACGAAGTCATGTAAATTTTTGATTGATTTGATATGGAATGCCCCACACTCAAACTGTGGCGTGTAACAAGTAACATAAGTAATATTTAACAATTTCTTTACACAGTATAGAGGAAATTATAGAAAGTCAGGTGTGAAAAACATGAATGTTCTTAAATCAATTACACATTCAATCGCACAGACAATTAAAATAATCACTTAAGATAAATAAAATGAATTTCTGTTTTCTAACAAAGTCTATATATGGCAGTTAACTGTACCAATGAAACACTACTGTATTTACACAAGGCATTTTTTGTAGAGGACGTCATTATAAGTAGGGAAATATAGTGGCATACATAGGGCAACATTACAACATTGCACTTGAACTTCAACCCAGCCGAAATGGGGCCATGGTCGGAAGGAACACTACTAAATTAATAGAATTTGTGCAGTGCATCAGAAAAATTGGTAACTTGAATATTCATAAAATTCCAAAAGCCATCATTTCATAATCGTTACCCCTGATTTGAAGGAGGATATCTTGTAATCATTAACACGTGCATGAGTCACCATTAAAAAAAGGGACTGTCATATGGTGGGAAAGAAATTTCAAAACAAATAAGTCTTGAGTTTTCTACAAATGGTTAGCATAGTTTCAGGTGATTTTAAATTAATGGGGGAGTTCTTTCCAGATTCTGAGTGTAACTGCAGACAAAGGTTTACATGGATGTTTGTGTTCACGGGTCCTCGGGAACCCCAGCCTACTTTTGAGGGGGTCCCAAGTATTGTTTTCTACACATCACAACTTATACAACTCATGTAAACCTGGTTATTAATAGTTTGATGCTAACAAGAACTTAACAAAATAGCGTGCCCTGCTACAATGCACTGTTTTATTTGTTGATGTTTTCCCTTGATAATCGATGTACTTTTGGAAGTTACAGCAGTCTTACTCACTTATGCGTACTAGTCTGCTAGATGCCTTGGCTTGCGTGTAAATGTCACATTGACAGATCTCCTAAGGCTAAGCTAAGGTTATCAAGGAGGCCATGACACACTTTGGAAGGCTTCTGAATTTGTTTCGGTGGCGGGAAACCTGACTGTGGTGATGACAGTAGCATTGGAATAACCAATAGGCAGCAGATGGAACTGCGCATTACTTTGTGGACACTTAATTGTGACCTTGTGTAGAATCCGGGCCCACTCCAATTTTGCCATTATGACAGTTGTGCCTAAATGTTATACCTCAATGCGTTTATTCCATCAATCCACATCGTTTCAGGAATATTATGTCCCAAATTGTGCTCGCTCAAGTTTGAATCAGTGTGTGCCGCTGCGGTTGTGGTTTACTGCACGCCGCACTTGAAACAAGCAATACTAATAAATCGCAAGTTGACAAAAACCGGAGCGCTATTTCGGCATCAAAAGTGTCCTCAAATAAATATTTTATAACAATGTACTATATATCTGAAAATATGTGGAATGATGGCATAAACACAGAGGTATCGAATCGGTTCGATTGTTGGACAACCGACTAGCACGACCAGCCCCGGGATGGGAGTCTGGATCTATTGTTGCCGTAATGCCCGTCATTTCTTTGGTAATAACAAGTGGTTTAATAGTTATACAAAACAATGTTCATAAGTCGCTTTGTTTTTCATCGTTATAGCTCTAATAAATTAGGAAGTTTTAAAACGCACAGCGACTCCGCTCAAACACTGCAGACTGAACAGACATGTGCACAGCGACTGCACTCAAACACTGAAGACTGAATGGACATGTGCACAGCGACTGCACTCAAACAGTAAAGACTGAACGGACATTTGCACAGCGACTGCACTCAACCACTGCAGAATGAACGGACATGTGCACAGCGACTGCGCTCAAACACTGAAGACTGAACGGACATGTGCACAGCGACTGCACTCAAACACTGAAGACTGAACGGACATGTGCACAGCGACTGCACTCAAACACTGCAGACTGAACGGACATGTGCACAGCGACTGCACTCAAACACTGAAGACTGAACGGACATGTGCACGGATTGGAATGATATTCTGGTTCGTGAATCAGTCCCTAGAGGCCCTTCGCAAAACTACGCACAGGGCGGCTCCATGTGGAGAATTAGGAACCCTTCAGAATCGGGAAGCATATGCCTACGGGAATAGTTATTTTGAAGGACTCACGAAAAGAAATACCAAACGAACTAATTCGGTAATAAACTACCAAGTTAAAGGCATTCATATTCAATATATATTTTTGTTACGTCATTGATACGCATCCGTCCCGTGGAACGCAACGATTATTTTGTCCGGGTACTGTTTCTATGTGTTTAGGACGCAGGATCTTGCGTCCCGTATATCTCTGTACAGAGAAAGCTCACTATGAATTTCATGTGTATAATTACATCATCTGCCAGATCTTATCAGCCTTACACACGATTGATCAACTCTGTATTATGACAATTTCCCTTAAAGTAATTGTGGAGCAAACAATATGCTTACAGTACGTGTTAGACAAATTAATTAATGTTTTCCACTGATACCTACATCGTCATTACACACGTCAACACAAAAAGCTATCAATATAACAAAAACATTGAAAAACAATTGTTACTTCCATATCTAGGTCAACTGTTTGTACCAATCTCAACTGAATCTCTCTGGTAACTGGAGATGACCAAGACTCAACGTAACAAAAAGTTTGCTGATTCATGCACAAGATGACAACAATAAACACATATTGTCTGGGATACAATTTGCAGCAATGGGTATATTTTCACATAAAAAGTCTGGCACTTACTCATAACTATAGCGGTGTACTTAATGCTGAAGCCATTTCCTCTTCTAGCAGCGTCAGACTTGAAGGACACAAACAGGTAGTTGCTGCTGGAAATGATGTCCTCTGGCAAGGTGCTTCCACAGAATGTTCCCAGCACTGTTGCTGAATCATCCGTCCCATCGTACACTTTGACGTTGTCATAGCCACAGCTGCTGCTGGACTCAACGTCAAGCGTGAGGAACGTCAACTGAATTTTCTACAAATGAACATGTCAACCAAAATAATCGAACATATTCTGCATCACCTCTAGGGTTAATCTTTGAAGTAAAGAAGAGAAATATAATTCTCTGCAGATATTAATTATAGTGAAAAGGCATTGTTTTTAGCTCAACATTTAAATACAGGTGAAGTTCCAGGCTTGGGTTCAAATGAAAATGCATTTAAAATGTCACATTTCCAGTTGCATGTGCAGTTAAGTCTCCAAATAAAAAATATTTGCATAAAAAACACTTGCATTTTCATGCCAACATCAAAAGCACTTGCATTTGCATCAAAAACATTTGTATTTATATTTTGCAATGATATTTGGACCCATGGGTCCAAATTCAACTATGTACATATTTGGGGACACACTAATCTCATAGGTGGGAGGTCCATATTTCAACATTTGTACCCCTTTTTAAAAAATTTAATATAATTTGAACCTATCGGTCCAAATACCATGAGATTAGTGAGTGCTGAAAAGTGTGCCTCATTTTAAAGACTAAGTGAAATTAAATTTTAAAGTTTGAAACTTCATATACATAAACTTAATAATATTGTTAATCAATGTGCCAAATATGAAGTGTGGATATTGCGAACTGATATCACAAAGCCTGCTCAAACGTGATCATTTGCATGTCACAACCTGTCAGATATTGCTGATGTCACCACAGGCAGGGCTGCTTAGTGCACCCTATCCTTTCGCATGGCGAGCATTGGTGCAGCCTACTGTTTAAAACTGTACATTGAATTGCAATCGTGGAATTTAATGTTTTTGAGATCATCGTAAAAATAATATTATCTCCAAGTTTCTCGCTGGATGTACACAAGAATTGTGCTAACTTTTTTTATTATTGCCATTTGTACATCGCAAATGTTCAACTGAGCATTATAACCTCTGTCACATATACATTACAGGATTAAGCATTCGTAATGTTCAAATGGCAATAACTCAAAAACTAAAAACAAATCCCGGTACATCCAGGGACAAACTTGTAGATAAGATTATTACCTTTACTGTGATATCAAAAATGTTAAATCTCATTGCAAGTTTGAGCATTTCAATGTTCAAACGGCAATAACTCCAAAGGTGAACAAAATTCCTGTGTGAATTTCGCTTACCCGGTAGTCTATAACATATTTGGACCAATGGATCCAAATTTTATAACAAAATATGGGTCTCCCTTATATATGGACCTCGCCTACGAGAATATTGAGTGCCCAAACGTATATATATTTGAAATATGGACCCTCCTCTTATGAGAGTAGTGAGTGCCCAAAAGTGTACCCGGGTAATGTGAGGAAAGTCATGTATCAGTTAAACAAATTAAGGTTACCAGTGTAAAATATAACACAAGACATGGAACCTGGAGTGACGTCATTTGGTGAATGCATAGAAGAAAAATCAGAAAAGGATATATATGTGTGTGTGTGTGTGTGTGTGTGTGTGTGTGTGTGTGTGTGTGTGTCTGTGTGTGTGTGTGCGTGTGTGTGTGTGCGTCTGTGTGTGTGCGTCTGTGTGTGTGTGTGTGTCTGTGTGTGTGTGTGTGTGTGTGTGCGTGCGTGTGTGTGCGTGTGTGTGTGTGTCTGTGTGTGTGTGCGTGTGTGCGTGCGTGCGTGTGTGCGTGCGTGCGTGCGTGCGTGCGTGCGTGCGTGCGTGTGTGTATACAGGGATCGTTCTGGAAAGACATAAAAAGCAACCTAGAACAAATGTGAATGTAGTTTTTAATGGAACAAACATTGAGCAAGTATCATATACCAAATTCCTCGGAGTAACCATTGATGAAAACTTAACATGGCAAGAACACATCAAAATGGTTGAATCAAAAAGCATAGCAGTTTTGTATAAAACTATGCATGTTCTTGATTGTCAAGCGTTACACACATAATATTATACATTTGTTGAACCACATATGTCATACTGCTGTGAGATCTCAGGAAATACTTATCAATCTACTCATAAAACTATCTCCATTACAGAAAATAGCGATACGGATTATTTATAACCTTAATTACCATGATCACACATCTGTATTTTTCCATCTCTCAAACATGCTTAAATTTCATGATTTAGTTCAATACAAGTCTGTGATTATACTTTATAAAGCAAACAACCATTCTATAAATGATTGTGTTCAAGCATTATTTGAACCAACAGCAGCTATACACATACATGATACCAGACAAAGCAAACTGTTCTATGTTAAAAAGACAAACACCATCATCCGACTGCTGTCACTCACCGTCAAGGGTTTAAAAACATGGAACAATTTATCAATAAATTTACTCAGCTACCAAGTTTAACACATTTTAAGCCATCATTACTTTCTACATATTGGTGAATTGCTAATTGAAGATAATGTTTAGTTAAACCCATGTATTAGTAACATAAGCGCTATGGTAACAAGTTTATAGATGAGTTGTGAATATTATTTTGTAATTTATTTATAATTCATGTTGTATTTATTCAGTTTTCTTTAGTTCGAGAAGGGCATAGCAACATATAAGTCTAGGGGGTGTAGTACTACTTACCTTGCCTGTTTCGACCTGAATCATCCAACCACATCTCATGTTGTCTCCATACTGGGTCTCACTGATACCAAAAGTGCCTTCTGTTCCCGTCAGTGTCACAGGGCTACTGGGACATGCCGCTGTACCATCTAAGAACAAGATCAAAATAAAAGGCAGTTTCGAAATAAACGGTAGTTTAGAGTAATGTTATCTGCAATCTACTTGTTGTAATCAATGCATGATTGCTGACAACTCCGGGTTGCTCATTATATCTGCCACAAAGGTGTCGTCAGACGGTGCAACTAAGTCTCCTGCAATGGTTGCGCATAGCTTGGTCGCCTCATATGTAGGTACCATTGCAGGCAATACTTTGTAAGCTAGTTGCATGTTTAGAACATGTCCTATAATTCATTGCCAACTCACGTCTCTAAGCCCACTGATTTTCGATCAGAAATAAAAATTCAAAATTGCAATTTTGAACTTTTATTTCTGATTGAAATGCCGAACCAATGATTTTGTATCGATTCTTCGAGCATTTACGGTTATGAACACTGACTTTCCGCGATCGCGAAAAACGGGAAGAATTCGCGGAATCGGCGTTTTGAAACAGAATTTCCCTTTTCAAACGGAAATTTTGTGATCTTGAAAAACGTATGGCATTCCGCGTAATCAACATTTCGAAACAGGATTTGTTTTCATAAACGCTAAAAGAGTAGAATCACCAATACCGTATACGAAGCTGACTTTATTGGCGATATACTGAAACAAACATGATTACTCTGCAACAGTATACTCTTGTGGATTTACTAAGCAGGATTTTTTAAACGCGCAAACTTGCTGCTACGAAGTGTCATGGCGCCCGTGGTACCTCGTGTCAACATACGTAAACAGGGACGCCGTCGGAAGGCGCTACCATAAACCGTGTTATGGTAGTTATTTATTTATTTGCATTTATGCAACCCAAGTATATAATTAATGATTCACTCACAGCACAATCTTTTGATTTAATAGGATTCAATAACAGACACATATTTGCATTAATCTGGCCTTGTCAACACTAAATTTATCAATGTAACAAACATGTCACAAAAATATGCTGATTCTTGCAGAATATGACAACAATAAAACATTTTGTCAGTGATACAATTGTATGTGTAGCAATGGGTATACAGCAGAACCTCGCTTCACGGTCACCTCGGCAATACAGCCACCTCGCAATTAGGGTCACCCTGAGACAGTCCCAAATGATTTTTGTAACGGTACAGGAAAGTAGTACTGCTAATACGATCACCTCACTATTCAGGTAACTTTTGCCCAGTCCCGAGGGTGACCTTAATAGTGAGATTCTACCATATTTTCTTATAAAATCTGACACTTACAGTTAATGACAGTCGTGTACTTAATCCTGAAGCCATCTCCTGTACCAGCAGCGTCAGACTTGAAAGACACAAACAGGGAATTGTTGCTGGAAATTATGCCACTTGGCAGTGTAGTTCCACAGAATGTTCCTAGCACTGTTGCCGAGTCATCCTCCCCGTCATATACTTTGACGTTGTCAGCATCACAGTTGTTGCTGAACTGAACAGCGAACGTACGGAATGTCAACTGAACTACCTACAAATGAAAAAGTGAAACAAAATTAGGGAACATATTCAGTATTACCTCCCAGATCAATCACTGGAGTACCGGTGGCATATGAAATTTAACCCATGGGTCCAAATATCATCATGATATACTGACCCACCCTATGATACTGTGGAGCGCAGTAGCACAGTGGTAAGAGCTCCGGACTCCCGACTGAGTTCGTTTACTCTACATTTATGCAATAACCAACACAAGCCCATTGTAGTTTGAGAATTGAAATTGGCCAAAGGATGACGTTTTTTATTGGAAAGTGGATTGCTTCTAATGCAGCCACTTTTGGGCATAAAGATAGTAGGAATGTGATGTCTAACATGCAAACCAGATGGGAAACTGAACCCTTGTACAGCCCCATCAAAGTTTCTCAGGCACACATTCCTACAACATGACAGCAATATACAGACATACATTATTTGTCGCTATAGAGGTATAAAACCACTATGAATATAAACCTAAGCAAACAATAGAAACATTCCACCACCAATAGACACATGCAATTACAAAAAGGTGGGGCCATTCCGCCTATCCTGTATAAACATAAGGAAAAATATATACCGTTTGTAAAACAAAAAGCCTGTCGACGCACCAAAACCCAACACATTCAAGAATTTGGGATACGCCTTGTTCACTCCGAAATTTGCGTAGCGATGGACCAAAACCATTAGTTACACTGTCATAGACATCGCCTAGACTATAGTGACTGCATGACAGGCTGTAAATGATAGACTAAACTCCTCAATAAATACACTAACTTAGTCTTAGTACAGTCAGTTGGCCTAACACTACAAGTACAACACTCACTAAATTTTTGCATTACATGTTTCTTTTTGGTTGGCGGTGGCGTCGTTTCGCTGTCAGCCATCATTTCGTGACACGTGACTTCGTTTTGTTTCATCGCGGAAATGCGAATTTGTCACAACGCTGTTTCCTATTGGTTAGATTACGACCAGACTCAGCGAATGAAAAACCATGTCACAACATGCTGCATACATATGCTGCCACCTGTGGAATATAGTGGAAGCTAAATTTGAGTGATTGGCGAACATGGTGACAGTCCGTAATATTTTCATCCCTCGCCGTAATACCGTAATTTGAGGTGACTTTCCGGAATGATTCTGGACAATCCGGAATGGTAGGCAGGTCTGAACCTGTGACCACCCCACCGTATGAAACACATCAAACCTTTGACCCAAGATACTAATGCACTAATCCTAAAAAAAAAAACATCCAATGTGCATCTGCCTGCTTCCTGATTTGTGCGTCAGATTTCACTCACAAAGCTGCTGCTGTAGCTGCACCAATGCGAAGACTGTGACCTTTAAATGAACTAGTTTGGTAACCACAAAAGCTGAACAGCCGTTTAACCCATTTCATTCTGACAGCTAGTCAGCTGGCCACATTGCTCAGATCTGGACAAAATTACCAATTTACAGTTGTGATAAATTATTTCGACGGGTGGGTCACATACTAATTTTTTGCCAGGTTTTGGTTGAAGAAAAGTGTATAAACCCTTACATTTCTGGAATCAGAAGAGAATTGCCTACATGATGGTGTTAAAATTGTTTGTATAGAGTGAGCATAGAAGAAGTTATCTCAAGGTGAAGAAGAAGACTGAAAAGTAATAATAATAAAAACAGATTTTACATCGACTTTGGACTTGTTTTACCTGTATACAGCCACTCAGGATGGTAATACATCCAATGAGAGAAATCTGCCAAATTCATTTCTTCAAACAGTGGTAAAAATTTCATGTAAATATCTTGTTTCAGTCGGAAGTTACACATTTCTGAATGAATGTTGTCGAGTATGTGAAAAGATATCTTTCCCGACAGGGATTCACCAACGCTTCAATTATAATTTTTTTTCAGGCAACTGTTGAAGAAAAGTGTATAAACCCATACATTTCTGGAATCAGAAGAGAATTGCCTACATGATGGTGTTGAAACTGTTTCTGTAGAGTGAACATGGAGGAAGTTATCTCACGGAGAAGAAGAAGAATGAAAGAAAGAAAATAAAAACAAAATGTGTACACAGACTTTGGGCTAGTTTTACCTATATATAGCCACTTAGACATATCATATATCCAGTGAGAGAAACCTCCCAAATTCATTTCTTCAAACAGTGGTAAAAATTTGATGTAAATGTCATATGTCAGTCCAAAGTTATAGTTTTTAGAATGGAAGTCGTCACGTACACAAAATGAGTAATTTCCTTACAGTAATTCACCATTGCCCTTGCAGTTTCCAATGATAACGAATTACAACACAAGATATAATGTGCATAATAAAATTTAATGAAACAATAACCCTTCACCGAACTAAGGCAATAATGTCCATGACACTGTTCATGACATCGGCGATGTCACAGTTCATATTGTTCACGTCACTGACTGCCAAGTGCCAACTCACAAGTTGAACAGCCTATGCCTATGGAAGTGCGTACAGACACACTCCAAGACCAAGTCACTGTTGCCAAGTGCACTGGCTGTTGGCACTGGACACAACAGATTCGTCTGCGTCGTTTTCAGTCAAAATACTGCTCGTACTACTGCCGATTTCACTGTCTTCCACGTCGATATCGCTTCCATCACTAACTGCACCATCATCCGCCATTTTTAAATGCCAAAAATCTCCAAAATATCGAACTCGAACTTCACTCCAAACTTGCAGATAAACACGCGGTTGAAAATTTGCAAATGGCTTCCAAACCGGTAGTGTGGTCATACTGCATCATGGGAAAAATGGTAAAAGCTTGCTACGATGCACACAGTTTCTATAAATACCCGATAAGGCCGTCACGTGCGTTGACTACGCCTGCAGGCGTATCCCGAATGAAAAGGTTAACTACGCCCGTAGGCGTATCCCGAATGAAATGGGTTTAAGGGACATGTCAAATTCACACCGCAGCATAGGCGAACCATCCGTGTACACAAACAGGATACCCTGTACTGGGTCCCTGACATGAATGAATTCCCTTACCACCGCTGCTTGGTGGATGACAGAACCTTGTAAGCATTCAGCCCTTACCTGCAGAGATTGTGAGCCTTGTCGTGCACTATGCTTAAAACGACCAAGGGACACTGTAATGAGGTCACCAGATAGCATAACATCTCCTAAATGTAAACAGCTTTGAACACTGCACCTTGCCCTCGGTACCATTTCTCTTATTCGCAGATATGCTCTAAATGCAAGGACCATCACGGCCCGTAGCATAGTACATTTGTACTGTACAGAGAACACAGTTGAGAGAGCTTGTACTAAGCGAGTGAGGATGGGTAGTGTGTGACAGGCAGGAGGACATCACGCAAAGACCCAAAATTTTGTGCAATAACTTGTGAACAATCAAACTAGTAGTTGGATCGGGAAACCCATTAATCTTGTGAAATTATGACACTGCTGAAACGATAGAAACAATAGATGCTGGGGCTAACCGTCCAGCATGCATGTGTGCCACAAAAAGCATAATCATTTCCACCGAGATTGGCAGGCAAAGATACATGCTCAGTGACTGAAAAAACACTACCTAAGAGCTCCGGACTCTCGACTGAGTTCGTTTACTCTACATTGCTTCAGTTCATTCAACTGTATGAATGAATGCCTGGCTATAGACAGTGGTGGATATTTGTGTACGAATAGTCTTCATGCATTAATTGCAGCATGGCTGAATGCTTCCCAGAGAAGTCGAGATGGTGTTCGATTGAACAGGTCTGTCAAGGAGTAAAGTGCTTTGAGCAGTCGTGAAGACTGGATACTGTGCTATATAAGAACTTACCTTTTTGGTAAAAGTATCTTCCCTCCAAAATGTCAAGTAACATGTACAAAGTCAATGATTTCATTGCCAATATCATCATAGTAATCTATATCCCAAGGATATAGATTACTATTCGGTGATGTCACCAACAGTTGCTAGCTAAACTTTGCAGGAAATGTACAGAAAAACGTGAACAAAAATGGCCTTGAAAAGGATGACCAGGAGTATTAAAACAATCACTGAGACGTTAAGAAAAATGGAACACTTTCATTTTCTAAAATTCTGAGCTTTGATAGTCGGCTAACAAAAATTAATATCCCATTCTTAATTCCTGTCTGTGATCAAACATGGTCTTATCTGTATTGAAAGATCGCTTTATCATGTTTCATCTAGATTTGCCATTTCTGTGGCTATTTGAAGACCTAAAATAGGGGTATTTTTTGGCATAAAAATGTAAAAACTTTCACGACAGCATTTTAAAGCTAAAAACAAAAATTACAGGAATATCTGGAGGTCTCCTTTTATTTGTTTATTATTGAATATATACCCCAAGGTATATCTGGGTGAAAAAATTAACTGTCTACATCTTTGCATTATTTTTTAGGCGAGTTATCGCTCTCGCTCCTTATCACTCGCGATAATCGCTCATCTAGGGAGCGATTTATTACTCGCGCTAATTGCCACTACCGCTCGCGTCACCAGACTTGCTTCATGTGGTGCCCTCTAGCGGCAAAATACACACCCATTTGTTTGAAAGAAAGTCTGTTTTTGTCACGTAAATTAACATTGGCACGCAGTTGCCGACGTTTCCAGATCCATGACTTGGAGTTTGCTTATTGCTCAACGGGATTCTTGTCGGCCAGCTGTTGTTTGACAGTCATAGATCATTAATCAGCCGAAATTTTCCGCACCAGGTAGCAGTGAAATTGAAACTGTGTTGTGGCTGCTGCTGCAGAGGCTGCGGTGCCGACAGCTAGTGTCCGTCCCATAAACAACACAACTTAATCATCAGTGTCGTTACACTGCTGTCATTTTCTGTAACATCATCGTTAGAACTTCCTGTCTCAAATGTTTTATCAGCATGCAACTTTTCAATCTGTGCAAACACTTGATGTCCCGAACTGACCCGATCGAATTAATCTTGTGTAATGGATACCGCTATGGCATGGCTAGCCTTGATTGCGTTTTGGCATGACTGGGCAGTGGCATCACCGGAAGGACAAACAGGAACGCCACCTAGCGGATAAAAATGAAACTACTAAATCGCTTGCGCTAAATTATTTGGCACATTTAGGTTTTTTTTCAAACGTGACACATTGATACACCCTCCCATTGCTGAGTTATTGAGGTGAGAATCTGGCATTGTTTTTTTCTTCAAAAGACAGCAATTTTGGGCGATAGCTGTACCAGTCTAAAAAAGGAAATTAGCTAAATGACATTTTTCTGTCACAGAACCCTTCCTCAGTTGATTTCTAGAAGAAGAAATTGAACAAACATTATAAGTAAGACAATGTTTTTGCAGAGAACTGAAAAACATTCCATCCCCTTATGTTGTGTCTGTTATATCCTATTTTCCAAAAAATAAGGTGAATATTATGAAAAAATATGCCAAACAGTGCTCAGTAAGTTGCTGCTAATGAGTAGCAAAGCATTAATAAATTCGTCCCTGAAAACATTGTGCCTGTCACACTGCGAATTGCAGACATTTTCCTTGTTACCATGGAAACGGGACAGTGTTGAACGATCTTAACTGACTGGTTTTAACCAGGTTAAAACCGGGCCAATTTGTCGTTTAAAAAGTGGTCAAAACCTAATTTGGCGAATAAGCGTATGTAATATTTCTGTAATTAAGTGTTAATCAACTGTAAGCACAATGCAAATGTCAAGACATATTTAACTTTAATAAGAAACAATATATTTTTATGATTTTGAGCCAATGCTCATTGTATAATTTAAATCAAGCTCTTGCAAACAAATGTAGACTGTAAATTTTAATAATACATGTAAAATTGCCACAGCAGTAATGAATGCAAAGCATAAAAATGGGCCAAGAGGCCCTGAAGTCCTTTGAACTAATACGTCGATATATGACCTCGGCTGACCAAATGAGTGATAAGTCGGAAAAATTGTAAAACTTTTTTCTTACATTCTTGTTAAGGTTTGGTAGGGTGCTTTACACGGTTTCAAAGATTATGACTGCTACAAAAATTGGCGAAGTTATGGAGCATTGAACATGGTAGGGGTCAACAAGTGAAAATGAAGAAAATGGCTGTGGATGGCATGGAAATATTTCATGCATGACATTCAAATGTGGCACACAGTATGTATGCTATGTTACAATGATACACTGGAACAGTGGAAATACAAATGTGCTGCTACAAAAACTTATAAAGTTATGCCAGATTATGTCTTTATGTACAAAATTAAGAGGACAGATTATTTGAGAGCAAAAGATAGACTAAAGAAAATTAAGGTCAGCTGGACGGTGATTGTCCGTTTGAACATGAACCTTTGTAAAACTTTTGTCTCGACTTCACCGAAGGCGGTGTCCTGCTGTCAGAACTTCGAAGGTGTTACTCACCTAACTTACAGGTCTTTGTCAGTAAGAACAATGGGACGGTAATTTACACCAACGTTGTTTCCTGTAAAGTCATTTTGTGGGATATATTAGCATTAGCCGTGCAATTCAAAAATTAGTGCTATATAATAGTAGTTTGTCAAAATGTAAACAAACTCAAAGAAGTTGCAGCTTAACCTTATAGCCTTAGGGTTGGCTAAGCCATGGCTGGGTGGCCAGGCTCCAACTTTATAATGATCTCATTTATCTCCCTTCTCAACCAACTTCCATATCTTAGTAATTCTTGTTATTGTGTAAATCTGAATATATAATTTATGTATATGAATTGAATATCACTATTTTTAGTTATAAGTACTAAAACATTCCTAATTTTACTGTTCCGCAACTGTTCTTTTACTGTTCTGAAATATTTTAATGACATAATGATATATTTCACATACATATATAGGGAGCTAATGGAGAGGCCCATCATAATCCATAGCACTACAAAATGAAGTATCTGAAAGTCACATTTCATATAGTGACACATCTCATACTGTCTTTCTGGACTGTCGCAATGTCCAATAGTTTCCTATCACAACCCTCGTGTACAATATACCAAAGCTATACATTTCCAACACCACAGCATATGTATTATCATTGGATAGGTAACTGAATAATCTTTCAGATGAACACAACTTAATTGTAGCAGCAGAAATTGAAGCATACAAAAGTTACACCGCAAACAATGACATGTATTCTCAAAATGTGATTCATTATAAAAATTACCATTTACCAAGCTCAGTATGGACAACATATTTCTCAAAATGTGATTCACTATAAAAATTACCATTTATCAAGCTCAGTATGGTCAACATATTTCATTGCAACAACATACTAAAAAGTATCATCATGTAGATAATTCAATGCTCTTCAAAATAACACTTACTTGTAATTATAGAAAAGAATAAAACTACCATGCATAATTTTTTTGGAATCTAGGTCAAGCTTCTGAGGAAACAGATACTGCATAGAAATAACATGCTGAATGCTAATGGTTTAACAGGGGTCTAGTGCATGCTGTGTGTTGATACAAGCCTCTGCCAGTGATTAATTACAGATTAGTCACAGTTTCCATCAAACAATAGCAGCCAGACAATCTTAGCTGCAGTGGGGTGGGTGTAATACACAATACTCTGCCAACCCAGTCCAGGCAGAAACAGACAAAATGTGACCATTTAGCTTTTTGGGAGGCCCTGAGGTGCCCTTAGAGTGATTCAATCAAATACAAATTACTTGTGTACAGTGACACTACCCTAAGAGATGTCTATGCAACATTAGAGAAAAAGTTACTGAACAGTTTTTGAAATAACAGAAAAGACAACCTCTGATCCATGCAAGACACAGACTCTGCATGTGACAGATGTTGTTAGAAAAGGGTTTAGCCATCAAGTTATAAATTGAGCTGCTGCTGTAGAGGACAATTTAGTTAGGAAATTTTGCATTTTAGGGGACCTTTGATGCCCTTAAAATTATTCAATCAAATACAGATGTCTTGTGTATAGTGGCACTACCACATGAAATGTCTATGCAAAATTAGAGAAAAAGTTACTGAAGAGTTTTTGAAAAAATAGGCAAAACGTAACAGTTTACCAGTTTTGGGGTCCTTTTGGGGGGGCCATTAGAATGATTCAATCAAATACAGATGTCTTGTGTACAGTGACACTAACCTAAGCAACGTCTATGCAAAATTACAGAAAAAATTACTGAACAGTTTTTGAAAAAATAGGCAAAATGTACAAATTTATCAGTTTTGGGGCCCTTAGAACGATTCAATCAAATACAGATTTCTCGTGCATAGTGGCAGTGTCCTAAGATATGTCTATGCAAAATTTGAGAAAAAGTTGATGAACAGTTTCTGAGATACGGCGGCTAACGGCGGACGGCAGACGCAGAGTGATGGCAATAGTGCATTGGACGTGTAATATGATCCATCTTGTGTTGTTGGTCCTGTTTCTATAGCTTAAATTAACGAACTGAATTTGTGTTTTCCAAAGATATGTCTATGTTCTCATGCTTGATGGTAATACTGATTGATACATGGAACATTTATTATTTCCATATACACCATAACAGTAGTTTTATTCAAAGTAAGTGATAATTAATATTATTCACAGCAAACTAATTGAGTCATTAATCTAACTGCTGACCAACAACATTGCTAGGCATATCTATGCTCCAAGCACTGTAGTAAACATTATGATATTATTAGCTCATTGATAAACAAAATAAATATGTCAGAAACACAACATAAGTCATTGTCATATATAAACAAACCTCAAAGAAAGTCATGCGATTGTCAAAGTACTTAGTTCAATATTATACATGCAAACATTTGTGCCAATTTTGGCAGTAATGATTTTCCAAAGTATTCTTACTGATTGGATGTTTAATGAAGATTATACAAGTTTGATTATTTTTTGCAATGCTGCACGTGTTTTCTACATTTGTTGCAAGGTATGGAAAACATCTGATTGTGGATGGCTTAAAACAGTGTTGTGAACAATCATCATATGTCCAGTAAAACTATGAGGTTTCAAAAAGATAAGTGTCAAAAATGAGCCCCTGAAAGTGTATTTTGCGTAACAAATACACATGCATACATCTGTTAGCTAGATTATAGTAGGTAGATATATATATATATATATACAATGTATGTGTTATCATAAATTTGAAATCCCAGAGCAATAATCAATGTTAATACGGTATAAACAGTATATAATGTGGCCATGCCGAGATTTTGAAAAGGCACAGGGATTTACAAATTATCTATCCTGGTTTTGATAGTTTAGATTATAATATTTAGTAAGCATTCAGAAAATAGAAAGCAATTTATTATTGTTAGGACAGAGACACTGGTAATTACTGCAGAAATTGGCACTAGGTATAGCATATATATCATTCAAGGCTAGGTATAAGTGAATTAATCAAGAATATATAATAATAAAAAATAAAACGTTATTTAAACACCATCAAGTCTTGGGCTAATGCCCCATTCATGGATGTCTACAAAATACAATCAAAATAAAATCCTACGTAATTTATATGTAATAAAAATTATATGTACTAAAATTATGGGTTAAATTAAATGAAAAAGCAATGGTTAACAAAAGAGAACTACAATCTTTTTGTTGCCAAAATGTTTTTTAGAATACCTATGGCATATAAAGATATATATATATATGGTGTTTACATTAATGTGTATTATATACACACTATTATTTATTAGGCATTTGTACCAAATTATTGTGACTGCATTTATTCATTAACGCACGGCAATTTGGCATTCATACTTTGTAATCTTGTGTTTATAGTGTAGGTATTGACATTATTCTCACTATGTAAAATACATATAATTTACTACATTAATGCTAGAAGTTTGGTGGCTGTTGGTGTAGTTTTAAGCTTTAAAATAGTATTAATAGGCTTTGACCAGGTTTTGTTAAGTTTTGCCCGGTTTTAACCTAGTTTTGACCAGCCTGACATGGGGGGCCTAAGCACACAAAAAAGTGCACTATATCTGTAGTAAAACACAATCTATACTTTGGGAAGAAAAAATGCACTATTTTCATAAATAAAAATAATCCATCTACTTGTCATGACTGGCCTTAAAACAAGACAAATAAGATGCCAACTTCTGGAAAGCTGCCACCACTGTAATTTGTATTGTCCCAAAGATCATCATTTTGCCGACAACAGCCTGGCAATCTATTAATAAAAGGCTGCATTGCAGTTAGTTTGTTAATGTAATTTTATCATGCAGATGACACCACAAGCTATTCCAGTTACACCTGTAAAACAAAAAATATTTTTAGATCTCAGGGTTTCCGTCAGAAAAAATAATTTTGGTAGTTAGTCAATTGTGAGGCCGCGGAACTGGCAGGCTAAGCCTGCCATGGGCGCCAAAGGCGCCCTGATGGGCGTGGAGTGTGGGGCCCTCCCCCAGAAAAAATTTGATTTCTAGATGCTCGGAGAAGTGATTTCCCAGCATTTGGAGTCGGAAATCTCGCCCGGCCCATGGTGATCATTTCCATGTTTCGTAGGAGAATGAATAATAAATGTAACAGTCAGCAGGAAAATTGTAAACTGTAGTATGGTATCTTGTTGCGTTATTTTTCTTCACCAAGAAACAAAGAATACTCGAAAACATCGCGAAAAATGTACAGCCATGACAGCACGCCGTATTCTTTACACTAGGCCTAGCAATATACCGGCACGCCATGTTCTATCCTGAGGTGAAGGCTTCAATCCCACAGTGAATACCACGTTTAGCCAATCACAGAATAGCTAGCATAAACGTGTTGGCTCATTCTTCACCTTTAAAAACGTCGTCAAATATGAGTTTCATTGTACAGAATATTAAACAAAATTTTTAAATCTTGATTTATTTTGGGTACATATCTGTACCCTAGAATTATTTTTGGGTATGTAATTTTACAAGACCTGCCTACCCCAAAAACTTCCTGTCAGTAATCCATCTTCCCATTTACACTGATTTTCAGGAATATAGGCCTGCTGTCAGTAATAGTTCAGAACCGTGTCAGATATTGTCAGGAAATGAACACCACTGTCAGTAATACTTTAATACTGTGACTATGACGATAGTTGAACCAAAAACATAGTTGTCTCTAATAAACTATGAGATGTTTTGAAGCGTTCAGTTAACAAGGTAAGGTAGATGGTCATAATCAGCATTGGTGTGAACAAGCGCAACGATAATGCAAAAGTGTCTATATACACATTGTAATTCTGATTTTATGTAAATTTCAAAAACAGCATGCTGACTACAAAAACATGACAACTTATAACAATGTGTCACGTCATTGTCTATTTGTGGTGACATAGCTGATTAGGGCCAGGCTATAGACTACACAGTATAGTAGCTTGACTAGATCAAAGTCAAAGACAAACACAAACTTGACAAAGTCGTGCCGAGGGACGGCAAAACCATTCCTACCATTAGTATTACGTTACCCTAGACCTAGTCGTTGACATCGTCTAGTCTACTCAACTCTAGTATATATAAGCCTATCCCAGTAAATAATAGACTAAACTCAATAAATACACTAACTTAGCCTTAGTACAGTCAGTTGGCCTGACACTACAAATACAATACCCACTACTCTGTCACTAGTAGACCGTCTTCTTTAAACTTGACAATGCTAGCCATGTCTGTGTGCATGCTGTTATAAACGTTTACAGTACACGTTTCTTCTTGGCTGGCAGTGGTGTCATTTCGATCCCCGCCATCATTTCGTGCCACGTGAGTTGTGACTTCTTGTTTGAGCGCCATGAACGAAGAAATACAAATTTGTCGTAATGCTGTTTCCTATTGGTCAGATTATGACCAGAAGCAGCAAATGAAAAACCATGTCACAACAAGCAGCGTACATATGCTGCCACTTGTTGAATAAAGTGAAGCTAAATTTTAGGAGCACGGAATTGATTGACGATCATTGTGACAACGAAAGAATCCGTAATATTTTCATCTCTTGCCATAATACCGTAATTTGAGGTGTATTTCCGGAATGATTCCGGACAATCCGGAATGGTAGGCAGGTCTGTTTTACCCTTTTACCCTGCTGGCGGAAACACTGGATCTATATATCTTAATCTTAACTGTTCACCATTTTCTTAGCCCATGTTAACTCATTCCATTCATGTTTTTTTGTAATCAAATCGTGATCTAAGAGTGTAACTTGTGTAAGTGGTCACATACATGTATAGTATTTGAATGTCACGTAAATTCATACAAATTAAAGAAATCTGGTATTTTGCCTGCCATTACACAGAACACACGTAGCAGAAACACTCCTGCAAATAATCCTCTGTGCTGCAGTTCTCCAGAAACTGTACAAGAAATATGGGATTGTAGCTCAAATAAGTCCACAAACCAAATTAATGTAGTTTAATATCAGCATGTAAAGGGATGGTTATGGACAGGGATGCTGAAAAAAATCTCAGCAAATCAAGCATTCCTAATCAAAAGAAAATAAAAAAAATCTCAAAAATGGCTAGGGCACCAGCAATTTCTTCGAGTTTTTATACAACTGTTCCATTTTTCGTGTCAGTGAAAAATGTGTAATGTCAGTGATTTTGGAGGACCGCTTGGCTTAATACATCTAATTTGTGTATATATTTGTAAAAAAAATTACCTTGGAAGTTTCCACTTGAATCTTCCAACCACATCTCATGTTGGGTTTATACTGCGCCTTGTTCATGCCAATCATTCCTTCGGTTCCAGTGAGTGCTGCTGCATTGCCACCACACTCTAGTAGAAAGAATAACTCGTCACAACATGAACTAGCTGTGGTGAACAACATACTTCTTTGAAGTCAGTATGAAGAGAACATAGTGCGTGTGCTTACTTGCTAACATGAGGGTGCACACGTGTACATTTGTGTAGGTGCACATGTATATGCACACCGATGTAGATGTATGTATAGATGCGCAATTGTGCATGCATAGTGTGTGTATCTGCCACACAGTCCCTGACAACCTTTCAGCCGAGCTGCAACCTCACACGAAAATGTGTTGTGCTTTTGCATTTGGGTTTATCCTGTGCATAGATGCATTTAACGATGAATATGTATCAATATCAGAAATGTATGTTTGGTTCTTTACCATAATTTAGTTAGATAATATGCCTCTCATATGCACAACACAACAGTTTTGTTTGAAAGTAAACTTCTGACTGATTGACTGATTGTGACAATATTCACCTGCGCATGTTGTGTAACCATCGTTTATTAGGTAGCCGTCCGTGCACTTTGATCCTGTGCATTCTGCCCTCATGTTAGCTCCATTGTATCTGCACACTGGGGTCGTGTCGCAGCTAGGTGGGCATGCTGAAAAAACATAACGATAAATATGTTTTAATAATTAACAAAGACATGCATGGATGATTGACAATACTCTAGCCACATACGTGTGTCTGACACAGAGTTCTGTGCTGAACATAAGAAGAAGAGGATCCTAAGTTCAGTTGTATACTGGCATATTGTCATGGACAAACAAGACCGGCATCGATTTGCCTGTTTTGTGTATTTGGCTATTTATTTGCTGCAGAACTCAAGGAGAACAACCAGAATCACCAAGTGTTGGAGAAAGACTGAAAGACCAGTGCAAGATTACAGACGCAGGCAGTTCCGTTAGATGGTCAACATTACCATAATTGTTTCCAAATTAGGTTTATCTAGATATTAAGTAGGGTATAATTTTGAAGATAACAGGTGTACTGTTTTAAAAGGGAAACGTGATGGATATGTCACGTGTATCACTGCAGAAATTGTGAACTAATTCGAGTCAACGGTAGTGGCATAGACTATGTATCTTATTCACATATATATGGGTCATTCCGTGTGAAAACAACCAATGGGTGCGGCACTCATCTCTTCAATTTTTGAATGAACCAGCTTGGTGAAAGCCT
The DNA here is from genome assembly GCA_963995525.1 of Escarpia spicata. Taxonomy (NCBI): domain Eukaryota; kingdom Metazoa; phylum Annelida; class Polychaeta; order Sabellida; family Siboglinidae; genus Escarpia; species Escarpia spicata. Next base: position 73,875,647 of record OZ023205.1, on the reverse strand, counting down.
TTGGAAAGATAAACAAGAATCCAAAATTTAAGTGTTCTTAACTCCAGTAGTTTTTGAGTTACAGCAATTTGAAATTTGGGACGTCTTAAAAATAAATAAAATTATTCACATTTCACAGGTTAATATCTCTTGAACTATTTAATCTGTGTCAATAGAACTTTGTGGAATTGTTTTCTACAGTGTATAGACCACATAAATATACTTAGAACATAAATACAGTGTATGGTTAATGTGCACCAAGTTAATAAACATAACAATTTATTCAATAAATCACTCGCGAAAGGTTTTTCAGACCTTGATTGTGAACAAAATACACACACACCTCAGTAACTACTTGTATATATACACATGCAAGTGTGCATATATATTCGTATAATATGGCAAGTCTGATTGTTTTATTTATGAATCTGTACATATGCAAAGATATGGTACGTTGTTATATTTCTTAAAAATTGACCAACTTCCAACCCAAAAAAGTCAATGAGGCGGAGCATGTATTGTCACAAAACTTTTTCTAGGTGTAAGCTTGTCCCTATAACACAAATAACTAATAACTCTCAATATCCTTCCGTGTTTCTTTCACAACAAAAATGGGATACTTCTGAGTGCCTAAAATTTTTCAATAAATCACTTGCGATTCATGAGAGTGTTTTCAGGCATTGATTGCGAGCTAAATATAGATGCCTTAATTAACTGTAGTAAATATTTGGTATAGATCTATGCATACCAGTGTGTATTATCAGGGCAATATGACAGGTCTGACTGTCTTAATTATGAATCTACACACACTCATAGGTGCTATGTTATAATGCATATCTATAAAATTAGCCAACTTCCGACCCTAAAAAGTCAATGTGGGGTAGAAGATATTGTTATGAAACCTTTACTAGACATAAACCAGTCTTATAACACATATAACAAGTAATTCTCAATATCCTTCCAAGCTTCCTTCTCAAGAAAAATGGCCCTTGGGTACCCCAAATTTATCAATAAATCAATTGTGAGAGGGTTTTCAAGCATTGATTGTGAGCTAAACATACATGTTGTGGTTAATATTTATATATATTTGGTATCTATGCATATCAGTGTACATGACTCGTTTGACTGTCTTAGTTATGAATCTGTACATATTCAAAGATGGTACATTGTGGTACATTATTATATTTCTTTTAAAAATAACCAACTTCTGATTAAAAAGTGGAATTGGGATAGAAAGTATTGCTACAAAACTTTTACTAGGCATAAAGCAAATGCTTATATAACAATAATATCAAGTAATTCTCAAATTTCTCATCATACACGAATTGTAAGTGACCTACCAGGTATTTCCTTTTTACGTAACAGTACAGACTGGGTTTTATTGCTTGGTGTTATACGATCACTTTCCATGGAATCGTCCTGTGATGCAAAGAAGGGATTATTGACACTGGTCAGAGTAGCTAAAAAAACAACTTTTGGGATTTCAGATTATTTAAAGTTGATAGTTATGTTGTAAACTGGACTGGTTTTTGCCTAATAAACGTTTGCAGCAATATTTTCTATCCGACATTTTTTATCATAAGTTGGTTATTTTTAAGAGAAATATAACACTGTGCCATCTTTGAATATGTACAGATTCATAATTAAGACAGTAAAACATGTCATATTACTCTGAGAATATACACTGATATGCAGATATAAAAAAAATGTATGGTTAGCTCATAATCAATGCTTAAAAACACTCTCGCAAGTGATTTATTGATAAATTTGGGGTACCCAAGGGTCACCATTCTTCTTGAGAAGGAAGCTTGGAAGGGTATTGAGAGTTACTTGTTATTTGTGTTATAAGACTGGTTTATGTCTAGTAAAAGTTTCATAAAAAAATCTTCTACCCCACACATTGACTTTTTAGGGTCGGTTGGCTAATTTTATATATATTATAACATAGCACTTTTGAGTGTGTAGATTCATAATTAAGACAGTCAGACATGTCATATTGCCCTGATAATACACACTGGTATGCGTAGATACCAAATATTTACTACAGTTAATTAATGTATCTATATTTAGCTCGCAATCTCTGAAACCCTCTCGTGAATCGCAAGTGATTTATTGACAAATTTGGGGCACCCAGAAGTATCCCATTTTTGTTGTGAAGGAAACTCGGAAGGATAGTGAGAGTTATTAGTGTTATAGGGACAAGCTTACACCTAGAAAAACTTTTGTGACAATACATGCATTCAAGGAAATAAAAATAAGGCATTAGCTAAAATCCTTTGAGCTAGGCGATCACGTGGTATCGGGACGTCACTTATGACAAACACTCGCATCAGGCCGACCCTTTCCATGCATTCAGAGCATGTTTACAAGTATAGCTTTTGGGTCGAAACGAGCGTCAGAATGAGTTATTGTGTAATATTCCGATTAAATACAAACACTAGTCATCATAGAGGAACAAGCAGTTATCTTACTCTTCCACATGAATCCAATTTTATTCAAAACAATGAATGCGAATGGGCCTACAAGTCGACTAGGTTTCGCCAAGCTTGGGCTCGTTTTCAGAATAATTATATCGAATGCAACCAACGAGAGATAATCTACACCAATAAACATACATAGCAAACATATATTGTATCCAGCTACAGAACGTAACGTGTATAATCTCATAATATCACTAGAATATCGATGTACGAAGGAGGAGTTGTACAATTTATCATAACTACTTAAATCAGTCAGTGAATTTCTGTCGGTCCTGTTAGCTCAGTTGGTAAAGGCGTTGGTTCCTTGGCATTTATTTTGCAATCGGGCGACGCCGGTTCAATCCCCACACCAAACCATTAATTTTTTTGGATTATGTTTTCACCAAGTAATATAAACCAAATCAATTTTATACTATGATGCACTGTTAGTAAGTATTTTTTTTATTTTTGTAGTAATTATTTATTCGCCACAAAAATGAAAATATGGGAATTATATAACGATGTTTCTAAATTTTATTTATCCAAACAAATATAATGTAATGGATATATATTATTTATTAATTGTATATCTATATATATATATATATATATTGTACGGTAATATATTGTAATTATATATGTGAAAACAAATGGTGATCTCTCTGGATAAATAAAATTTAGAAACATCGCGTTATATATAATTACATTTTCATTTTTGTGGCGAATAAATAATTACTACCAAAATATTTACAAACAGTGCATCATAGTATAAAAATTATTTGGTTTATATTACTTCGTAAAAACATAAACCAAAAACGAGCCCAAGCTCGGCGATACCTAGTCGACTAGGAGGCCCATTCGCATTCATTGTTTTGAATAAAATTGAATTTATGTGGAACCGTAAGACAACTGCTTGTTCCTCTATGATGACTAGTGTTTGTATTTAATCAGAATATTGCACAATAACTAATTCTGACGCTCGTTTCGACCCAAAAGCTATACTTGTAAACATGCTCTGAATGCATGGAAAGGGTCGGCCTGATGCGAGTGTGGGTCACAAGTGACGTCACATTTCGGCATCCCGAAAAGCGCGCCAAAAATATGCATATTCAAAAATTTCCGGATGCACAGCATAAAATGTGGAATTTCTAATTCATTGATTTTTTGTATTGTTTTTGGCTTGGTGGACATGGAAATAGATAGCAGGATGTAATATAACATGAATTCAAGCCATAGATGTTTTTATTCCCTTTAATATTTTTAGAACAATGATTAAAAATTAGTAATGCTGGATGGCTAGCATCATTCCCATTTCAAAATCGACTATCTATTATTTTTGCGGTACATTATGTCTCGACAGTGTCAACAAATTTGATATATAATATGTACATCCAGTCATCCATAAATACAGAATTGCCCATTATATGTATAACTTCCAAACAAATATTGATTGGAGACATGGGCTAGCTGCCACACAATGGACAGAAATCAACATATGGACATTTTGTAGCCACATTATTTGGTAATTGGTGGCAATGTTTTTTAGTTTTACTGATCTAAATAGTAGGCAGTATTCTAGTTCTACCTCAAACCAATAATGCACAATTAAATATCCAACTATTTAAATCTGAATAACTGCAAAGTTTATCATCTAGGAAACATGTGGAATGGAAACTTACCCAGGCATTCCTTTTTGTCTAACGACAACACCATTCCGCTAGCACAGGCAACGCATTGCAGCTGTGGATTTGGACACTCATCACAGTGGTTGAAGCGAGTGCACCTAGCTGGAATTTGAGAGAACCATCATTTTGCATGATTATCGTAAACAGAAACAACTATTGCACTACATAACTAAAGTCAGGCAAAGACTAAACATAGTCTGGAACAATCTGAAATAACATTCACTCACAACCAACCCACCCAGTCACTCACTCATTCACTCATTCACTCCCTCACTCACGCTTGTTGGCAGTCCGGGAATCTGTTCAGTCATTCTAACGAACCTACAAACAGTTCAAAACAAAATTTGCAACTGAAAATGTTAAGTTAAGAAAATTATGTCCAAATTGAGGCAACCGATCAGCACTTGCAAAATTGATGTGGAAAGGCATCAATCAGAACTGAAACTCAAGATGCTTTGAACGAAATTACCCTCCGTCTGAAGCCAAAACGTTATAGCTGCACTAATGAAATAGAAAATGAGTTTCATGTTTTAATGGAATGCCCTTTATGTTTTAATGAACAGGAACTAATCGATTATACAACAAAGAAGGATCCAGCATTTAGCTGGATGATCAACATAAATTATATATATTTATTGAGTAATAAAAAAGTACTAATAATAACAACTGCCAACAATCTACACAAAATACTGCACATAAGATTATGCAATACAACAAAATAATAGCACGTATTTATTAAATAAATTATTATTGTTTTTTACAATATAAATTCTATATTTACATTTCTGTGTTACGTTTATGTTATCACTCTCATAATTCTCCTTTGAGTAGTCCACATAGATGCAATGTTTGCTTTGAATAATATAATGTATAAATTATATGTGTTTTGTATTTTAATGCATGTATACATGGAGTGAGACTATAAAACACTTATTTGTTTACTATATTAAAAATTCAACACTGGGACAGCTACAAAAACAACTATATACATGCATTTACTAAACATACATGCAAATGTGTCTTTGCAGTTTATAATAATTATGCAATAAGTGGGGTCAGTTCAGACTCAGTTGGGCATATTAAAATATTAATTTCTTTTTTTGATAATTTCAGACACCGATAACAAGTAATATAATACTGATGGATAGGTCAATTAGTGATTACACTGATTTTTCACAAATGATTGATATGAATACTCTTACGTGCCTAATAAACGTCCAAGTAAGCTTATTTAGTTAATGAAAATGCCACCCTATACGCACCTTATTTGGCAATATACGATTATTAGATTTAGAGATTTTCATGTTCAGAACATAATTTTTAGATCGATCTCACTCGTGCCAATCAATTCATTCACAGAGCGATTTATTGCTCGCTGAGCATCATGTGGATCCCTCCAATGGCTAAGTGTGCTGATCATCATGTGGATCCCTCCAATGGCTAAACGTGCTGAGCATCATGTGGATCCCTCCAATGGCTAAGTGTTCATCATTTCTAATGACAGTTGGGCTTCTGAGGATTGTTTTTTATCCCAAAGTATTAGACTGTCAGATTTATAAGATAAGATTGATTAGTTCTCATAAATTTATTATTATGAGAACTAAGTATGATATATTATTAGTTAAAACCCCATTATTCCTTCATACACCCACTGTATAGTAACATTGGTCAATTTGCCGTACACTAAATGTCGCTGTATTAACATCTCACACTAGCCGCCAATATTTACCATTGAAACGAAACCGACGCATGGTGAGCGATTTGCCAACCTATTAATCGGCACTATACTATTATTAAATTTGACCAATTTGTCATGCTATATTATTATGTGGCACTAAACTAATACTATTATTAAGAATAGTTGCCCTCATTTTAGCTGTTAAAACTGTGTTCATTAAATTATATCTTTACAAAAGTATTTAATTACCTACTGCATTAAAAAAGGAGGCAGTCGATCAGTTCTTCTACCTGGAATTACAATTAGCGGGCGTAGGCCTTTGTAATCTGTAATGACTATGTTCAGGAAGCCTAGCTTGGCTTTGGCCTGGGAAATCATTGAACATCAAAAACAGTTCAGATTGTTTGCCGAAATTTGACAGAATACGTTTTAGAGGCTTAGCACATATATAAGACATGATAACATATTTAAGATTTTTGTACTTGTATTTACACTAAGTCATAGATATCTTTTTTTATCAGTCCTTTGTAAAAAGCTAAAACGGCATAAAACGATTGGACGCATGATTTATGAGTAGGCAGGTCTATATATCATATGTCAGATTAACCTAATTAATAGGGAGGTCAGACCAATTTACCTCCCCTTCTGACAACATGGGAGACAGGGGTCCCAGTTTAGTGGCCATAGTTTATTATCATGCATTCTACCTGTTGGTTTGTGAATTTTCTTATGTTGTAATAATGTAAATGTGTGTACCTGCGCTGAAAAAATATTTTTTGGCGGTGTTTATTAGCGGTAATGATTTTTTTACTCTCAGTGTCGTATTTTGGTTTTCTTGATTTACGCGTGCGGCCATCTTAGATCACGTTGACAGGCCCCACCTATCAAACTGATTTGCGAGATTATGTTAATGAGTACATCCATATTGAAATGTGATGAAGAAAGAGGAAATTCAGAGGGAAATGAATCTGAAAATATCATTGTAATCCGTCGATAAAAAATTATAGTAATTATGGATTTAAAATGGCCTATGTTTGACGATGTTTTGTGAGTATTTAGTTAGTTGGTTTCAGCGGAAAGCATATGCCGAAGGGTAAAGAATTGTGTGAACGATAACGTGATTACAGTGATGGCTTACCAATTGATAGCACAAACATGCACAACGTCCGGTTATGGAACCCCCGTCTAAAATGATATCGCCATTTTGCCTTCTTCTCTGTATGCGCGCAGTGCATCATGGTATACAATGCACTCGTGACTCGGATAGCGATGTGATCGACAGCGGGTGACTTTGATTAATACTGCCAAGTACATATGCCTACACCTGAGTAATTCATTGCTGCCATGTTTAATGTAACTGATTGATGTTTATATTAATATATTATTAGTTTATTTATTGGTATTACTTTAGTTTAATTATACAACTGTTGAGCTATTTAGCATATACATAATATTGTGTGTTGGTTACATTATTACAATTTATGATAATTTATGTTTCAATTAATTTATTGTATTATTATTTGTTTATACAATTTTGTATCGTTATAAATTATTTTGATGTAGGGCCTACTGTTTTTGTATTTGATATGTATATACCAGTTTTTTTATATATTAAGATTACAGAATAAGATTATATCTTTGTATTTGTCAATATATAGTATACATAAAATAATATACATTAAGTAAACATTATGATTTATTGTATCTATTAATTGTACATAATCATAGACAAGTAAGTATAATAGTACGCCCTATTGTTGATGATAACAATGGGTTTAACCACAGTATATTACAAATTAATTGGTTTGGCAATTATAGTAGTTATGGGATTTGCCCAATGTAACAAGTGTTGTGTATTGGGGGACTATTATTGGCATGTTGTGCCACAGTGTATTACGAGTTAATTGGCTTGTCAATCATAGCAGTCATTGGCTTTGCCCAATAAAACAAGTGTTGTGTAATGGGATACTAGTATTGTCAGTTTGTGGTTCTAATTCACAATCAACAAATCTTTTCATGTGGTTGTAAGTTCATACAGTTGTTTTAATGTTACGAAGATAGAACCACACTGATCATCTTTGCTCAGTTGCTGTGTCGTGTTCATGATTTAATGCTATTGTAATACATGGTGTGTGTGTGTATTTACTTTTTTATGTTTGTATTTATTGTTACATGTAATTTTGTATTGGCCTTCTTTATAGATGGCAAAAGACTCAAGATGATAAAAAGTAATTTTCTTGTGATTTAAGTACATAATCAGATCCGTCAGAAAACATTTGGAAAAATTCATGAAATTTTGAACTTTGCAAAACTGTAGTTTTCTTAATGTTGTACTTAGCTACATGAAATGAATAGCATTGTACTTCTTATAGTGACCACTATGTGGGAAAATATTAAACAAAAATTGTCCTTGTGATTTATATGCAAAATCAAATCTAACGGAAAATTGTCGGAAAAAAACATGAAATTAGAAACTTTACAAAACTGCAGTTTCTTTAATATTTCATTGATGTACATGAAACAAGCACCATTGCACTTCTATTAGTGACTATTATCAGGGGAAAATAATTTAAAAAAAATTCTTGTCATTTATAAGCAAAATTAGATTTGTCAGAAAACCGTCAGAAAATGTCATGAAATTCGAAACTTTACCAAGCTGTAGTTTCTTTAATATTTCACTTAGATACATGAAACAACTACCGTTGTACTTCTTATAGTGACTACTATCAGGGAAAAATTAGAAAACATTTTTTTTTACGAAACAAAATTTTGGTCCGACCACCCTATAATTAATAAATAAATAAACTAGGTCTACAAACAGAATAGGTCCTTTTAATATATTCATGATGTCTAACACCGAGTTCCTATGTTCGGATTTTGAGAATACAGGGGTGTTTTCGCTATTCCATTTAACTTTTTTGCGCATTTTCTGCCACGTGACCACAACACCAGACGATCGAACGCTCGAACAGTCTCTAAGCAGAAGCAACGATTATGATAACATAATATACAAATCTAAGCGAACCTACGGCATTTTCGCCGGTTTGTCACATGCAAAGATACCACCTCGCGAGTCGTGTAAACCTTACGTAGTTTGAATGTTGACTTGACTATTGCGCAACAAATTAAAGCTGCGTTTGCTATAACTTACTTTGAGTGTTTAATTTTAAAGTGAACACTGTTCTGCCACATGGTGGACACTGTCACGCCTCCTGGTGGACCATGAATACTAGCGTCGGAACCAAAGATCGTATATCAATACAATACGGTCCAGCGCGCGCTGTTAGCGTAGCCTCGATTACCCAGACGCCATGAGGTGGCAGCACTAGCTCCTCACTACGGACTGGAATATTAAACCCAGCCAATGTTATTGGTAGGGAGCTTTACCTCAGATTTGGGTAGAGACGATGATTGGCTCTCAGGCCAACTATGAAATAACAAATTAAATAAACATACACTACTATCAGATAACACTATACTATAACAACTATTCAACATTAAACTTATATTGAAACATGTCACATAACAAATAAACCGACATTAAACTTTTTTGTAGTTTAATGCCTTTTAAACACATGCATATTCACTAGGTGGCAGCTCTCATGGCATAACATTCAAAAAGGCCATTCAGACTACGCGATTCTGAGCCTCGTTTCGCTTAACCGACTCTCGCCTGGCTGCGTGACTTCGCCAGAACGATAGTCTGGCTCAGAATGGCCCTTTCGAATGTTATGCCATGAGAACTGTCACCTAGTGAATATGCATGTGATTAAAATGCATTAAACTACGAAAACAGTTTAATGTCGGTTTATTTTGTGTGCGACATGTGTTAGTATAAGTTTAATAATTGTTATAGTATAGTATTATCTGATAAAAGTGTATCCTTATTGAATTTGTTATTTCATAGTTGGCCTGAGGCTGAGAACCAATCATCGTCTCTACCCGAATCTGGGGTAAAGCCCCCTACCGGTAACGATGGCTGGAGCTTAATAATCCAGGCCGTTGTCACTTCACGGCGGCTGGATAATCGAGGCTATTCTGAGCCACACTATCTTCCTGGCAAAGTCACTCAGCCAGGTGCGAGTCGGTTAAGTAAGTAAGTAAATTTATTTCCTCATCCAGATAATATACAACACAACTCAAGAGCAATGTAACACAGATGAGGTGGCTACCAGAGAAGTATAACTTATCGAGCTAGTAGCCAATTAAATCAAACTCATATATAGTGTATTCCCATATACATCATATTACGTATATAAAGGTTATACAGTGCATTCAATTGCAATAGCTTCAGGTTAACGACTTCCGTAAATTAAAGCTAGAGATGTTGTACCAATATAAGAGAGACTACCTGTTCGGGTGGTTTAAAATAGTACGTCAATGGAGCGGATAATCCGCCATTCTAAAGGTGCGCCAAGCCAGAACATATGCATTGACGCACAAATGGGGTACATAACTCGAGATCCCTTTCTAGACTGCCTTGATCTCGCTCAGTGACGCCTCCTGTCTAAATATAGGCTTCTTGGTCGGAATGAAATTAATATTCGGTGGCAGCATGAGCCCGAAGCTTCAAATCTTCAGTTTAGCACTCCTCTGCTGTTGACTTCAGATTGTTTGGATCGCGGCCACGTTCATGAATTTCTAAGCTCACCAACAACCTCAATTTGCAACCCCCACCCAAGGCTCGCCAAAAAGACACACTTTGCCAAAATAAAAATAAACCCACCTTCAGGTTCTTGGTTCTACAAATTAAACGTCAAAAGTATCAATTTGCTCATAAGGACAACTTTTACCCGCAGGCTGTGAGACAATTGAACGGAGAGGTCGATCTTGCTCGTGTCATAAAGTTTTTGTTTTCTGCCAGTTCCGTTCTTACGTCGCCATGCTCATTTTAATTATTTAACTATATGAATTTATATTTGTTATTGTTTTTAGGTCATATTCAGTTGGTTGCAATGGTGCTTGCATGAACTTAATTGCTATTATTACACAAATATTATTTTACGATATGTTAGCAGTTGGCTTTGGTTCTAACTTACGCACGGTTTTTGTGGTATAATTGCCTATTTTGTAATGTTTCTTATTTGTATATGTTGCCGGGAGGGGCAGTTTGTAGTCTAATAGACTATACATTACACGTTGTATATATGTCCAGCTGTATGTGTTATCCAATACAGTAACTGTTACAGATCTGTCTTTCAAAGAATAACCCACCTTGTCTTGAACTCCGTGTGAGGCACTCTGCAAGAAGACACATTGTCAGCATATAATCACTCGTTATTACTGTTGGCAGGCGTTTGTTAATACTTATTAAATAAGTTGTTTATAAGGCATATTAGATAGTTGGATCACCAAACAATTCACAAAAGACGAATGAATCTACACAGGACGTGTGTAGATAATTACCATATCGCATTACTGTTCACCAGTGTTTGTTTGATTATTTCATAACTTTTGTTATATCTGTAGAATGCAAGTTCTAACAAAATGTCGTTATGAAACTGAGACTACTTAATGTCTTGTATATGTGCATACATGTATCAACCTGAAACGATCAAAGATAAAACAAGGTAAGCTTTATATAGCACGGTATCCAGTCCTTGGGACTTCTCTAAGAGCTTTACACTCCCTGGGCTGGAAGCCCTGTAGGAGATATATACCGGCGGCACAGTGGACCGGAATTGTTCTTTTTCAACATTTCTCCTAGCTAAATGACAGCACCATTTATATGGTGGAAATGTTAGATGAACTTATTTTCTGTAAAATATATTTCCTCATAACCTGCCATCTGCCACAATTTTTGTTGAAGGAGTTTGACAAAAAATCAGATTCACTGTGTCCCAGTACCGGGGCTGAGATCGAGGATCACTACCTCGGGCACAGTGAATCAAACATTATACTATAATAGATTATTTACGAATATTGTATTGATTTGACTAAATCAGTTAATTCGCTAACTGTTACATTAAATATGCTTAAACATAAAGTTCTTGGTTATAATTATTACAATATTACGCTTACAGATAATTTAATTCAAGCAAATTATAAAGATTGAAAGATTACAAAAGTAACATAGTTATCATGCCTCGCATATTGAGCCACTGTACCCCGACCTACAGTACCCAGAATGCACTCAATACACACACGTGACATTTTTTCTGCAAAATTTGTAGAAAAAAATGTCACGTGTGTGTATTGAGTGCATTCTGGGTACAGTGATGTCCATCTGCAGCGGAGAGAGCACATGTTCGTGAACTTCGTTATACATCCCTCTAATTACTAACATGTGCTGAGCTATTCGTCATCACGGAGATCTGTCACGAATAGAAACATTAATTTACATGGGGACTGCCTAGAGGCATAAGCTGATGATAGCATTTTGGGATTCCCATGTGTCAGTTTCTATAAATAGCCACTGATTCACTAATCCCTGTGATCCACTGTGCCCCGGTCTCCCATACAAACGAACACAATCTCGACGTGTCTAAAAACATTAAGCCACGCTGCAACTGCATGCAGCAACTAATGCGTAAACGAACTTGTCCAAGGCTCGAAACGGCAGCATGAGGAATCAAGCTCGGAATTTCTCGATTAAGAGTACGTTGCATTAATCATTACGCCCTGCATCCCACACAAACAATCCATTTGTTGGTTATTTACTTACAAACGTAACATAACAATTTTGACAATGTTCAGAAGCATAACATTACCATTGTCCAACAATACGACCTGGCCCCATTTCAAGAAGACATGAGCGTTAACAAGAACTGGAGTGAAGTTTTACCTGACACTTGGAACAGGCCAATTACGACGATCGCCACCTTCAGCCACATGATCGACGGCTACTCGTGCGATCACACCGTCTCCGGTATGGTCTCTCTCGTCTGTTCGCAGTTATAAAAAGAAGAAAGAATATAATTAAATCGTGGTTGATTCCTGAAACCCGTCAACAGAACACCCCCACCCAGTTCTTTCGAAGTTATGTCCAACAGCAGGCAAACATTTTTAACGAGAGCGGGAAATAAAATCAATAATAACCCTCATCCGGCCTTTATATGTTATGTCCCATAGCACTGAAATGGTGAATGAGACTGACAACAAACTGTGAAGGTTAGCCCGACCAATTTCTAAAAGCAGAGAGAGAGAGAGTGAGAAAGAGAGAGAGAGATAGATAATAGAGAGGGGGGGGGACGAGAGAGG
>OZ023205.1:73735791-73862446 GCA_963995525.1 Escarpia spicata | reverse complement strand
GAGAGAGAGGCGAGAGAAAGGCGAGAGAGAGGCGAGAGAGAGAGAGAGAGAGAGAGAGGGAACATGTCAACTGTCGACTTCCCTTTGTGTTACGTTTGCGTGGCGCCAAGGTTTTGTGTACAATGTTTTCAAGGTAGTCTTCACAAATACTGCTCGCTGTACATACTGGTACGATTTATGTTGCTACAGCCTACACAGGTTTATTTAGGTAATTACAACGACTACTACTGTTTGGAGCCAACTATTTTGTATTATGCAATTGACATTTTTGTGAACGGAAACATTTTATTATCCACATTTTTTGATATTTATTGTAATTTATCCCGTAAACTTGCCAATTGCAGAGTATATTTTAATCCAGTTTGCATTGGCATAATTTCTAGCGGGAAAAATAATACTGAATTAGTATAGTTACAACTGTTCCTGGCCTCCCCTGACAATGAAGCCCGCGCACAAATCCGGGTATTTGGCTGCAGTACGACCTGTGTATATATGTTAGAATAATCCACTGTTTAGTTTGTTCTTCCTTTGAACATAACATAAAGCTTTATCATCAATTCTATTTCATCACGTGACCTTATGATTACTCATCATCAAAATAACTTACCGTTGTATTCCCAGTTTTTCAAACTTTGAAGCGTCGCCTTGTCCCGTGTCTAATAAACGCAACCGGCCTAGAGCAAATGACAAACAAACACAACCTACTCGGCGCATGAAACGTAGTTGTCGTGGTGATAGATCTGATTATCTACTCTCATTGTTATGTCAGAAAGAAGCTTCCACGAATGACTGGACACACATAGAACGGTGTCTTGCTAGAATACTCTGTGAATGACAGTTCTCGTTTCAACTACGGTCTGCATTCTGTTTAGAATCAATTATCAATTGGCGGCTTTTCTAACTGCTAACATGATGCAAGATCACTGTTGGCTGAGACTGGTGCACTTATTGACCACTATTCCAAAAGTGTTTTTGAATTTAGTTGTCACAAAGAAATTGTAGTCTATACGCAAAGTTGGGATATTTGAAGTGTCAGATCTTTGCTGCAAACTGAAATGGATTTAAAGCACGTCTATCTTTGGTATTCCGATGGTGATTTTCCGAAACAAAGGTTGGCGTATTATTTTACTAAACAAATCGCCTTGTCGATGCTAAGCGTGTTTGTGATTACAAATGCTAGTGTATAATTAAGCCACTATATGGCTTTGAAACTGTAAAATTAACTGATAATGCATCAATGTGGGTATGTTATCGCCTTCTTGCTCTCTCGCCCCCTCGCCCCCTCGCCCCCTCGCCCCCTCGCCCCCTCGCCCCCTCGTTCTCTCGCCCCCTCGTTCTCTCGCCCTGTAGCTCTCTCGCTCTCTCGCCCTCTCGCCCTCTCGCCCTCTCGCCCTCTCGCCCTCTCGCTCTCTCGCTCTCTCGCTCTCTCGCTCTCTCGCTCTCTCGCTCTCTCGCTCTCTCGCTCTCTCGCTCTCTCGCTCTCTCGCTCTCTCGCTCTCTCGCTCTCTCGTCCTCTCGCTCTCTCGTCTTCTCGCCCTCTCGCCCTCTCGCCCGCTCGTCCTCTCGCCCTCTCGCCCTCTCGCCCTCTCGCCCTCTCGCCCTCTCGCTCTCTCGCCCTCCCCCACGCCTCTAAGGCAGGGTTCCGCAAACCTGTTTAGATTGCGGCCAAATGTCGTCCACTCATCTCTCTGCGGGACAAAGCTTTTAATTAATAGGTAAGATATAAAATATACTTTCATATGTGCTCGTAAAGTATATGTTTATGTTACTCTGAACCGCATCTAAGCAACACATAAATCGCTGTATGGAAACGTCATAAAACTAAAAATGACGTTTAAACAAAAAGTAATGGTGATGCTGCCAATTGTTCTGCAAACTAGTCCTAATACTCCAGTCGTTAGTCGCAAACAAGGAGCAGTGATCTTGAAAAGAACATGTTGGCCTTATGTTGTGGTTAACTTTACTTTAGCAGTAGATTAAATTAGTTTAATATAGTCGTAACCATCATTAACAGTAATAGCGACAGTGGCGCGAGAATGAAATTAATATTAGATGGGCTGAGCCGGAGCTTCAGTACAACTCCACTCTCGGATCATGACATCGGAAGACGGGGAGGGAGGTGCTATTAAATAATTTTGGGGCGACCGTCAACAGTTTTGAAGCTCACGAGAGACATTGATTTGCACCCCCCCCCCCCCCCCCCCCCCCCGACTTCACACTTGCAATGTTTTGGTTTTACAAATCTTCACAGAAACGCCACCAGGTACGTTTCAGAACGCGCATTTCATTGTGTGAACGTATTAGTTTATTTCCCATTATCAAAGCCCCCACGTTCTGTAACAACTAACGCCGTAGTCCGTGACGACCTCGAGACTGGTTCAGCACAAGCTCGTTGTTGATGACGATAAAAGGAACCACGAACTTCCGAGATTTTGAACAAATATTAACTATCCTGAAGAATGTTCAACACTCTAAAATACGAAAATATTTAGTTTATTGTTGACATAAATTCCCATTTCCCGAGGAATTATGTTTCACCAAAGAAACATTTGGTTGTTTGTTGTATCAGGAAACTTGGGAGCTCTGGCTACCGATGTGATTATGCGGCGTCATGTCGGTGCTATTAGGAAGAACTGTAACATCTGAGACTTATCACCCCCATCACGGCCTACAGCGTAACGCGAAGACATCCTTCCTTTACCAAGACTTATCACCCCCATCACGGTCTACAGCGTAACGCGAAGACGTCCTTCCTTTACCAAGACTTATCACCCCCATCACGGCCTACAGCGTAACGCGAAGACGTCCTTCCTTTACCAAGACTTATCACCCCCATCACGGCCTACAGCGTAACGGGAAGACGTCCTTCCTTTACCAAGACTTATCACCCCCATCACGGCCTACAGCGTAACGCGAAGACGTCCTTCCTTTACCAAGACTTATCACCCCCATCACGGCCTACAGCGTAACGCGAAGACGTCCTTCCTTTACCAAGACTTATCACCCCCATCACGGCCTACAGCGTAACGCGAAGACGTCCTTCCTTTACCAAGACTTATCACCCCCATCACGGCCTACAGCGTAACGCGAAGACGTCCTTCCTTTACCAAGACTTATCACCCCCATCACGGCCTACAGCGTAACGCGAAGACGTCCTTCCTTTACCAAGACTTATCACCCCCATCACGGCCTACAGCGTAACGCGAAGACGTCCTTCCTTTACCAAGACTTATCACCCCCATCACGGCCTACAGCGTAACGCGAAGACGTCCTTCCTTTACCAAGACTTATCACCCCCATCACGGCCTACTGCGTAACGCGAAGACGTCCTTCCTTTACCAAGACTTATCACCCCCATCACGGCCTACAGCGTAACGCGAAGACGTCCTTCCTTTACCAAGACTTATCACCCCCATCACGGCCTACAGCGTAACGCGAAGACGTCCTTCCTTTACCAAGACTTATCACCCCCATCACGGCCTACAGCGTAACGTGAATACGTCCTTCCTTTACCAAGACTTATCACCCCCATCACGGCCTACAGCGTAACGCGAAGACGTCCTTCCTTTACCAAGACTTATCACCCCCATCACGGCCTACAGCGTAACGCGAAGACGTCCTTCCTTTACCAAGACTTATCACCCCCATCACGGCCTACAGCGTAACGCGAAGACGTCCTTCCTTTACCAAGACTTATCACCCCCATCACGGCCTACAGCGTAACGCGAAGACGTCCTTCCTTTACCAAGACTTATCACCCCCATCACGGCCTACAGCGTAACGTGAAGACGTCCTTCCTTTACCAAAACTATGGTCGTTTACAAGTTTGGATTCCTTTTGTTTGACCTGACCGACTATCACATGACACGCCGTCAGCACGTCCACAACTTGGAAGCTCGCCAAGGTAGCATTATATAATCGCATCGTACACCATTCCAGCGGTACTATACTAGTTTGTCTACATTACGTGCTAATAATAATATTATAACTTGCTTTGCGTCTAAATACTTAGAGGCGCATCAAGACAAACGGGATGGACAATATCAAAATTGACCTTGAAACTGGTTTGACGAAAAACATGGATGACATGACTAAAGGTAAAATTGTCACACACGATTTTCTGTTTGTAAAATAATGCGCTTGGCAAACAAATTGCACGGAATGGCACGGTGCACTAGATTAAAGGTTCGAACATTCGCGGGAGACCTTTGACGACCTATTCAAAATCATATCCCGATCCATTTGGTTGGTCGCGACGTATGATTAAAGTACAGTAGACCGGTGGCGTACAATGACTCGTTGAGCTAAATTGGTTTAACACTTATCCGACACGGGGCGCCACTGTTCACGGCACCGTTGTGTGTTGTACGAGTTCTGTCATCCTCGCAAGCCAGGGGTGTGACAACGTACATTACCCTGGCAGATATCCTACGTATACTATTGCATGGAAGTTAGCTGAATCAAACTCCGGACCCACCTCGATTTCGCCGTTATAACTTCAGTTTTGCCTAACTTTGATACCTCAGTGCATTATTTCCATTATTCAACATTATCCCAGGCATATTTACGTTTAATTGAATATTGCGTCTTAGCGCACTTTTGGGGCGTAAATAGCGTCCCGGTTTGCATCAACATACGCCGCTATATCGCTCATTTTACGAGCGCGGTGCGGTAACGCACGACCGCAGCGTTGCAGACTAGGGCAAACCGGGTCGCTATTTGGGCTTCAAAAGTGCTCTAAGACACAATATTTTCATAATATAAATATGCCTGGAATGATGTTGAATGATGGAACTAACGCTCTGAAGTATCAAAGTTAGGCAAAACTCAAGTTATAACGGCGAAATCGAGTGGGTCCGGATTCTACACAAGTGCCAAACTCATGATTAATTGACACCCGCGAGAACAGTGCAGACACCCGTCCGACTCGCGCCATGTTTCCAGGAATCGCAATATAATTGCTGAGCGGTATTGTGTATTCAAATAATTACCTACCTTAGGATACATTAGGATTGTTCTGATTCGCAGGATCCACTCGGTTCCTCAATGATCAGATCTTTTTCTTCGGTGTCTAATATTAAAAGTTTGTGATTTCTGGTTCCAATATTTAATGTTAGTGGGGCTTTGTAGTTGTATAGAATCTCGTGGGTTGACCAAAATGTGTCAAGGCGGTTTTAAAAGAATTTATTGATATAGCTTGTATTACCGACTCCGGTAAAATATTCCACGGTTCAGTCAGTTTAAGCGGGAATGCATTTTTTCTTATGTTTAGTTTTGCTCTGGTTGAATAGTTTGAAGGAGTGCCCTCTGTTACCGGATCGTAATGTCGCACCCTCCCCTTTAAGGAGATTTTGTGCGGATTTATTATCATATAGGTTATGCATTATTTTATAAATTTCAATCATGTCTCCTCTTAGTCGTCGATAGGCTAATGTGGGTAACTTAAGTAATTTAAGTCTTTCAATATATGATAAGTCCCTCATACCAAGTAGTTCTTTTGTGAATCTTTTCTGGACATTTTCTACTGCTATTTTATGTTTCGTCTTATGTGGATACCATAATCTAGGTGTGACCTTACCATAGTCTTATATAATGGCAAGAAAGTGTACGTATTTAAGAATTGAAAAGATCTTTTGGTTATTTTTGTTATTCTGCTTGCTTTATCAACCACTTGGTTGAAGTGATCGTCAAATGAAAGTTTTGATTCAATAATTACTCCTAAATCTTGTTGTTTATCTGTGGTGACTAGATCATGTTTAATATTATTTGTTGTCAAGAAATATTTGTTTTCACCTATATTATTTATATTGTTGTTCCTAATTTCCATGTGTAGACATTTATCAAGGATCGGTTCTGTGCCCGAGGTCATGGGCTGATAATCGTTCTGATGCGTCCACTGTGCCTTCGTCATCTTTGTCATCGCCATTGTTTTTTTTTATCGTCGTCTTATTCGACTTCGTCAATTCGTCACCGTCGTTGTCTTTGTCGTCACGTCGTTCTTATCGTTCTTCATCTTCTTCGTCGACTTCGCCTTCGTCGTCTTCGTCGACTTCATTTTTTAATCGTCTTCGTCACTGCCTTTTCGTCGTCGTCACCGTCGTATTTACCGTCTTCGTTATGTTATCTTCCTATATTCGTCGTCGTTCTCGTCACTTTCTTTGCGTCTACTCCACAGAACACAAACCACAACTAAATTGAGTGTGCGTCTACAAGAGCGAGGTGATTCAAGACTTGCGCCACTCCTCGAGCTAGATTAAACGTTAAGACGTATGCAATAACTCTCGCCAGTTTAGATAGCTGAATGACCATTGCCATGTATTGGCCTTACTAATCGATCTCGCTAGGGTGGTGGTAACATGACCAATTCTTTCACCGCGATACCGTGTAGTGTTGTAGGCCAATCTGTCCGGATAAATAATCGTTTGTATGAACAGGCCATAAGAATTAACAACTTCCCAGAAATCACGTGGAACGTGTGGCACAGTTTCCAGACCAACCGTGTTCGACAACAAGTGAGAATAACAACAAACCGGGAGTCAATGGCAGCCACCAAGTCCGCTTTCCCGCCAATGCCTATTAGCATGGTTATGTCAGACTGGAAGATGATTGTGGGAATTTAAAAGGAATGCACAACAATAGCAACTGATCAAATGATGCGAATGTAGATGTATTATTTCCCTTAATTGTTTAATACACAATAAAAGCTTATCAAAAAATGTACGTCACGTTTAATTGCAATAGTTGCATTATATTCACCTTCAGAAATTGTACAACCAATTCACATTTAAAGGTGCTTATTTATTGGCATATTATTAATTCTTGTAATGCGGCATGTCTTATAATTGACAGTCTTTGTGTAGTTGCCAAGTCGAGTATTTAAAAAAATGGTAATTATGAAAAATCAGTACAGCAACACGTTTAGTATGAAATTAGGCGGTGTAACTGAACCGCTATAAATACTCGAACATTCAATTCAAATCGTTGTTCATTGCAACAAGTGTATTGCACATATATGTGACGTGTCAGTCCGCATCCTCCAACTACCAGGCGATTAGTTGCACGATTTGCTCAACGGATTGTCTCGTCTCTCGTTCACACCGTCCCTAGTCCTTACGCGATCTCTTCTGGCTGTACTTTCGTCAACACATCTGGGTCTAGTTCAACCTATGAACCAACGTCGAGAAGTGATTTGCGAACAGAATAATTTGTTACGCATGCGTCTTCCGACTAACCTAACCCGAACGAGAATTAGTCAACGCTGATTGTTTCCCAGCGGCGGCAAGCGTCACATGCCACATACACATCGCTGTATAATTGCTAGTATCCCTAAATGTAATTTCAGTAACACTAATAGCGCTGGCTATACTTGTATTATCAATATATATACCATAGGGGCCTATTTATAGATATATCCGCCCGCTCCCTACTTACGGCGCATTGTTACATTGCGTGTGACTTCATCGTGGGTATTCCTACGTTTCAGGCTACCTTGTAAACACGTACTCGTTAGCTACTTATGCATTCGTGGGCCGTATCAAATGAGGAATAATGGCCAACTGTTTCAAAATTACCAGAAACAAGATGTGCACACGATGAGTGAAAACGTCAAGAACCAGAAACAAGACGTGCACACGATGAGTGGAAACGTCGGATATTGGTTATAAGTTATACAATAGGTTAATCGTCCGCACTGTCACGATGGAGACCGAGTTTCGAAATTAGAAGCTGCTTGACTAGTTGAAGTGTCAGTGATAGATGAAGTCGCTCTCGTTTGGTAATTATTATATTTAATAATTTATTAGTAAAATATAACATTAGCTATACCTTCGTTTCACTACCGTTACAATAAGATCAGACGTATGAATACAGATGAAAGTATATGTGTATGGTTGGAATTGCATCTTCTTGATAATTTTTAATATGCGAAGCTTTGTCACAGCGAGATCCAATATATTTTTGTCTTGGTTTTAATGTTGTTTCTTTTAGAAATGCCAGTTCTCTAGCGCAATTCATTGGGATGAGGACTGCATTTGCATGAGAGCTCTGTCAGAGTGAATTGGGCATTGACCACCAGGCTTTTGTCAAATAGTTACCAGGTCAGAATCATGAAAGGCATGTCTTCTTTCAATGTGCTATCTTCTCACGGGCCAAGGAACTCGTCTATCGACTTTGATTACTCCTTCATCAACAGAAAAAGTATAATTATTCATACATTCTTCTCACAGTGGTCCAAATGTGGGAAGTATCCAACGATGGCCTCTTTCGTGGAAAGAATGTGCGGCGTGATATCATCAGCAAGCGGATACTTGTCTTCGTTCTCTTCAAGTGGCGTTGACAATTTGGAGAACGTTGGAGTGCTCATTAGCTTGAACTTCGTCTTAGTAAAACAAACTGGATTTGCGAAGGGAGCTGGCAACCTTGCCTTGAGCTCTGATAACATTCACCATATTCCTTTCTTGTGAGAGGTTCGGCTGATTGATCTTACCCAAACATGTGCAGTATAGCCCAGCTGTGTAATAACCGTTTTGTCTCTTTGTCTGACATTGTCACCTGGAATTTTGTATATTATGTAACGGCTCTCCTCCTTCCAAGAACATGTTGTTCTTAATTCGAACACAATGAATTGTTGTGTCTTTGATAATCAGCGATCTTCCGTGTGAAAGAGAAGAAAACTGGATCCAACCTATTCACATTCGCTGACAATTCTGGGATTCATGGCACTAGATGGTAAGCAGTCTTGAGAATGGACATTCCTGTTTTTACAAAGACTATATTAAGCATATATTAAGTAAGCAGTTGTACATAATAGACAACACATGTTGATTCATTAAATTGACGCGCGAAACATCGAGGGGTTTGCTAACCCTTCTGCAACTAAATCGGTCTGATTTAAAAGTGACTTCGCTCGACTCAGATACTCAGTTTTCACGATGATTGTGTCCTAGTTTGATATCACGTTCATCTGTTTCCTATGATGGCCGAGAAGGGCCATCGCGTTTTTGTGTGGCAATCTGCAGCGCCATGGGGCGATGACGCGAAGCGATGGGCGATGCGATGAGCGATGCGCGATGCGATGGGCGATGCGATGGACGATGCGCGATGCGATGCGCGATGCGATGCGCGATGCGATGGACGATGCGCGATGCGATGCGCGATGCGATGGACGATGCGCGATGCGATGCGCGATGCGATACGCGATGCGCGATGCGATACGCGATGCGCGATGCGATGCGCGATGCGATGCGCGATGCGATACGCGATGCGCGAAACGATGCGCGATGCGATGCGCGATGCGATGGTATACATTATAAAGGTGCCGCAATGAGCATGCGTACGCCGAAAACGAGACTTAGGCAGCCATTTTTATTTATTTGTATTAAGCACATTTCTGTTTGTGTTCAGAGCATGTGATGATGGCTGATGACGCTGACTGTACGTATACGGTTACACATCTAGTTATTGTGCACAAAAGATTATGCGATTGTACTTCTAAATATTGTCTCGGACATCTACTGGGATTGAATTTAGCCAAACAAAAACGGATGCCAGGCAGGCAGCTTCTTCGCAAAAACTAGATTAGGGACTGAAATAGGTTACTTTATAAAATGAAATATGTACCTATTCAACATTTTATTTGTTAAATAATTATTGTTTCCATCTGGATATCCCTGATCGCAAATATAAACACTATTTTGTGTGCCTGCAGACACGATGAACCAGGGATGGTTAACCAACAGTTTTTAAGCCTATTTGTTTATATTTATTAATTAATGACATAATATCTGTTCAGAATGCAAACATGTTATTTATGCCTTATATAAATTAAAATATAAACTTTTCATAATTTATGCTTCTTGATTTACTCCTCGGTCCCCAATATTTCCACATCTGGAAGAAACTGACACATATTCCGTGAGACGATCTTCGATACAAATGCAGTGATGTTTAATTACTTAATCTGGGTTCCGTAGTAGCACATAAAAGCAGCGTTGCGCCGAAATACAAGTATGAATAACGCGGTGTCAATAAATAGCCCCGCTCAAATCAGGCTACCAGCTCTATTGGACCACGTAATAAACAGCCGAAATTGACAGGAAGTTAAGTTAGTAGGTCTACTAGGAGGTGCACGGTGCGCGCGGTGCGTCTACAATTCGATTCACTTAGGGGTCATCTCAGAACGTCGATGTCCGATATCAGACGAAATTACTTTCATCTTGCCTCAGCCCCCCCACCAACCCAATTTTTTAAACATTATTATATGATGATACCAATATAATTAAGAGTGTCGGTCGATGTTCGACGCCAGATAAAACTGCCTCAGACCCCAGTCCCCCAAACAAAAATTATTTCGCTTGACATCGGACATCGATGTTCCGAGATGATCCCTTAGCAAAAATGAAACTACACTCTAGGAACAACGATTCGCTACCTCGTTTGTGCATTTTATATGTAGGTTTTGTAAAATAATTAGAGACAATACTATTTTAGTTTACGATTTATATATTTTATTATAAACTAAAGACACTCAAGTTTAGTAGGGTCTAACTGATTATAGATGCCATCAAACATCCCTGTTTTCCATGTGTGGAGGTACATAAATTATCGTTTATATTTTCGATCAAGGATGTTCAGATGAAAAAAAATGAAATGGGGAGTGGTAGAAGAGGTACACACCTCAGGCTATGAAATAATTCATTTTTGGTCTCCGGTTTTGGTGAGAGAACCTAGATTACATTCTTTAAGGTGATTGCTCGCATGCCCCCATTTATCTTCTAAACTCAATCGCATTAGGCTTCTATCATAATATTTAGAAGTACAATCACATAATCTTTTGTGCACAATAACTAGATGTGTAACCGTATACGCACACTCAAAGTCATCAATCATGGACACATGCGTTGGACATAAAAGGCATCCAGTGTTGCCTAAGGTCACGAATTTGTTCAAGCCCAGACAACAAAGCCAAACCCAAAACACTGGCGTCGGAACATAATGGATATTTGGTGGGTTGAGGCTCTCCAAAACCTCGATTTGCATTCCACCTCTTGAGGCTCGCCAAAACAGCAACATTAAGGCTCTCCAAAATCACAATTTGCATACCAATTGAGGCTCGCCAAAATAACTCCATCTTCAGGCTCTTCAAAAACCTCGATTTACACCCCCCAAATATCTACATTGAGGCTCTCCACAAGCATGAATTTGAACTCCTCATATATCCCTGTCTGTCAGGGGTGAAACTGGCCTCGATTCCGATGCTCGATGTCTGATTTTTTTGTAATTTCTCTCGCTGATCCTGCACAGCTCTCTCACCAGATCATTCGTTCTCGTTTTCCACCTTTCTCCCAATCCTTCAAAATCTCTTTTTCCATAGTTTTCCCATCGCAGTCTAGTTCTTCCTCGCCTCCTTTTCCCTTCCCGTCTCTGTACATCTGCTCTCTTTGCCATCCGTTCTTTTCCCATTTTCTCTACAAGCCCTGCCCATCTTAGATGACTCATGCTTATGCTTGTTCAGAAACAATTGTGTCGACATCAAAGACACAACCACATGCGCAACTACGACCAGACGATGTAACAATTTTAATAAGTAGCATCATTCTAGTCCACTGCTGCAATTTTGGGAGGTGGTGCTGTTCTAATTATAGCTCCTGACCCAGGGATCATCGTCTCCACAGACGCACCGACTTTGACACATCATGTAATCCACTTGCCAGACAAGAGATACAATTAACCAAAAGTGCTACTTAACCCCCACTTTAGTGCATCGGCACTTCCAGGTGTAAATTACAATTTTGATATTCTCGTTTGTGCTGAATCATATAGAAAACGACATTGCTCTCTAGTCTAAAAAAATCAGTTGTGTTACAGCCGTGTAACATAGCTGTTAAGGTGTATCAGAATGGGACGAGGAAAGGCGAATGTGTTTTTGGAGGACAATCGTTCAGATGGGATCACCTTGATGATATGTCGTAAGACATGTTGTTGTTGTCTATGGAAGTTCCCATAGAAACCAAGAGTATACACCTCAACAGTAAACATATTGAATGAGTATTGGTTTACATTATTTATTCATTGTAAATACGGAGAAAATACATTATCACATAAGTATGTACGGTATCAGCGGTATGCATGGTCATAGTAATTAGCATCACACGTTTTGCTTTCTTAACATCACACGTCAATTATATATATATATATATATATATATATATATATACATATATGTGTATATATATATGTATATATATATATATGTATATATATATATATGTATATATATATATATATATGTATATATATATATATATATAATGTATACAACAATTACAGTGAAATTACAATTACAGTGAAAACATGATGTATATCAGAAGTATCTTTCTTAGAAAACTGAAAGATGAAATACTACGAGTTTCAAGGAATCATTTCAATCGACGATTATATTAACATACAATAAGTAATATGTTGTACACACTTCTGAAACACCGTGCTTCTTTGTGCATATTCGTTAAATTTGTTTGCACCGCACGTTTTAAGAGAAATCATTAACACAGAGTATAGTTGGCACTGATCAAAAACGAACGAGCGTAAGGCGCACAAGCGATATGGTCATCCGAGGAAAACCAGACCTGCTGTACTTCTTGCCAGAGATTTATGGTAACGTAGCTTTTAAATTAATGTACATTAATGCTATGTAATTTGCACACATACGTATAAGGCATTTCAAGTTTATTGTGCATATTTGACGTACGTATTTAATAATTGCATTCATCCTAAAGATCCTAGCGGAGCGATAGGAACCTTTTTCAGAATCACAACAGTACCATTAAGCAAACCGATCATTACAGTATGTAAAATAAAGTGAATATAGTCTATGTTATTAAAACATGCAAAATAGGAGTGAGAGTACATTATGAACAATTAATATACGGTGAGAAAATTATATTTACAAATGAATTGTAAAGTAGAAAATTAGCTCACCTTATTAAGCATAGGATACTATAATATTTTTTTGGCAAACAACCTCTGTTTAGTTTTAGACAAGGCTATTGTTCTACAGACAGCATCGATTTAAGGAATGTTTTTAAACACAAACATTGATATTGATAATATAGTTGTTGTCTTCCCTAAGTTTGATTGAAACATTTGTACTGTTATACAATGTATGTTATAACATTTTACTAGCTTGTGTAAAACGCTATATCTACTGTAGACTACAAAGTCGAAGACGACAAGGAAGACATCAGACACATGAAGAGGATGTGCAGGAAACCCCGTGATTGAGGCTGTAGCGGCGTAACCACTGAGCTAGTCTTCCAGGGACTTGCACCACGTGTCACTGCTGAAACGCAATACATGTCATAAGTGGCGAACTTTAACTCGTAAACATGACACAGATAACAATACAGACATTTTCATGCGGTATTTCAAATCCGCGTTGACAAAACGATTTTTTAAATATTTTTAAAATAATCATACATTTAACATGCGCTTTCTTAGCAATTGTTTGTGATCGTTTCAGTCTGTTTAATTACAAATTGGTCGTCTAAAGAAAATGTGTTGGCCGTTGCCCATGGTAGAATGAGAAACCAATTGTCCTTCCGGTGTTTAACTGCAAATCGTTAACCAATAATTATAGGACACGCCATGTGGATCTACTGCATGTACCGATTTCTAAAACCAAAGTATTATATAAAACCATTAGACGTCGATGTGTTAAGCTATGGAACTATATAGCAACAACAGTGGATTGTATATATGCACTTGCAACGTTTAACGGTCAAGAGATTTTTGTGAGTAAATAATGTTAGTGACCTATATAACTAACATTCATTGTTGCATTCAAATGCGTGTATTCATGACAATAGTATTGCTGTGATTTGTGTTGCTAATTGATGTTCTTCAATTGCACAATCTGTTTCTTCTTCTTCTTTTTATTAAATTATTTTACGTGCACCATGGAATTACACGACTTCGTGCCGCATGCTATATTGTACAGCATCGTAAATCGCTGCGATTGACAGGCAGTTACACTGTAGCGTATCTACGGTTTGATAAACTGTGCCTCAGCTATTCGATTCACATAACTAAAAAGAAACAATTAAGCGGTAGACAGAAAGAAAAACATGTGACGCAAATGACGACTAAATTCAGTGTTTTCGATTATTTAATGTACATGTTTCTTGTTAAACCGAATATTGTAGCTATTTATAATAACTGAAACATAAACGAACGGCATTTGCAATAAGCGAAAGTTGAAAAAAGTTGTCGTCTCTTCCCATGTATTCAAAACAAGTTTTATATTTTCTACCAAGGATATCCAGACGGAAATAATTAAAACACTGCAATTTGAGCAGAAAAAGAAGTACATAATTTTATATGTCATGTTATGAAATGTGTTTGACCCAGACTTTCGGCACAACAGTTAGAAATACGAACACAACAAATTGTGTGCGCAAACCAAATATATATATGTAACCGTATACGTACAGTCAGCATCATCAGCCATCATCACATGCTCTGAACACAAAAAGGAATGCGTTTAATAAAATACAAATGGCTGCCAAAGTCTCGTTTTCGACGTACGCATGCTCATTACGGCATCTTTATAATTTATACCATCGCATCGCGCATCGCATCGCGCATCGCATCGCGTATCGCATCGCGCATCGCGTATCGCATCGCGCATCGCATCGCGCATCGCATCGCGTATCGCATCGCGCATCGCATCGCCCATCGCATCGCGCATCGTCCATCGCATCGCATCGCGTATCGTCCATCGCATCGCGCATCGTCCATCGCATGGCCCATCGCATCGCGCATCGCTCATCGCATCGCCCATCGCATCGCGCATCGCGTCATCGCCCCATGGCGCTGCAGGTTGCCACACAAAAACGCGATGGCCCTTCTCGGCCATCATAGTTTCCCTCGTTCCTCGCCAAGGATGAGTCGCGATACTTCAACTAGACATGACTCCGATTGTAAGCAACATTTTACTTTCAGTACGACATATTCTTAACTTCTTGTACGTATTCCCCAATATATATCAATGCAGCGTGCTACAAGGGCGTAGTCGTGATGAATTAATTACTGAAAAAATCATACTTTAAAAAAGCTTGTTTCCCCACCCGAATATGCCAGAGTTACCCACGGGGGTAATTACCCCAGGTTAAATACCGCTGCGATAGACATTGCTTGTTGTAGTCTGCAATCAGATAGGTTGTCTCGCACGCTTGGTTTCCTTTCACGCCCGGTATGCTTCAATGTCGTTAGCTGAACCACCAGTAAAACAGGCTCGCCAGATGACTCTCTCCTCGGCAACATCCGGTATTATGATACTATTCCCTTGGTCCGTTTTTGTCGTGTTTATAGTTTACATTATCAATATAGCGCAATTATATTTTGGGTGAGCATATCAATAAACTAAGTCTAGTAGTAGACAGTGCCTATTGTCCACCAAAACAACTGAAACAGATATGTCTTCACGGACTGATTAACATCAAACAAAATTGTTCAGTGGGACCAATGTCTAGAAAATGTCAATGGGTGTAGCCCATTATAAATCACATTTGTCGAAATAAAATGTGCAGTTTGTTAAATCGATGAACACCTTGACCTTGACCGATATAGTTGGTAAGTGTTAATACATTAGTTTGAAGCTACAACTAACTTGTGATCACTACAGATGATCATCTACCTTTCAACGTTATCTAAGCATGTCTGCTGTAATTGATTGTCGTGTCTAAGTTGAAGATTAGTGTATGAAATTCATCATTTCCTCTGATTGAAATTCGTGACTGATGTTGCCCTGGCACAGATGGCAACGAACGATGAAGATAATGCGATATCGGCGGAAAAAAACTGGAGCCTAGGAATGCTTTGATGATGTTATCAATGCAACGTCAGCATAAAGGCCAAACAGCACTTACACAACAGAACGGTTTCAATTACGTGTTAGACGTGTTACGTGTTAGAGGTAGGCAAACAAGTTCTGATTATCTTGTTACTACTAGATAAAATCATGTGATATAAATGGTAGTAGTAGCAGCAGCAGCAGCAGCAGCAGCAGTAGTAGTAGTAGTAGTAGTAGTAGTAGTAGTAGTAGTAGTAGTAGTAGTAGTACATATATGTATATATATATATATATATATACAGGTATATATATATATATGTGTGTATATATATATATATATATATGTACATATATATATATATATATTTGTACATATATATATATATATGTACTACTACTATATATATATATATATATATATATATATATATATATATATACAGGTATATATATATATATATATATATATATATATATACACACAGGTATATATATATATCAATTTAATGTTAATGCCGGTACGTTTAAGGTTGATGCTTCATTATCCTTAAATGTACCTGCTTTATTATTAAAATATCAGTATCAGTCCACAAGCTGTTTTTTCCAATCAACCCTTTTACAAACAACTGCCCTACATACGGACTCCAGAAAGCAATACGCAGCAGAATGTGATTTCAATTGAAGAGACACTCTACAGGACAAATGTGGCGGTCACCGATAACAACCACAGCAATTTATCTTTTCTTTTTTCTACCAACGATTCTTTACCATTTGAGCCGCTGATGCGTTCTGCGTGAACAAAAACTCTCTAGGCATTTTCGTATGACGTGCATTGCGCTCTAAAATAACGTCTGGATGCGACTGGAGTTAGTACGAGCTTCGGATCGATCCGGCTAGCGCCGCCGGTAAGTCAGCGGACGTAGATGGACGTATCGAAGCTCGTGGCGACCAGGCCTTATCGCTTCGTTTGCAAAACACCGTGGCGTCACTCGTAGCGTTTTTGTAGACCACACAGATTGTGTGCGGATGATGTGAAAATACCACCACGTAGATACGCAGGCCGCGTCATGTGACGACTTAAACATTTGCAACCTACCTTTGATCTTCTATTTTGTTACGTGCCGTTGAGAGGCATTTTTCGTATAGGACTAACTTACACAAAAAACGGTAAATCTGCCGCTTTTCACGATGTGTGGGTTGTTCATCACATGCATGGGTCTACATGAAAATATGGCACTGCTGCGGTTGTGAAGGGGAAGAGTGGACGGGGAGGGTTCTGCTCCTCACCGGATCAGTTAGTAAATTTTAGTGTATAATTATTTACTTTTGGTGCTTTTCTACGTAGTATTTCGGTGTTGGTTTGATAATATATTAAAATTAGCACACTATTTTAAATCTTGAAATTGATCGGTAGATTCCGGATGACTTGATGAAAGGGGAGCTGTCCGGTTGTGTATAGCGTAAAACTATTCACAGAGAGTTTGCGTATGAGGCGAAGTAGATGGCCACTAGCCGAGTTCGACTTCTAGTTGTCACTTTGCCTGAATGCGTAGATCTCATTGATTAAACAAGCTGAATTATATAGCTTCCTGCGTCTAGAGATTGGTCAACCTGTGTAGTGAGGAGGAAATAATGCAATTATTACCAGCAATACCGAGCTTTCGTAGACGCTAGGTTCGTGCCAATCGCCCGCGTTAAATGACAGATCTAATTGTTTGTGTCGCAGCGCAACGCACTAATTGGTTCTTGTGGCAACACGCAGCCTAAAGCATCGCCTGCACACCGTACGGTCGGTACACGCGTAAAAGACACACTTTTAAGTCATGTATTCGTCGCAGGCGCTTACAATAAGTTTTGTTTATCAGAATTCACTGCTACAAGAGACGTGAGTAATATAATCCATACTGTTGCTTTGAGATATCGGAATTAGTGGAATATGTTATGTATATGGTATTTTTTTCTTGAATCCAAAATGAATCAGTTGAATATAATAAAACTTTCTATTTCACAGCCAGGTAGTATCCATATTTTGTCTAAATATCTAGTGAAAATAGCAGAGTAAATTATAAAGTAACACCAATAAAGATATATCTTTTTCTTAATTTAGAATTTTTTTAGTTATGTGCTTTGAAGGGGACACATTTCTTTTTTAAGATTATTAATAAATGTCATAATAAAAAATGGACAAAAAACATTTTCTTTCCATAGTAGAAGAACAGCAAGTAAATGCATAGAAGTCGGAACGAGTTGTATATCGGGGTCTGAGCCGGAACTTCAACACCCGCTGCTGGCGGGCATTACTTTCGAAGCGTGGAGATATTTTCAAAATAACAAATTACTGGAGGTGGTGCTTAACCATCCACTCGAAATATTGGTGGGTTTAGCCCCCATAACCCCTTCCAACTCCTATGGAATGTATGAATGAGTAACACATATCGTACCTTTACAATAATTTCAACCTACCTTCCAGACCACCATGAAACCAACTGTGTGCTGGCAACTAGTGTGCATGTCGGCAACTGACCGATACATGCCAGCATTACATATAGGCGTTTGAAAATGCTGGTTACTGAAGTTATCTAATCTATTACTACTATCAACATAGGACGAATCCTTCAAGCATAGGATGGTAACAAAAATGTTCTCCGATTACGACGATATTTTCACATTTCATGCCGAAGATGCCGAAGATGCCGAAGATGCCGAAGATGCCGAAGATACCTACGGATCGAATCCCGGGCCGATTGATGACCGGTCTGCTCTAGAATGTCGCATACTTCTGAACATATATGTGAAACCTTCATACTAAAATTTACGTAAATGCTTCTTATACTGTAATTGTGAGATCACATAAAATAAGTTGTCTTGTGTTATCAGACTAATACTGGTTTTGTGTCATTTGTATCATGTGTAAAGTTTCTAAAATAAATTATCCTACACCTTGAACGGCCTTTCATTTTATTTCAGGAATATATGTCTGAAGTTATCTAATCGGTTATTGCTATTTAGAGCCTGCACTACCAACATAGAACTAATCATTCAAGCAGGTTAACCCAACCATTTCTCCGATTTAGACTATATTTTCACAGTATATGTACCACAGATACCTACAGATTGAAAGCCGGGTCGGCAAATTACCAATCTGCGGCAGCATGTCATGTATAGGCTTTTGAACGTGCCATTTCCTAGATATCCGATCTTTTGCTGCCACTTACAATGCAAACGTAGGACTATTCATTCAAGTATAGGGTGTTAACAAAAACATTTTCTCCGATTTCGATTATATTTTCACAGTATAAACTGAAGATACCTACGGATCAGGTGTGGGGTCGGCAAATGACCGGTCTGCGCAAGCATTTCATATATAGGCCTTTGAACGTGCTATTTCCTTAAGATATTTGACCTTTTGCTGCCATTTTATATTGCAAACATAGGCAAATCATTCATGCATAGGATGTTAACAAACAAAATTTCTCCGATTTTGATGATTTATTTACAGTATGTGCAGACGATACCTTCGGATCAGACGTGGAGTCGGCAAAGGTGGTGGGGTGCTTTCCCCGCGTGCCATGCGCGTTTGTCTTGGGCGCGTAATGCAAATTAATATCGCCGCCGCGCGCGGGAAGGGTGCAGCGGTGACGCATGCGTAATTGGTTTGTCTCGGTATTTCTGGTAATGTTAAGTTTACATTTTATTATATTAATAATTTAACAATGCTGGATATTGCCTGGTACAGAGCTACCCCATTATTTAACTGGTGTTACATATTAATCCCATCGTTTGATTCGGCGTCTAGACAACATACGACACAGCTGACACGAGACTCTGGCAGCACGATAATCCAGCCGCCAACGTACGTGATGTCGTTTTGTTCCAGTCTATAATCTTTTTGTCGCGTCTTTTGCCCAAGCTTTGTCTGAAAAGGCTGAGCACAGGTTGTCATAAACATTACATCGGTATCCATGTTATAACTGGCCGATCATGACATCTACTTTGTTGCATACTTCTGCTCGCTTCAACGAAATGAAACGATGATTCAAACAGTCGCTCGCAACAGCAACGCTTTCTTACTAGGATTACCACTGGGGGCGCTGTATGTTGCGAAGCACTATTGATCATTTGTTGGTATTTCACGTTGAATGATCCACAAAGGCAGGTGATTCTATTATATTTGGCATAAAAAGGCCCAATGTATGTTACATCAAGCTGAGATACATGTTATAGTTCAGTGTCTCTTGTGTAAATCACCAAGCGACTGCATCCATACAGGGACATGACAATGCGACATGCCAATCCAACTTCCACACAGGGACATGACAATGCGACATGCCAATCCAACTTCCACACAGGGACATGACAATGCGACATGCCAATCCAACTTCCACACAGGGACGTGACAATGCGACATGCCAATCCAACTTCCACACAGGGACGTGACAATGCGACATGCCAATCCAACTTTAGCTAATAATACCGCTGTACAAAACAATAGTTAGGCCTCATTTAGAATATTGTATTCAAGCGTGGAGGCCATATCGCAGGAAGGACATAGATATGCTAGAAAGAGTGCAGAGGAGAGCAACTAAAATGATACAAAATCTGAGGGATCTTAGTTATGAAATACGCCTAAAAAAATGCGGTTTAACAACACTAGAGACCAGGAGATTGAGAGGAGATCAGATAGAAGTGTTTAAAATATTGAAGGGTTATGAAAATATTGATAGAAATATGTTTTTCTCAGTTAAGAAAGATAGAAGGACTAGAGGACATGATCTTGCATTAGCAAAGGAGCAGAGTAGATTGGATATAAGAAAGTTTTCATTTTCACAAAGGACTGTAAATGAATGGAACAGATTACCTGCTGATTGTGTGGGTGCTAGTAGCGTGAATATGTTTAAAAATAAAATCGACACATACCTCAGACGGGCGGGATACACATAGATAAAAAGGTCGGACTCTCGATAAGCCAAGGGCTTCCTTGTCCACCAGCTACCTAGAGTTTATTCTCTGGGTGGCAATCTTGTTAAATCTTGTTGTTAAATCTAAACTTCCACACAGGGACGTGACAATGCGACATGCCAATCCAACTTCGGATGGCTATATTTGGTCGTTTTGCACACTTTCTGTCAATGCAAAACTCATACCCAGTACAGTTGTTCACGTAATGAAATCGTTCAGCGTTCGGAATATGTCATTATAATCCTCAGCGCAGTTGTTAGAAGGTAATATTTACAGCAAATTAGCGTGACACGACACACCAAGTAAATAATGATCAACAGAACATAGAAATAAGCACATCCGCTTGAAACAGCCAAATGCCGGTTCGTTGTCAAACATGTGTGTCCTAAGTCACTTCCTTGTCGAACGTCTTGGAATTGTTCGCTGCGGGCACGCAAAACACAACCAACGTTGCCGCTGTCATCAGAATAAACACGACATAGAAGAACAGTCGATCCAGCACGTGCGCCATCTCGCGCCAGTCGGTCACATGGTCGACGGCGGTCACGTGACGATCGCGACGCGCGCGCGTCACCAGTTCCTGCATCTCCGTCGCCGACGAGTCGCCGTTCTCGACGATTATGCCGTTGTGCGCATGTGCGCGCGCACGCCCAGTGCCGGGACTAATCAGACCGATGTCGGTGACGATGTTGCGCAGGCCGTTGCGCAGGGTGCCGACGCCAACATTGCGCCGACGCACTTCCGTTTCCGGTTTGCGCGACGTCACGCAGAGAACCTTCGAGAGGTAATGTAGAACGAGAACTCGCGACCACGTGGGGACGGGACGCGCGCCGTCTTGATGATGTAGATTGAGGACGAACACGGTGAGGCACACGGACATCGTGCCGAGCGCCATCGTACTCGTGAGGTATATAACTGAAACAAATAAATAGGCTTTACGGTTGTGACGGTGGATAAAATACACGGGAGGTATTTGACTGAAACAGTAAAGTACACGTGACGTTTGTGACGGTGGTAAAACTACAGGTGAGGTATATGACTGGAACAAAGAAGTACGGTGTTGTGACAACAGATAAAGGAATTCGCGAGGTATACTACTGCAATAGCTAAATACCCGTGACGTGCGTGACACATGAAGGAAGTATAACAGCAACAGAATGACGTACGTGACGGTACACATGAAGGAAGTATAACGGCAACAGAATGACGTGCGTGACAGTACACATGAAGGAAGTATAACAGCAACAGAATGACGTGCGTGACAGTACACATGAAGGAAGTATAACAGCAACAGAATGACGTGCGTGACAGTACACATGAAGGAAGTATAACAGCAACAGAATGACGTGCGTGACAGTACACATGAAGGAAGTATAACAGCAACAGAATGACGTGCGTGACAGTACACATAAAGGAAGTATAACAGCAACAGAATGACGTACGTGACGGTACACATGAAGGAAGTATAACGGCAACAGAATGACGTGCGTGACAGTACACATGAAGGAAGTATAACAGCAACAGAATGACGTGCATGACAGTACACATGAAGGAAGTATAGCAGCAACAGAATGACGTGCGTGACAGTACACATGAAGGAAGTATAACAGCAACAGAATGACGTACGTGACAGTACACACGAAGGAAGTATAACGGCAACAGAATGACGTGCGTGACAGTACACATGAAGGAAGTATAACAGCAACAGAATGACGTACGTGACGGTACACATGAAGGAAGTATAACGGCAACAGAATGACGTACGCGACAGTGTAGATACATTTGTGGTGTAAGACTCGGTAGTATCCTATTCGTGAGGAATATAAAACACTATGTATCTGACTGTGGTAATAGCGTGACCCGTTATGCTGTCAGATCGTGCGTTTCAAGAACATCTGCAGTTATTTCCCAGATGTCTATGTCAGTTCGTCGGTCTATGATCAATTAACACCCCAGCTGGAGCAAGCACGTGACTCGAATATTCTCGAGACAGCTGCCAAGGTAAACAGTCTGCGCGTTGTACTGGCGGTACACTCTCTCACCTAACCGTGAAAAGGCTATATTACCCACCGCAAGCGCATAAATACTCCGTTTGTTAGTGTATTGCCCGAATTATGCATAACTATCCGAGTTACCCGGCGTTGCCATGTGTGTGCGTGTGACCTCGAGATCCCCACATCCCCGGATGAATTTCGAGAAAAAATTAAGTCTACGAACCACCCCCAATGGGCCCGCTAGACTGCACACACTTTCAGCCACATACATGCAAAACAGACGGAGATTTGGGTCCACAAACAGACAGACAGACAGACAGACAGACAGACAGACAGACAGACAGACAGACAGACAGACAGACAGACAGACAGACAGACAGACAGACAGACAGACAGACAGACAGACAGACAGACAGACAGACAGACAGACAGACAGACAGACAGACAGACAGACAGACAGAGAAGTAAATTGTTTTATAACTATGGATGTACGAAACAACTGCGCCGTTTTACTGGAATTATGCCATATACCATAATCGGTTGGAAAGTGCAATTAAGAAATACAGCTAGTTTTGATAATTATGAAATGTCATTGATATGGTTCAGCGAGTATCTTACTCACGTGTTAGGCAGATATATGACTTGTGTAATATTACCCCGAACTGATTAGCTTCTCACCAATGATCGGGATGTGCAGCGATGTACGCGGCACGTTTTCGGCAACCATCAGCAGGAAGACTGTGAACGCGAGAAGTACCGATATCCCGAGCGAGATCTTCTCTCCGCCATCTGGCGGAAGGCAGAACACAATGAGGACGAGAACGGAGAGGAGGATACACGGCAGGATTATGTTCGTCACGTAGAATGTGCAGCGCCTGTAATGTAGAAAGAACATAGTCCAGTTAAAGCGTTGTAGCATTGTGGCTATCCGTTAGCATGCTGAGTGTTTCAGAATAGTTTACAGTCATTTTATTTTCAAAACTTCATAATAGTTACCAGTGGAATGCTGACACTATTCCATGAATTAACAATAAATGTGTGCACATTACGTAAACATGTTTTCGCAACCTAAACTATTGTTTGTAAAAATAAACGGAACGGTTAGCACTTATCGGAGGTTTCTTTTTACAACGCAGGCTTTATGTCGTCATATTGGTGCATTTTATTTAATCGCCACATGAATGTTGTTTTTAACAAACACATATGGCATACATTCATCGCCTTACGTTTCCGTAAACATCCCTTGACTATACCCATTGCCAACCTGAGTTGCAATTTCATATTTTCGGTTTATACAATTTCTAATAGTAAACATACGACATTGTAAAAATAGCACTCGTTGTTAATTTATACTTTAAGATGGAAGCATAGAGAACACGTAGGATTTTAATTATTTGTAAATTCTAAGTACCAGGTAAACAATCGATACTGTTGAACAATCCTTTGAAACTATTATTAAATGGTGTAGAGGTTTCCAAGAACATGAACATAAGAACATTAAGCAGGTCACTGGCGTCAGAACGTTGTGAATATTGGGGGGGGGGGGGCTAATGGTCTCAAAATTCTTCCATTTGCACCCTCTGCGAGACTTGCCAAAACCCACGTTGAGCCTCTACAAAACGTCCATTGGCACCCTTAGCGGCTCACCAAAATGCACCTTGAGGCTCTAAATACTGGGGGGCTAATCTTATCTGCAGACCCACCTAAAATAATGGCGGGCTGAGCCTCCCCAAGCTCCGCCACGACACAGTTAATTGAGTAGACATTCGAGCATGTTTACCCATTGGGGCGCACCTGCGTAGATAGAGCGTGAACTCAACGTAGGGATAGCGCGTGAGGGGACAGCACGGCAGGACGTTTTCCTTCCACTCCGAACTCGTGTGCACCACGTCCCACTCCCCGTTCTTGCGCAGGCCGTGTGTCTGGATGTCCGCTGATGCGTTCGTGATGTTCATCCGGTCGCTGATCGTGTCGAACAAATTTGACAACATTGTTTAGAGGCAAACTAAGTCGAAATAAGAGAAGAACTGAATTGTGGGATTGATATGTTTGTATGCGCGCCTGGTGGTTTGGCGAGGAGGCTAGGGTAGCGGAAACGTTGAATAAAGTTCTACTTGATAGCTGCGTTCAGAACAAAATGATATGTCTTTATTCTTTTAACTTGATGAACATATTTACCAATATTAAAGGTACTTAATTTGATCGCAAAACGACCTTATAAAATATACAAATAACGCAGTATAACCTTGTATATATATATATTGTAGGATATTAAACCCCGAACTGTATTTTAATGATCCGACACGTTTAAAAATATGACTTTATGGCTACACGTGTATGAATATCAGTATTTCAA
The DNA here is from genome assembly GCA_963995525.1 of Escarpia spicata. Lineage (NCBI taxonomy): Eukaryota > Metazoa > Annelida > Polychaeta > Sabellida > Siboglinidae > Escarpia > Escarpia spicata. The sequence continues at coordinate 73,837,290 of OZ023205.1, read as the reverse complement.
TATAGCGAGCTGTGTAAACAACGAATCTCTTTCTGGTTTTTACGCTCTTATGCTTTTTTTACTATACTGGTTTCTTCCTAGGCTCAGCTTCTGTCCATGCTCCGAAAAATATATTTTGTTCTTGAAATGTCCAAATAGGAGTATCGTTCACACGCGGTCAGTTATCTGGCTAGTTTACGTATATCTGTTCCGCAAAATATCATCGCCATGGTCCAACTACCTACTAAGCCCCTATATTTTGTCGCTACTTCCCGTTAAAGAGATACAAATTTATCAATAGCATTAGTTCACGTTCCCTATAACACATGTATGCCAAATCACGCATGTTGCCTATTAAACCACGGCGTCAGCTATCAAGCGGCTAACTAGAGCCGGTGTTGCGTGCCAGGCAATCTCGTCGTGGTACAATATATCTTTCCATGTTGAACTATAGGGCGCCGTGGCCAGCCGCAGGTAATCAGCCTTGGCGGTTTTGGCCAGCGAGGCTTTTCGGCACGGCTAAACATCTTTATTTTACGCAAAAAAATTATTTTATTTCCAAATAAAACATTATACATTTCAAAAATATGTGTATGAATTTTTATATTCTCGTATAAAATAAGTATTTTTGATAAGGACTATAGCTATAAAGAAAAGTTTTATTTCACCTTATCTCACCCCTTAGATATCATAGCATCAGATTGTTTACATGCCGAATCAACAGCAGATCTTCATATTCGGAATCTAGTTAATATTCCGACTCGACTATCCACTGGCAGACATGTTGATAGAATACCTCGAGGTATTCCCGCACGCTACACCGGACACACTACAGGTTATATTACGCACTTCACGCTGCCTTTGATTACGTCGCCAGATACTGACTGTCAGTACGCGCACCTGTTTTGAGGCATCGCATATGCAATTCGAACAGCGTCTTTCACCAGACTTAAGTGCAAACAGCTGATATAGCGACTTTCCGTTGATAATTAGATACCTATCAATGCTAAGTCCGATTCGTGTGTTTGAAGTAGATGAGATTTGCAAATGGAGCTATGATAAATAATCATAGTGGTATATCTAAATCTAACTATAATCAAGCAAGCACATGTATGCATGCGGTTATATTAACGTTTTCGTTTAAAGCCGATGACACATTGATGCATAAATGATTTAACAAGATTGCCACCCAGAGAATTAAATCTCGATGGTGGGTGGACAAGGAAGCCTTTTGGCTTATCGAGAGTCCAACCCTTTTATCTACTTGTATCCCACCCTTCTGAGGTATATGTCGATTTTAGTTTTAAACATATTCACGCTACTAGCACCCACATAATTAGCAGATATTATGTTCCATTCAATTACAATCCTTTGTGAAAATGAGAAATTTCTTATATCTAGTCTACACTGCTCCTTTACTAAATGTAACTTCGTGTCCACTAATTCTCCTATCTTTCTTAACTGAGAAAAAAATGTCTATCAATATTTTCATAACCATTCAATGTTTTAAACACTTTTATCTGATCTACTCTCAATCTCCTGGCCTCTAGTGTTGTCAAACCACATTCTTTTAGGCGTATTTCGTAACTAAGATCTCTCAGTTTTGGTATAATTGTAGTCGCTCTCCTATGTAGTCTTTCTAACATATCTATGTCCTTCTTGCGATATGGCTTCCACGCGTGTATACAATATTCTAAATGAGGCCTAACTATTGTTTGGTACAGCGGTATTATCAGTTTTTTCCATATACGCTACATTTCACCTAATTAATCCAACTATTTGATTTCCCTTTGAAACTGCAATTCTGTACTGCTCTGAAACGTTCATATCAGCACTAATGGTTAACCCTAAGTCCTTTTATTTTACAGTAGTACTTAGTAGAGTACCCCTAATGTATATTGTACATCTTCGTTCCCATGTCCCGTGTGAAGGCATTTACATTTCCCAAAATTAAAAACATTTGCCACTTTTCAGAGCATTTGATCAAACTGTCAAGGTCATCTTGTAAGCTGTCTATCCCCATCACGTTTAAGCCTTCTAAACACTTATGTATCATCAAATTTCAACACCTTGCTTTTTATGTCATCGTCCAAATCGTTGATATGTATTAAGAATAATACAGATCCCTGTATTGATCCCTGTGGTAGCCCACTCAAAACCGATTTCCAGTTTGAAGCCTCCCCACCAACTAAGAAAATCCATCATGTCATGTGATCTTTAATTAAACTTTTTAATAATTTGGAAATCACCGATGTTAAACTCACTGGTCTATAGTTATCTGACTTGTGTCTCTTACCTTTCTTAAATAATGGTATAATGCTTGCTTATTTCCGCAATCAGCAATCAGCAAACGTTAGTCGTTAAATTAATCAGTTCCATTTACAAATTAGCTTTATAAGTTAGAAAACAGTCCGAAATTACTACTGCGTCTATAGTTTAATTTTATAGACTAATCGCCTACTGCATGATCATGACTAGTAAACTGTCATTCTTGTGTTCAAGGCGGGTTGTAAGGTTGATGAAGGAATTCGACGGAAGATAGTCTAATGTTGCTCTTTTGAAGGTTGCATGTCAAACTGCACATGTCCCGCCTTGATAGAGATAATACGACAGAAGATTTCCGTCTTAGGCAATTTACTTGTTGTCTACGTGAGACAGGGAGACCGGTTGTCGCAAGTGCTGTTCAGTCATGTCACGTGTGGTAACTAGGACGATGTGCACCCGTAGTGCATTCTCACGTCATGTTCATAGTTGAACTACTCAGCCAGTTTTATGTACACCGGTTGTTACGTTGTTTTGTTTATTGTTTTAGTGTTGTTTGGACTGCGTTCTACACTGGAGTGCGTCTAGTCAGATGCTGACCGACACGTCTAAAGTAGTCAGTTGTGATGTAAAGCCTGTAGGTCTATAAGCGTCGAGAATACATTGGTAAAAACGATTACACCCATTAGAAAACAATGGCAATGTTCGGTTTAGTCATAATATGTTAAGATAATTTATAGCTTTTATTCGGTCCACTCTTTAAATCGCGATATAAGTGATATGAGCATTTGAGCGAATATAAAAAACGGTCAATCACATGCAAAATGGTGATGTGAATTGTCTTCTTTGGGTTTGTCTGGCGCACGATCGCTCGCACACACGCACGCACGCACGCACGCACGCACGCACGCACGCAAAACATATATGCGTACCCACACGCAAGCGCTCACGCACACACACACACACGCAAGCGCACACACACACACACACACACACACACAAACGCACACACACATACACACTCACCTGTAGTAAGCCCATGCTCCAAACTGTATGACGCAGTCCTGCTTGTCGAAGGGGAAGTATCTGATGTCGATGTCACACGTCGTCATGAAGACACCCCCTGGCTCCCAATGGACTTGTCCATCGTAGCGCACAAGTACCCGGATCTTGCGGAAGTCCGGCGATAGTTCGATGGCACTGAACAGGTGTTGCACAAACATAATTTCCTGCGTTAAATTATGCTAAATCGGTGTGCAGTGATCACGCATTGGTGATTGAACAGTGATCACAAAGGTAAATAACGTATTAACTTTAAAATACGACTTCCAATAAAATACGTTGTCCTTTTGGTGAAATATGCAATGAAGTACAATGGATGACATTTAGAAGTCGTCTAATTTTTCGCAAGAACATTTCGAAGTCGCGTGAACACCGAGGGTTTGGGAAAATGAACTACCTCTGATAAATTATATCCCAAGTCGTCAACAGTTGGTTAAGGACACGAATCATGGCAGAAAACCTGGCCAACAAAACGACGACATGAAGTAATTGAGATATAAAATTTCCTGCTCCTTTGCACTAACAGGTAAGGAATTTCACAGCATTATAGTGCTGCAACCGATAAAGCAATACTATCAATGTTTGTCTTATCGTGAGAATATGTCTGATACCAGCATCATCCAGAACACGTGCAAACTATACCTTAAAATACAGATAGATCTCTACCTCTCTTGATTGTTTAACATACAGTTTTCCCTAGTACTATATATATATGTAACAGTCTTCCAGAATCAGTTGCTGAGGCTCCTAACTTGGTACATGTCAAGCAGGAGCGGTATTTACAGTTTTAATCTTGTCATCTCAATTGTAGATATGGCAATTGGGAAATCCTTCTTTTTTAATATATAACTTAATATGTGTAGTATTATACAGGATATCATTTGCTATTTTTAATTCCCATCAATCGTGTGTTGGTCACCCCGACGCGTAATAAAAGTGACGGAGTGTTGTGTATTGTAGACGTAGACGTAGACGTAGACGTAGACGTAGACGTAGACGTAGACGTAGACGTAGGAATCTATCGAGCAATGTTGTGACTGCAGGAGTTCCCAACCGTGGCTATCACGCAACGTCACATACGTGACGTCATACACGCGTGACGTCATACACATGTTCCCAGGGAACCAATGCTTGCTAGTTGTCGATGGCCATGATGATACGCTCTTGTTGGTCTTCTTGATGTTGATTCATAATCTACAGGGACAACTACCAGAAGTACTTGCTGTGATGCACTGGAACAACAGGCAACAAGGTACGTAATGTCTCCACATGTTTGGGTGGCCTGCACTGACTACACGTTAACAACAACACGGGTACTACTATGACCAAACGTGCTCATGACGAACCGATCATTTAATGTTGAAATGTCTAATAAATGTTAATGTTAACGATTGCACAATATTTAGAAAATAATAATGTCGATGTTTCGAATCCTGTATCTATATTGTGAATTCAAATGGGTTATAATATTTTCGTTTAAAAAGGATACAGTTCCTAGTTTTTCATATATTAATTAATATAATGCTCTTAAAATCATACTAGCTATGTTGAAGGTTACTGCCCGCCAAATTGTGTTTAGTAAGTCCGTATCAATGTTCGCAATGTGGATGGTCTAATGGTAAACAAAACATCCAGGTTCAAAAGTAGTTGTATTGGTAATAATGCTAAGTTAACAGCAATACCTTTTGGTGTTCAACAACTTCATATTTGTAACATATTTAACAAGATTTAACAAGACTGCCATCCAAAAAATCAACTCTAGATGGCAGGTGGACAAGAAAGCCTTTTGGCTTATCGAGAGTCCAATACTTTTTATCTATGTGTATCCCGCCCTTTTAAGGTATGTGTCGATTTTATTTTTAAACATATTCACGCTACTAGCATCAACACAATCTGGAGATAATATGTTCCAATCTTACAATCCTTTGTGAGAATGATAACTTTCTTATATCTAATCTACACTGCTCCTTTACTAATGTAACTTCATGTCCTCTGGTCCTTCTATCTTTCTTAACTGTGAAAAAAAAATTTCTATCAATATTTTCATAACCATTCAATATTTTAAACACTTCTATCTGATCTCCTCTCAATCTCCTGGTCTCTAGTGTATTTAAACCACATTTTTAGGCGTATTTCTTAACTAAGATCCCTCAGTTTTGATATAATTATAGTTGCTCTCCTCTGCACTCTTTCTAGCATGTATATGTCCTTCCTGCGATATGGCCTCCACACTTGAATACAATATTCTAAATGAGGTCTAACTATTGTTTTGTACAGCGGTATTATTAGCTCTTTTTCCTTATACGTTATGTTTCGCCTAACTAATCCAAGGATTTGATTTCCCTTTGAAGCGGCAGTACCGCACTGCTCTGAAACCTTCATATCAACGCTAATGGTTAACCCTAAGTTCTTTTCTTTTACAGTAGTACTTAGTACAGAACCTCCCGTTGTATATTGTACATCTTCGTTCCCATGGCCTGTGTGGAGGCATTTACATTTCCCAAAATTGAACAACATTTGCAATTTGTCAGACCATTTTATCAATCTGTCGAGATCATCTTATAAATGCTGTCTATCTTCATCACTTTTAATCCTTCTAAACAATTTTGTATCATCCGCAAATGTCAACACCTTGCTTGTTATATCATCGTCCAAATCGTTGATATATTATATTAAGAATAATATAAGTCCCAGTACTGATCCCTGTGGTACCCCACTCAAAACTGATTTCCCACGTTCTACACGACATACTTCCTGTTACAAATTGCTACGCTGTTTAATTCAGGGTCGAGGAACAGACTGGCTTCCTTTAAACCGTGAAAGAAACATTTTCCTCGTAATAAGTCTGACGTCATTTTCAGCAGTAATTTATTCCCCTTGCGATACACAGTGTCGGTTAAGCAACCACCCACTCTTGCATAACGCTGAGAATTTACGAAATCATGCGACAAACCCCGAGACATATAAACAATATCAAAATATCTAATCATAAAACCACGCAAGCGCTGCCATCTCGCCTCTTCCAGGCAATTTGAACGTAATAATTTGTTTTACGTTTTAATAATTACGGACACTTTCGTTGCGCATATATAATATGCTTGTTTCCTTTCGCTGCATAAACACATCACTGGCAAATTGATATTTGGCTTTATTTGTAGCCGCAGAATTATTATGGATAAATAAAAAAATGACATGCTAGTGTACGGAGGCCATGTTGTTCGTGTACTACGATACAGTTTACGGAATAGCGTGTGTACATGGAGTAAAGCGCTAGAGTATGACCCGTTAAAGTGTTTACTATGCAACGCAGTACAACACATTTTTACATCTATTACTATACAATGCGGTACAAAACAATGTTGACATCCCTTGCATGATGTTTCAATTACACATTTTATTTAGCTATTGGTTTGTCCTTGCAACAAGTAATGTAAATACAATTTTCCTGTTTTCCTTTTTGTCTACCCTACAACATGTTGCCAAAAAAGACCAGCTTTCCGCATGAAGGGATGTCTCTGTTCGTAGCGGAGAGACAGCGAACTCGACTACGTGTGAGGCATTACATTAGTGATCGTGTGTTTTGGTGGAAACGTGCCCAGGCGTTCCTTTTTTAATGTATTTTTTAGGATAGTGTTCATCGAAACCAGAAGAGATGGCCTGCTATTTTGTTTTTATCATCATCAATCATCGGGAGATAGAGAGAGAGAGACCGACCGACCGACCGACCGACCGACCGACCGACCGACCGACCGACCGACCGACCGACCGACCGACCGACCGACCGACCGACCGACCGACCGACCGACCGACCGACCGACCGACCGACCGACCGACCGACCGACCGACCGACCGACCGACCGACCGACCGACCGACCGACCGACCGACCGACCTACAGACCGACCGAACGAACGAACGAACGAACGAACGAACGATAATGTCATATTTAAATACATTCAAGGTAAAGACAATATAGCTGCATGCAAGTGTGACTAAAAAATGAACTCTTTACACAACATAGAGACTACAGGCTAACGTTCCTCCTCCCTACCCGTTCATGAGTGCAAGTTCTGGGATCCAAATCCGGTGCGGTTTCAATACGATGTCTGTAACGTTGGCGTAATCTTGTGGAGACCACATCAGCCGCGTGTCATTCCAATCCTGCGCACCGGAAGTGACGTTGTATAGGTCGTATTACGAACAACAGTACGAAGAAACTTAATTTGATGGAATTTATAAAGTATTCTGTTCCAAACAGTCTAACAATTTATAAAAATTAAAACCCAACAAGGTGCTCTTTCTTTAAATTAATTAGATTATATTGGAAACTAACGCAAAAAGTTGAACAGAGAAGACAATTATTAACATTACTAACTATAATTAAGACTATATATTTCTAGGTTTTCTCTGGATTTAGAACATTAACGTATTTCACCCATTTAACAGCGATTAAACGCAGCTGTAAATGCTTTGCTTTGATTTCCATCTGGTAAGCCAGCATTTCCGTCTCTGATGCACTTTATATTTGGTAAACCGAAATCGATAGTGGACTATAACGTTATTACTGCCGCAATGCCATCGTCCGATAAGTCACACTCTGGGGTAGGAGTATGTGATCTATCACCGACAATATGATATACTGTGGGTGATCAATTGCTTTTGCAGTTATGATAGGAATGAAATATACGTGTTTGTTGTTAAACGGACACAGCTCTGTTTATGACGAAACGTTCATTAATCTGCTAAGGCAGTGTTGTGCATGTACATAGGGACATAGGTGTGCGTACGCAAATCAACAGCAATAGAACGTTCTTTAAATGGAAACAAAGGCAACTTTGTTGGTGTTATGCACCTAAAAGAATTAGTACGAACTAACTATTTGCAACTACAATCAACATTTTCACATTAGTGGTTTACTCATAATTTGGTTTCAAAGTGGAAGATTCTAATGAAGGCTGCCACCTTGCTTACGACGCGAATAAACAACCAATAAACGAGCAGCATTTTATATACTGCGAAGTTGCCGTGACGACATGTGTTCCTTCAACGACCTGATTATATTTGTTTACACATGTCATGGCATACAGTTTGGTGAACTTTTATTAGGCCTCTTGCAGTTGAGCATGATTTTGCAATACACATGATTGCCTACCATTACAGATTTTCTGTAATCATTACATAAATTGACAATATATTAGGCATTGTGGAAACTGTCGCCGTATAATGCGTATTAGTTATATAAAATATCCGACTACCAAACATGTTATAGGTCTACGCGTACGTGTATAACATGGGCCCTATATAAATAATGCCTTCCGGATGCCCTGACCATCATACACCATTTTGACTAGCACGGGCTGTTATGTGAGGTTGTGAACTATTTAGAATATTTTATAACATTCTAAGATTGAATGTGGTTACTATTCAAAGAATAAATAGTAGTGATTGCCTTCATCATTGTTTGGGTTTGTTAATCAAACAGAATATTCGTTTTCCAACAATAAAATGTTGTTGTTGAAGCCCGAACTTATGACGTAGAGTTACCTGCAAAAATGGCGTTGTCCATGAAATACGGTCGCTGTATGTTCAAACTTGTTTTCCTAATAAAAGGAAAAAGAAATTAAAAAAATTTGCTTGTAGTTGCAAATGGTTAGTCTGTGTTAAGTCTTTTAGATGTATAACACCACAAAATTCCCTTTATTGTGTCTGCTATATCCGTTTTTAAAGCGAATATATCATTAATATTATGGCAATGATGAGACTCACCGTTATTATTAATCCTGTTGTTGTCAGTACTTGACTTCGTTCATCCTGACAGCGAAAACAAAGCAGTTCGTTAGGTGACACGTGTATCCAATTTAATCGATTAATATAAACGTGACAGCTATATGCAGAATATCCACGTGTAGTACAATATTGACACTAAGACACACGCACGTCCGATCGCACGCAGGTAGACCACAAACGCGCACGCATACGCATGCACGCATGCGAAACGAAAACTGGTGTAACACTTTCTCAACAGAACGTTGTTTTTTAGTTAGTACGTCATAAACGTTAAACATGTTTGTATATAAGTGGAGTTGGGAGGCTTTCTATATGAAATGTGTAAGATTTGTTTATAGAATGGGCGTTTAATCGTAAATTAATTAGTCTTTCAACTTCGTATTTACACATCTACAGCCATTTAGCCATCTAAAATGCTACGCAACAGCCATCGTTTTGAACATCTTGCTAGACTGTACTAACCGAATACTGCTTTTCTTACAGAGTTTGCGAGTCCACTAACGAAGGTGGACTTACTGCATTGCACCAGAAGACGGACTAAGCTAGGGGTCGGCAATCTGCGGCCCGCGGGCCAATTGCGGCTCGCGGAGCTATTTCATGCGGACCGTTGACTAAAACTGTCCGCAATGCGGCCCGGGGATGACAACAGTAGTTGCAAATTTCATGGTATGAAGAACTGCTGCATCATCCCTCAAGAAAGTCTGAATCCCACGTAAATGAAAATGCAGAAGAAATTGAGCGTCACCGTGAAGACCGTGATCTACGTTCGCGCTCGGCGCCTGAACCACTGGCAGTTGCAATACCTTCTGGCAGAGATGACTGAGCACCATCAAAACCTCCTCTATTGCGAAGAGCGCTAGCTGAGTCGATGTGCTATGCTGCGCCACACATTAGGATGTGAGCTGAGATGTTGGGTGTTCACGGAGCTGAAGGGTACAGAAGTATCAGAAGTATCAGAAGTATCAGAAGTATCACAAGTTGCAGACCACAAATGGATTTGCGAGAACATTAATTTTGATCATTCGTGAACATTTTCATGAAGTTGGAAGAATAATTAAATAACCACATTTCTTAATTCACAACTGTATAAAGTTTGTGTGGGACAGCCTGCTCGCCACGCCATCTGGCGAGTAGAGGAAGATCAGTTCCTGAAGAAGGCCTCCGAAGGCGGTCGAAACGTCGAAGTGAGTCGAATTTATATAGTTGTGAATTAAAAAAATTGCTTATTTAATTAATTTTGATCAGTTAGATTTTCCATTTCGTCTACGCTTCCGAGTTCACGTTGCTACTGTGGGAGAGACAACTGCGAAACACAAAGCTGAAATTCTTTCCGATCTTAGGACTCGCAGGGAGGAGTTGCCTTATGTTCAAGCCCGTTGCCGTGGAACTCGACGATGCCCAGGAAGCTTTGCTGACTGGAGTTCTACAGACTACAGTGCTGCTCTGTGATACTCAAAGCTACCGCCAAAGAGTTGAGTCTTATAGAGTGTTGCTATATACATTTGGCGATGGAACACTTTCCTCATCTGATCTAACACGCTAAGCTCATTGCCAGTTTGGTTGGTGGCGCAGCAGCTGCACCAAGTGTCAAACTAGTCATGATGTCAGATGAGGCCATTTCTGTACCAAGAACACTGAAGATGTGTAGTGGGTGCGTTTTAATAGTGACGTCCAAGAGTTGGTTACATTTAGACGTTGATGTTTGATGATGATAATAATACGTCTTATTCGTAAGTCGTAATAATTTGTAAGTAAACATTTTAATGCATCCGTCTCAACGAGATTGCTTATATTCAGATTCCAAACATGACATAATGTACCCGTTCTCACGAGGATTACATTAACGATCATCATTATTACACAATACATATATGGCCCGCTGACTTAGTCCAAGTCATGTGTTTGGCCCTCCATTGAAAAAGGTTGCCGACTCCCGGACTAAGCAGACGACATTCATAGTGAAGGTGCGGCGATTCACCTTAACCAGTTAATTACCAAGGTAACAGTAACATTATTCTGCACATATATCTTTTTATTAAGTTATTAAGTTAATTCACGGGTACAAAAACTGACGTTAGAGATAAATAAAACATGTTTTGTTATGAGATATTTAGATGGGGAGTTATAGGGAGAGAGAGAGGGAGGGAGGAAGGGAAAGAGAGAGGGGGAGGGAGGGAGAGATAGAGGGAGGGAGGGAGAGAGAGAGGGAGGAGGGAGGGAGAGAGGGAGGAAGGGAGCGAGAGAGAAAGAGGGAGGAGGGAGAGAGGGAGGGTGGGAGAGAGAGGGGGAGAGGGAGGGAGGGAGGGAGGGAGGGAGAGAGAGAGGGGAGAGAGGGAGAGAGGAGGGAGGGAGAGAGAGAGGGGGAGGGAGAGAGAGGGAGGGAGAGAGGGAGGGAGGGAGGGAGGGAGACAGAGAGGCGGAGGGAGGGAAGGAGGGAGGGTGACAGAGAGGGGGAGGGAGGGAGGGAGAGAGGGAGAGGGGGAGAGAGGGAGAGAGAGGGGGGAGGGAGAATGAGAGGGAGAGAGAGAGAGGGAGAGAGGGAGAGAGAGAGGGGGAGGGAGGGGGGAGAGGGAAGGAGAGAGGCAGGGAGAGAGAGAGAGAGAGAGAGGGGGGGGAGGGAGGGAGGGAGGGAGGGAGAAAAAAAATAAAGGGAGGGGAGGAGGGGAGGGAGAAAGAAAATCAAATAGTCGGTGACTGTGAGTAAAGTACCAGGGCCGCGCGGCTGTATGAACACATAAAACGAATGCACAGTTATGAATCAGAACTGAATATAACGCCATATATAGCTAATACATAATAATATTACATATTATATTAAATGCACCAACAAACTTTTATTGTATCTTATCTTGTATAATATTCGCCTATTAAAATCAAACATTTAGAAAACAAATATTGCATACATTCCAGTAATGCTACCAATATAAATTTAATACAGAATGTTATAGTGCATTGTTACCATTTAAAAGTGTTTAATAAATAAATAAAATATATAGGGCCTATCACTGTTGTTTATTTCAAACCGACCCTATTACGTCATTAGCTTGATGTTTTCTGGTACATTAACACTGTCTGACATTTCCTCTCTGGATATATTAATTGGCTTACGATCATGTCGGGATTAATTACGAGTCAGACAGCTTGTGCTGTAGAATGCGACCATTACTCGCACGCCGGGAAGTTGTGGAATAAATAACGACGAGTAAGTAATTAACACCCAATCACTCGGGGTCAAATTGTCGAGAACTGTCGCGGAATCCGAGATGCAATCTGACGCTATTGTACTCTGCACAAGTCATCGAAACGGGACACGGCGTCCGCAAGTCAATAATGGCGCCTGTAAGTGTAACTCACTAGACGGGTCTGACATGTGGTCTAATAAGTACAGTCGTGTATGTAGCAGAGGCGCAATATACACGAATCGTAAGGCAAAATTGTTAACAGGGACGCACATGAGTCATCATTAGAGCAAGGGGCCGCCGATAATTTAAGGTGGGAGTGCAATTTCACACAAATAAGTCCTGAGTTTTTTCCCCGAAATATGACTATTGTTTCAGATGCTTTTAAGTGGTTCCTTCGTTGTGTTTCCGGACCAAGAAAATTTCAACTACTGTTTCCAGCAATATATTTTGATACTGGTTAATTAAGGAATTTTGCCAGTAATGGGAGGAAGGGGGAAACATACAGAAACTGCAAGAGGATGGCGATCAACGCACTAGTTGAGGAGATGTGAGAAGAAGAGGAGGTGGGATTCACATATTTATGGGGACACTTTGTTGGGAGGGAAGATATGTATATGAGAGATGGCCTCCATCTAAGTGGAAAGGGGCAGCCGTATTCTCAGAGAACCTGCTGCGATATGTCGACAGTGGGACAGGATAATTTCTATAGAGTATGGGTAGTGAGGACCACAAGTTTTTAGTTTTAGTACAAGATAGTTTCATTTCTCAACATATGCTAGAACCATCCAGGAGTGATAATGTGTTAGACATAGTTTTGTCATCACAGAATGAATTAGTTGACAATGTCAAGATATATGAGCCACTGGGGAGTAGTGATCACAACCATATACATTTTACCATAAACAAATCAGAAAGGAATAGTAAAAAGCAGTGCAGGAGAAATTTCCACGAAGGAAGATATAAGGACATGAGAAACTATTTAGCAAAGATAGATTGGAATAACAACTGAAGAATAAGACAGCAACAGAATGCTGGAATATCTTAAAGAGTGACATTGAGTGCATCATCGATAAATTTGTTCCCTTGAAAAAACAGGGGAAACGGTCCAGAGAGAAACACATATTGAAAGAAGCCATTAGAAAAATAGAGTACAAACAAATGATGTGGAAGTCATATAGACATACTGGAAATGATGAAGACTACAACATTTATAAAGAAGCACTAAACCAAGCTACAGCTGAAGTTATAAATTCAAAGAGAACAAAATGAACAAAAATTTGCTTGTAATATAAAACATTACAGGAAGAGTTTGTATGCGTATGTTCGAAGCAAACAGAAAGTTCAGGATAAGGTCGGTCCTCTAGAAGATAGTGCTAGAAATATAATATCAGAGGGATTCTTACTGGCAGAAGATCTGAATGAGTATTTTAGTTCTGTGTTTACCAGAGAAGATATTAGTTCACTGCCAGTACAATAGGCTAAGTTCAAGGGGCAGAATCAGACTATTTAGGACAGTTAATTGTAACTCCGGAAATGGTAGCTATGGGCTATGAAGGATAATAAATAATCTGGAGTGGATGGGATTCCGCACAAACTACAATTGGAAATTGTAGAACAAATTAGCATCCCGCTTGCAACAGTTTTCAACTTGTCATTAGAAGAGGGAGTGGTTCCTTTAGAATGGAAAGAAGCAAACATTATACCGTTATTTAAAAAAAGGTTCGAGAAACAAGTCAGAGAACTATAGACCAGTGAGTTTAACATCGGTGATGTGCAAATTATTAGAAAGACTAATTAAAGATAACATGGTGGATGTTCTTGTTAAACATAACATGATAAACCCATCTCAACATGGGTTTCTAAAAGAGAGGTCAGGCTTAACAAATATGTTATGTTTTTGGAAGATATCACTACGTGTGTAGACGAGGGATCACCAGTAGATATCATCTACTTAGATTTCAGAAAGCTTTCGACAAAGTGCTACATCAAAGATTACTGCTTAAACTAAAGGCCCGTGGCATAGGAAATGGTATAATTAACTGGATAGAAAAATGGCTGATTGACAGAAGACAACGGGTAGTTGCTGATGAGGAGGCTTCAAACTGGAAATCGGTTTTGAATGGGGTACTCCAGGGATCAGTACTGGGACCTATATTATTCTTAATATATATAAACGATTTGGACGATGACATAACAAGCAAGGTATTGAAATTTGCGGATGATACGAAAGTGTTTAGAAAGATTAAAAGTGATGGAGATAGACAGCATTTATAAGATGATCTTGACAGGTTGATCAAACGGTCTGAAAAATGGCAAATGTTGTTCAATTTTGGGAAATGTAAATGCCTCCACACAGGACGTGGGAACGAAGATGTAGAATTTACAATGGGGGGTATTGTACTAGGTATTACTGTAAAAGAAGAGGACTTGGGGTTAACCATTAGTGTTGATATGAAAGTTTCAGAGCAGTGAGGTATTTCAGCTTTAAAGGGAAATCAAATCTTTGGATTAATTCGGCGAAATATAGCGTATAAGGAAAAAAGAACTAATAATACCGCTGTACAAAACAATAGTTAGGCCTCATTTAGAAAATTGTATACAAGCGTGGAGGCCATACCGTAAGAAGGATATATATATATGCTAGAAAGAGTACAGAGGAGAGCGACTAAAATTATACAAAAAATGAGGGATTTTAGTTATGAAAAACGCCTAAAAGAATGTGGTTTAACAACATTAGAGACCCGGAGATTGAGAGGAGATCAGAGAGAAGTGTTTAAAATATTGAATGGTTATGGAAATATTGATAGAAATATTATGTTCTCAGTTAAGAAAGATAGAAAGACCAGAGGACATGAAGTTACATTAGTAAAGGAGCAGTGTAGATTATATGTAAGAAAGTTCTCATTTTCTCAAAGGACTAAATGAATGGAACAGATTATCTGCTGATTGTGTGGGTGCTAGTAGTGTGAATATGTTTAAAAATAAAATCGACACATACCTCAGAAGGGCGGGATACATGTAGATAAAAGGGTTGGACTCTCGATAAGCCAAAGGGCTTCTTTGTCCACCTGCCACCTAGAGTTAATTCTCCGGGTGGCAATCTTGTTAATTATTTTGTTCTCCGTCTGTCTGGGTGGGAATCCCTTGAATTATATCATGTTTACACACGGTAGACTTTGCGTCACCAGTGGTACACCACATTATTGTACACGGTAGACCTTGCGTCACCAGTGGTACACCACATTATTGTACACGTTGGAGAACACAGTGGGTAGTTTATGCGTCGAAACAAAATAGAAGCAGCGCATTATTGTAAAGCGCCACGAACAATTGTGGATCTGGCGCTATAACAAATAAAACATATTATTATTAATAAGACTGCCACACCGCACACACAGCAAGGAACTGGTTGGACAAGTGAAGGAAACACAACAAAGAAATAATTTATGGACGAGACAACGTTGAACGAAATGAACATTATCTGTAAACATCAACAACGGTGAGTGGAAACATCGGGTAAAGATACAGTTGTTGTTGCTGCTGTTGTTGTTGTTGTTGCTGTTGCTGTTGTTGCTGTTGCTGTTGTTGCTGTTGTTGCTGTTGTTGCTGTTGTTGCTGTTGTTGCTGTTGTTGCTGTTGTTGCTGTTGTTGCTGTTGTTGCTGTTGTTGCTGCTGTTGCTGTAGATGATGATGGTGACAATGACGATGACGATACTGATGCTAACGATGATGCATCATCGTCAGCATCAGTATCGTCGTCGTCATTAAGTGAATTAAGACGAATGTGTAGTGAATTACGACGAATTTCATTATAACGAATACCCCAGTTAGTCGCACTAAATGACAGATATCTTGTTGATACACATCTACACATATATTAAAGCACATACTGTGCTATATGGTAATAGATAGTACGTTGGTAACGTGTTACGTCTGATCAACTTGAAGCCTTGTAACTAAAACAACAATCATTTGGCGACTGCACCTACAGGTTTATAGTTACTTTTACGAATGACCGAACAACAGCTCCAAGGACTTACGGCTGGATTATTTCCTCAAAGTGTTATTAGCTGCGTCAGCTCATACAGTAGATGGTCACAGATATACAACGTACTTCATCAGGTCAGGGGAGATGTTCTTGTTATGACAGCGATTTCAACCGTCACGGTGTGTCATTCCTTCTGAGACGTCTTCGTCGTCGACACTAAATGACCTGTCGCTCAAGTTGTCGATCGATAACAATCACATAATACGGTATCCGCGGCTGAGATCGATCTACGTCTAACGGCCTATTATGCTGCTCACTGTCGTGAATAGACGCCCGGTGGCTGCGCAGACCCAGCGGATGTGCAGAAGAAGTGCTGCCCCGGAAATACAAACATTGGTAGTCGACCAGTTTACCGTCAGAATGTTAAACGAAACACATGCCAGACAATCATGTCACATAAAACGTATTACGAGTTGTGGCAGTGAAGGTTCTGACGAAGACACTTGAATGTCGAATATATTAATGATTATTTTAATTTGTTCAACATAATCATTGTTGTGAACTGTATACTTTAACTAAAACTATATAAACTGTGGATGAATGTTTGAGAGTAGGTGGTCTGCTATGATGATATGGACATAATATGATCATTTTTGTTAAATAACATATTAGACTATGATTAATACTATAGTAGCAGAAAGTATAACAGTAGTAATTGTGTAGAGTATCACGAAATGAGACACACAGCAACTTTGTCACCCTGCACTGATAATAAGTTCACCCCAATTAGAAGTGATCAAAATCAAATCAGTACATTGAGATGGAATGGTGAGAACAGATAAATAAACTTTGACGGGGTGAATACCCATGATGCGATGGCTCAACGATATCAGCTGCATCCTGCAGGAAAGAAACGCCTGCCACAAATACGTTGCATAAACAGACCTGTGCAAGAAACGGAAGGAAAGGTGGATGTCGATTTCTTGTCACTCTGACAGGAGTTCTGGAATTCCTAACTGGAGTCTGGTGAACCGTTTTCATGAATGTGTGTGAACAAACACGAACTGCAAAATTTCTTGTGCGATCAAACTTGCTACCAAATAGGTCATTTTGGTATTGTTTTGCTGTCATACGAGAAAGTATACCTTCGCAGAAAGGCATGACCCTTGGGCAGTAAAAAGCAGTACAAACACATTGCGTTTAACAGATGTTCAACATTTCGCGAAGCAGAACTCTAAAAAAAGAGTTAATTACAACTGGGGAAAAAGAATGACATTATCACAGAAAGAAATTAAGAAAACTGCAAATAGGATACGAGGTAAAGTCATCGTGTTGTTTTGGGTTGGAAATAAACGTCGACTATTAAACACATAATGTTGTTGATCCTAGTATGATTACTTTATTCTTAGGGTTGTATTTAGAAGAGTTTATGCTTGCTAATATCATGTGGAAATGTGGAAATAACTAACTAATTCAATGTGGCCTCGGTTGGTTTGCAAAGATATGCATAATTAAGTATTGTCACAGCGATAACTTAGTTTACAGTGAAGAAATATAATGAGATTACTACCTATTCCACACTCACTCCAATCGGAGACGGGCACATTAGGGAGTCACTGTGCCAGACAATTATTGGATCTAAGCTCCGCTTAACGTTAACGGCAACGCTTCAGGTGTCGAGTAATTCTTATGTCCACGTTAGAGCCGAGTCGTCAGCAACTGTGCACGTTACGCATGTTATTTATCGTTGCAGCAAAGTAAAGAGTTGTCCGGGGGATATGTGTATAATCACTGAGGTGTATTAAATTGTTGACAACAAAGTAAGATGTCCGAGGCAGCGGGTCAGTATGATGTGCTTAATAGCGTATAGTCTAACTGCAGTCTACATAACCTGACTCCGTTCAGACTTATAAACTGTTTCCATGAACATGTTTGCCAGGAGAAAAAGTCCCGCAAACAATGACAGACTGGTCCCTCAATAGTCGCCGTCTCGTAAACTTAAAACAGCCTCCCAAATATCGCACGATTACCGGTAAATGTTTTAATTTGAACCCTAAACAGTATGGTCAATCTTAGCTTTAAAGACGATCTTATTTATATAAATAAATTATAATAAAACTCTTGATAACAACGCTCATACACAAGATTACTGTGTAAACTTTTCAGTGTGTCCTGGCGCGATCACATCACCATCCAGGAGCTGCGCGGCAGTTTGCCACGGATCTCCACCACCAATTACGTTTATGTCTGGCAAGTGAATGAGTGAGTGAGTGAGTGAGTGAGTGAGTGAGTGAGTGAGTGAGTGAGTGAGTGAGTGAGTGAGTGAGTGAGTGAGTGAGTGAGTGAGTGAGTGAGTGAGTGAGTGAGTGAGTGAGTGAGTGAGTGAGTGAGTGAGTGAGTGAGTGAGTGAGTGAGTGAGTGAGTGAGTGAGTGAGTGAGTGAGTGAGTGAGTGAGTGAGTGAGTGGGCGAGTGGTTGAGTGGGTGAGTAAATAAGTAAGTAAGTAAGACATTTAACTGTACCGATATATTATTCCAAGAAAAATACTCACAAATTATAAACTTTACCACATCATAGTTGAACCTTAAATAACTATTTCAACAACGACATTGTTAACGATTCTATGTTTAATGAATTGTATGCATTTCGTGTTGATATTATTTCATGGCGACTGCTTGTCGTTGTCCAAAAATAGCACCGTGTTATCGCTTCTTAAATTAGAACTACTTTGTGCCATGCCTAGATTTCCCGAACAGCCATTTGTGCAGCCGGATTTCGCGCATTAACCCCGACGCATCTATTTTACGGCATTCATCCGGAAAGTGCCTCGCCACAAAATGAGAATGGTCAATGCTATCTGCCTAGTCTTTGTCATTCTTATCTGTGTTATCGCTGTCATTATCACAATGATGCAATTACGGTCGTAAATCACCGGAATTGGTTTCCATTTGTACTTTGTTTATCGTACTACAAGCAGGTCGTGGTTATCGCAATTGTATTTGTTAACAACACCACAACAGTTACTACAAGTTACAGCATCGTCGCCATCGTAATAATAAAAAGTAGTCACCATAATAATAATATTAATTATTATCATCACTATCATTAACAAGACGTATGTCACATTTTCTTGCATTGCGTTATGAAGAATCACGATCACCATTGTCGTAGCAGCATTTCGAACTATCGACAAGTCAACGTTTCCTTGTCTATTTGACATCTGGGGTCTACGCTCTGAATGGCAATTTGGTTATCTAATTATAATCGTTCTACTGTAGCTTGGGCGCGCGCGCGTGTGTGCGCGCGGGTGCATGCGTGCGTGCGTACGTGTTTGTTTTCTTCCTAGATAGTATGCATCTCTGGCACCAACCTTTCAGAGATTAATCTACGACCCATTGGAAAAAAGGAAACGCCTTTTTAGGAAATCTTGGTCAAGATTGTTTTTATCTGTTTTCAGGTTCAAACTGGACGTTTGACGAACGTAAGTCGATTGTTCGTTCGAAACGTAAAACGTAACTTGCAACCGTCACGCAATCAACGCGCACTGGCGTAAATTGCTACATTTTCGTCGTAACGAACGTTCAGTACCGTCTTCAGCGTTTGTATTCATATAGCGCCACGCGAACAATGGGCATTTTTGCTTGTTGTTATAATTAAGTTCCACACACACCATCGTATCACAAACCACAAAAACCCCTTCTGCCACACTGCATCACCCACCAGACTCTGTATCCGGAGCAGCAGGAGGTCGATGGTGATGCGGACCGTGGACTGGACATCGGCGACCCCGCGAGCGTCGGTGTCGTAGTCTCGCAGTAGGTTGTGGAGCAGCCGCTGCTCGGCGTATTGAGATTTGCCGTCTGTCGGTTGGTGAGGGGCAGGGGTGAACGTCTCGTATGGCCTCTGGGGCTTATACGCTACAACAAATGATAACAGTAGGCAAAGCGTTGGTAATTCAACTCTCCTAATACATTCCAAACACCAAAACGATGTGTGGTATTCTTCAGTAAATTAACGAAATTTGAATGGACCTTGCAACTTCATGATTTTTATTTTGGACTATCAATCGCGACTGTGTTGTTTTGTTTTCTCCACATTGCCTTAGTTCAATCAGTAAACGAATAACCTGGTTAAACATACTGTTGGGTAATATAATAATGAGAAAGCCCAGCCTGGGCGCAGTAATTGCAGGGTGGCTGAATAATTTCCAGCGAAGTTCAGTTGTAAATTGAATGAACATCTGTAACAGGTGGCAAAATAAAACACGGAAATGACTGGACTGTGGATTCTTTGTTAGACCAAGTATGTTTTATATAACATTATCATGTTAATAATGGTCATCCATATAAAGATTAGGCGTAAAATTTATTTTATTGGACAGCCTTTTGAGAAATGTAAATCTCTTTCCGCAAAACCGGTAAACTACCAAATAGGAGGGCAACCACAGTGCATTTGAAATACATTATTAATTATTTTGGTATTTGTTTATCCTTTATAAATCAATTGCATGCACAATTTTGTTCACGATACAAAGGTACCTGATCAGGCCATGTCAATTAAAGGAAATAAAAACAAGGCATTAGCTAAAATCCGTTTTCCATGTGTACACAAAGTTTAACATTGTAACATTCAAGAAAATAAAAAATATACAGAAAAATACATTTGTAGCATAAATTCGATTTTAAGCTCGTCTGTGTAGCGATTCCCGCGGAAAAAAAAATCAATGAGCTAGGCGATCACGTGGTATCTTAATGTCACAGGCCGACCCTTTATATGCATTCAGAGCATGTTTACATATATAGTTTTGGGGTCGAAACGAGGGTCAGAATGAGTTATTGTGCAATATTCCGACGTAATACACACACTAGTCATCATAGAGGAACAAGCAATTATCTTACGGTTCCACGTGAATCGAATTTTTATTCAAAACAACGAATGCGAATGGGCCTACAAGTCGACTAGGTTTCGCCGAGCTTGGGCTCGTTTTCAGAATAATTATATCGAATGCAACCAACGGGAGATAATACATAGCAAACATATATTGTATCCAGCTACAGAAAGTAACGTGTATAATCTCATAATATCACTAGAATATCGATATATGAAGCAGGAGTTGTACAATTTATCATAACAACTTAAATCAGTGACCGAATTTCTGTTGGTGCCGCTAGCTCACTTGGTAGACGCGTTGGTTTCTTGTCATTTCTTTTACAATCAGGCGACGCCGGTTCAATCCTGACAGCATGCAAACCATTGCTTTTTTTACACTTTTTTTGTTTATGTTTTCACGGAGTAATATAAACCAAATCATGTCGTATACTATGATGCACGGTTTGTAATTTTTTTTTTTTTTATTATTTATTCGCCACAAAAAATTAAAATATGGTCATTATATATAACGATGTTTCTAAATTTTATTTATCCAGACAGATCACCATTTGTTTTCACATATATAATTACAATATATTACTGTACAATATATATATACAGTTAATAAATTCTATATCCATTACATTATATTTGTTTGGATAAATTAAATTTAGAAACATCGTTATATAATTCCCATATTTAAATTTTTGTGGCGAATAAATACATAGTACAAAAAATAAACAAATATTTACAAACAGTGCATCATAGTATAAAAATGATTTGGTTTATATTACTTTGTGAAAGCATAAACAAAAAAAAGTGTAAAACAAATCAATGGTTTGGTGTCGGGATTGAACCGGCGTCGCCCGATTACAAAATAAACGCAAAAGAACCAACGCGTTTACCAACTGAGCTAGCACGACCAACAGCAATTCGCTGACTGATTTAAGTTGTTATAATAAATTGTACAACTCATCCTTCATACATCGATATTCTAGTGATATTATAATATTATTCACTTATACACGTTACTTTCTGTAGTTGGATACAATATATGTTTGTTATGTATGTTTATTGGTGTAGATTATCTCCCATTGGTTGCATCCGATATAATTATTCTAAAAACGAGCCCAAGCTCGGCGAAACCTAGTCGACTTGTAGACCCATTCGCATTCATTGTTTTGAATAAAATTGGATTCATGTGGAACCGTAAGATAACTGCTTGTTCCTCTATGATGACCAGTGTTTGTATTACATCGGAATATCGCATAACTCATTTTGACATTCGTTTCGATCCGAAAGCTATCCTTGTAAACATGCTCTGAATGCATGGAAAGGGTCGGCCTGATGCGACTATAGGTCATATGTGACGTCACATTTCGGCATCCCGAAAAGCGCGCCAAAAATATGCATATTCGAAAATGTCCGGATGCACAGCATAACATGTCGAATTTCTAATTCATTGAATTTTTTGGGCTTGGTGGACATGGAAATAGATATCAGGATGTAATATAATATTAATTCAAGCCATGGATGTTTTATTCCCTTTAAACAAGCATTCCTCGTCCATTTACTCGATGCGCCGATTATAAAAATTATACAATTATACAAGTTAATACTTTTTAATGTGATAAAAAATTGTAATTTGTTCTGTCTTACCTTTCACAGACTTGTTGAAGATGGTCACTTGCAGATAGAAGGTGAGCACGTTGACCATAATGCTTGTGGTCAGCTGACTGGACATCGTGCACCCTGACCGCAAACAGAACGAGAAAATGTCGAAATGAGTTTCTGCAAAAGTTGTGTACTAGCATGTTAAGCTGCACATTCGGGTATCAACCAAAATCCGTATACAGTGCGCGTGCGCGTGTGCGTGTGCGTGTGCGTGTGCGTGTGCGTGTGCGTGTGCGTGTGCGTGTGCGTGTGCGTGTGCGTGTGCGTGTGCGTGTGCGTGTGTGTGTGTGTGTGTGTGTGTGTGTGTGTGTGTGTGTGTGTGTGTGTGTGTATTTATATATGTTACACGTTTTCAACCGAAATACGTATATAAATATTTATGTTTTCTTCCAACTTACGGATTGTGGTAAAGCGAGGCCACAGGCTTTGCCATGTATCTAATATAGGCGGGATATGTAGGGTTGCTCATTTCCTGAACAATCATTAGACTCAACGCGTGATCAGTAAATTCGTCTGTAGAGGCGGGGTACAAAAGGTTTAACATTTGTTAAACAATCATTTGACTCTCGACACACCATTGGTGTCCTTGTGCATTCGTCATATGGTGCTTGTTACACCAATGAGATATTTCATTTGGGTATTCCCTTGGTGGATCTTGCATGGGCATCCGTTGTATCGTTGCACAATTCTGTGGCAATGCGATAATTTTGCCATTTGTAAACTATAATTTGATCGCTTGAGGTCAGCATTTACAATGAGTTGACAGAACATTTTTCCACATCGCATCATGATAAAATATTAGGTATTTATTTACAAAACGAATATTTGGATAGTTCCGTTATCGTGTCCTTGCATTGTAACCAACAATGCTCTGCTGTGATCGCAAATGAAATGGTGACGTTGTACTCGAATGCCAAGATGTACCTTTGAAATAGGTCACATTTCGCTGGCAAACGTCTCCTTGCATGTCTGTTACACACAAACACCTTTTACTGACAGAAAAATCAGCAATAATGTATATAGAATATGCCTGATTTTCTCAGCTTACAACTTACCCATGCTATTAAAACATCCAACTATCCTATTTTCTCTCGAGATAGTTGAGTCAGTGGTTGTAGTCCTACTCCGTACTTTGGTTTATTGCACTCTGTTTAGGTTAACATCCATGACATTATTCTTAACATATTGATCTAACGTTATCTATTAACACCAGACCGCACACTTTGAGAATAAAAACCGTCGTATACAACTCAAACACCGCCATGATAAACGTCTAGCCGCCTTCACCTTGGACGGTTGTGACAGTCGCTTCATCCGTGTTAGTGTTTATAGTTGTCTCAGACAGCGCTTTGGTTTCAAGACGACACACGCACGTTGGCCGAAGTGCTCCATCATCACGGACCGCAGTGTGACAGATTGCGACTAGAGTAGCCGCCCGCCTGATCTCCCGTCCGGCTCACGGCCCAGCATCGATTCACGCATCAGACATGTTTATCGACGGCTTACGCTTACGTTTCACTCTCTCTTTCTCTAGTTTCGGATGCTTTCATTAATTTACTCCATGCAGTGACTCTTTGTTTCTGTCGACACTTCCGGTTGTACTTTCAATGTGTGTCTGTTTCATTATGATTACCAGTGGGGCATAGTTAACTAAAACGCTGCTGCCCTCGAAAGCATTACGGTAGTATTTTCAACATACGTCCAAACATTCACAGGTCTAGTTCAAAACACTAAGCTTCTGATTACAATACATTGCGATTATTACAAGGAAAACAGGTTTCTTCTTTCAAGTAGTTACAACAAAATACTGATGATTGTAATCAATATAATCATAATTATGTTAAGAAGATATAATTGTAGGAACGTATTATATGATTATACGAATCGATGCGGTTAACATGATTTGATGTGAGAGCGATAGTGATTGGTGTATTTCCTTAAAGGTAAATGGAACTGTTACGTTTTAGCAAATTATCGAACGTGTGAAAGTAAAACCAAAGAGACCAAAACTAATTTAGATCACTTTTTTTTTAAAGTATCGGTAGTCGTGTGTTTCTGGGTGTTTCCGTAGTATTTCGACCCATGTCCAGTCTATGTTTGCTAATAATTAGGTCATTGTTCAGAGTTATATTCGTGACGTCAATCCGCAACGCTGTGCCTATCAGGTGACAGGTTTATGCAACATGTTAACATGAAACACCATAATACCACAGGCAGTTGGTCTGTCAGTTGAGAGGACTATCTAGGAGCTCTTTGGCAATCATAATACCACAGGCAGTTGGTATGTCAGTTGAGAGGGCTATCTAGGAGCTCTTTGGCAATCATAATACCACAGGCAGTTGGTCTGTCAGTTGAGAGGACTATCTAGGAGCTCTTTGGCAATCATAATACCACAGGCAGTTGGTCTGTCAGTTGAGAGGACTATCTAGGAGCTCTTTGGCAATCATAATACCACAGGCAGTTGGTCTGTCAATTGAGATGGCTATCTAGGAGCTCTTTGGCAATCATAATACCACAGGCAGTTGGTATGTCAGTTGAGAGGACTATCTAGGAGCTCTTTGGCAATCATAATACCACAGGCAGTTGGTCTGTCAATTGAGATGGCTATCTAGGAGCTCTTTGGCAATCATAATACCACAGGCAGTTGGTATGTCAGTTGAGAGGACTATCTAGGAGCTCTTTGGCAATCATAATACCACAGGCAGTTGGTCTGTCAGTTGAGAGGACTATCTAGGAGCTCTTTGGCAATCATAATACCACAGGCAGTTGGTCTGTCAATTGAGATGGCTATCTAGGAGCTCTTTGGCAATCATAATACCACAGGCAGTTGGTCTGTCAGTTGAGAGGACTATCTAGGAGCTCTTTGGCAATCATAATACCACAGGCAGTTGGTCTGTCAGTTGAGAGGACTATCTAGGAGCTCTTTGGCAATCATAATACCACAGGCAGTTGGTCTGTCAGTTGAGAGGACTATCTAGGAGCTCTTTGGCAATCATAATACCACAGGCAGTTGGTATGTCAGTTGAGAGGACTATCTAGGAGCTCTTTGGCAATCATAATACCACAGGCAGTTGGTATGTCAGTTGAGAGGACTATCTAGGAGCTCTTTGGCAATCATAATACCACAGGCAGTTGGTATGTCAGTTGAGAGGACTATCTAGGAGCTCTTTGGCAATCATAATACCACAGGCAGTTGGTCTGTCAGTTGAGAGGACTATGTAGGAGCTCTTTGGCAATCATAATACCACAGGCAGTTGGTCTGTCAGTTGAGAGGACTATCTAGGAGCTCTTTGGCAATCATAATACCACAGGCAGTTGGTCTGTCAATTGAGATGGCTATCTAGGAGCTCTTTGGCAATCATAATACCACAGGCAGTTGGTCTGTCAGTTGAGAGGACTATCTAGGAGCTCTTTGGCAATCATAATACCACAGGCAGTTGGTATGTCAGTTGAGAGGACTATCTAGGAGCTCTTTGGCAATGATAATACCACAGGCAGTTGGTATGTCAGTTAAGAGGACTATCTAGGAGCTCTTTGGCAATCATAATACCACAGGCAGTTGGTCTGTCAGTTGAGAGGACTATCTAGGAGCTCTTTGGCAATCATAATACCACAGGCAGTTGGTATGTCAGTTGAGAGGACTATCTAGGAGCTCTTTGGCAATCATAATACCACAGGCAGTTGGTATGTCAGTTGAGAGGGCTATCTAGGAGCTCTTTGGCAATCATAATACCACAGGCAGTTGGTCTGTCAGTTGAGAGGGCTATCTAGGAGCTCTTTGGCAATCGTAATACCACAGGCAGTTGGTCTGTCAATTGAGATGGCTATCTAGGAGCTCTTTGGCAATCATAATACCACAGGCAGTTGGTCTGTCAGTTGAGAGGACTATCTAGGAGCTCTTTGGCAATCATAATACCACAGGCAGTTGGTCTGTCAGTTGAGAGGGCTATCTAGGAGCTCTTTGGCAATCATAATACCACAGGCAGTTGGTCTGTCAGTTGAGAGGTCTATCTAGGAGCTCTTTGGCAATCATGATACCACAGGCAGTTTGTCTGTCAGTTGAGAGGGCTATCTAGGAGCTCTTTGGCAATCATAATACCACAGGCAGTTGGTCTGTCAGTTGAGAGGACTATCTAGGAGCTCTTTGGCAATCATAATACCACAGGCAGTTGGTCTGTCAGTTGAGAGGACTATCTAGGAGCTCTTTGGCAATCATAATACCACAGGCAGTTGGTCTGTCAGTTGAGAGGACTATCTAGGAGCTCTTTGGCAATCATAATACCACAGGCAGTTGGTATGTCAGTTGAGAGGACTATCTAGGAGCTCTTTGGCAATCATAATACCACAGGCAGTTGGTCTGTCAGTTGAGAGGACTATCTAGGAGCTCTTTGGCAATTAAAGGAAGTTGCTTTCCGCAGCACACACTTGCACGTGCTCACACACACATGCACGCATGCACACACACACATAAACGTGCATGCACGCACGCACGTATGCATACACACAGTCAAACGCACTCATACATGCGCCTACACCCACGCACACGCACGCACACCCAACCACACACACACACGCCCGCAATTACACACAGGCACGCATGTACGCACGACCGCAAACACGCACACATACACACCCACACATGCACGCACGTGCGCAGGCACACACACACATAAATGAATGTACGCATGCACGCATACACAACCCACCCGCTAACTGACATTACTATATCATTATCATTACCATAAGCAATTAGTTAAATAACTGGTAAACGGGAAAAGGACGGCGTCTTCATAACACGATAATATTCCCGATCACGTTTAGCTCAGCCAGCTTGCATCACTACCTGGTTTCCATAAGAACTGATTACGACGTCGCTAAAACGTTAAAGTCGTGAGTAAAATAGTTGTTTTCCTTCATTCGAGGAACTCCCAAATTGATAAACATCTTCACTGATGCGCATACAGGTTTATATTTGTCATCCAGGAAACTCTATGATGTGCTAACAAGGCTTCACGCCAAACCATTCCTAATATAGACGTGTTTCCTCGTAAGCAAATCCCAAGCGAGCCGATTTTATACCAGTAACAAGCAAGTAGCCGTCCTTCCAAACACTCCAGCAATCACCCTCACGGACTCAGTTTATTGTGCTCGCCAGTATTTGGAGGTTCTCTTTGTAGAGTGTTGAATCGATCGAGATTATGCACGAATACATACTATTTTCATAAACTACACGTTCACTGCTGAATAACACTTCAGCCTGACACCTAGCAACTGCCGAAAAGTGAATCTTATCTGTTGGCGGAAATGTCGTTATTGACAAGCAGTGTGATATCCCAGAAGTCTAACTTAGGTTGTAATGCTTGCGTAAACGCCGATAAATAACCATAGCTGTCGTACGAACATAAAACATAATTGGTGCTTGGTATGACGGCTGAGATAACGTGATACGATTGTAGATAGTGTAATAATAGTTTATTATTCGTCGAAAACCTTGATATTGAATATGATTATTCGTCTGTGAAGATCCCGATGTATGCGTCTGTGCAGATCCCGATGTATGCATGTAATCGTGTATGTATGTATGTATGTATGTATGTATGTATGTATGCATGTATGCATGTAATCATGTGTGCATGTATGCATGTATGCATGTATGCATGTAATCATGTGTGCATGTATGTATGTATGCATGTAATCATGTGTGCATGTATGCATGTATGCATGTTTGCATGTACGCATGTATGCATGTATTTTTAGATCTTGCACGTGGAATCTCCCTACAAAGATTACATTTATCTTGATATGTTTCATAAACAGCCAGTGAACCATGTGAGATTCATGCTATTCGCTATCCAGCATGAATCAATAAAGGTATCATAATAAATGAGTTTGTAGTGGCACACGGAACTAGAACTGACATCTGTTTTCCATAAGATGCGTATTACGTAGTAATTGCTACTCAATTCCGGTCTATTTGCTAGATAATATGATGTCTAATTGAATGGAACGTGCGACGAAAGTGGAAAAAATGACGTTTTTACCAGAAGTGGTGATTTTACTACCATGACAAGATACCGAGGCACACTGGGATGACACTATATTGTTGGAACATGTAATAACATTATAAACGACAAACGTGGCTCGGCCTCGGTACACAACCATATTTGGTCAGCTGTTACGACGCTTCATTCAAGCATTATGACGACTATTATTATTTATGTTTTTAAGAAGCCGAAGAAAATAATATGGTGATGATGACAAAAACAATTATAATGATGATGACGATGATGTTGACGATGATGAAGCGGCGGCGACGACGGTGTTGAAGACGACGACGACGACGACGACGACGACGACGACGACGACGACGTAAGATGTCCTGTGGTGTGGGTCGGTCTCTCGCTAAAGACGCAGGCCGACCGACAACCAAAACATGCATAGGGAGCGACATGGCGGGGCCGCAATGTAGAGAATCAGACAATACTTCAGGCGATGAGACCGCATTAAGACGCAATTGTAGAAACGTTGTTGAGAGGGACTCTGGAACAGACAGTTAAGACAGTACACCAGTATAAGAATCAATCAGACTCATAGAGGATGCTCTGAAGAAGGAGCCAACCAATGTTGGTGAATCATCATTAGCACAAATGACACTTTGACAAGCCAACACCAAACTGACAACAGGTAATCCCCACAAAAAGTACATCATTACATTGGGCATTATTTGCAGTACGATTAGCAGTTTCTGCTGAGATGATCAATCGGTGATACATCATTCAGACCCAGGGTCCCTCTTAGTCCAATCAGGCACATTTGTGTACTTTTTTCTGTCTGCGTTGCAGACATATTAACATGTGCAAAATGGGTAACTGTTGGTGTTCACCCCAACTCAGGGAGTCACACCCAACGACTCTTTACAACTCGCACAGAGAAGCTTGTAGAGACCACCAAACGACGCTAATTTCATTTCGGTTACGACAATGCGGGTTTTAAAATTAATATTAGTGTGCTAGTACAGTTAATCTGTTGGTACATTTAATACGTATTAATTGGTATTGTTGGCTAAGTGTTTAGATTTATAAAGTTGTTTGATAATGTGTGAATATTAAATAAATGTAAGTTTTATTCTAGCATCAGTGTAACGTACATATTATTATTCTAATGTATTACGTTGATGCCAATTAGTGTTAGAAGTTAGTTAATGTTAGTTGGTCAGTTAGTTAGTGTTGAATATTGTCAATTAATGCTTATTATTAATCAGATCATGCGTTTACAGTAATTATTGTTATAACATTAATTTATATTAAACTGATTAATTAAACAACAGGGCGGCTCTTACGTTAGCTGCATGCAATAAACGTCTGCCTGACCATACATTAATTGACATACATTTTCTGTATGTAAGATGATTTTATGTTCGAAAAAAATGCTCTTGATTATGGTATGGGACTTTCGAACGTCGAATATAACACTGTGTGATGGCGTCTATTGCTGTGAGAAATCGTGTATTTCAAAACAGTTGATTCTAATCCCCATGAAGAAGTATACACCTGGTATTGTAGCTTGTTTGGAGTGCTCTCGTCACCTGGGCCGTGGAGTCCATGAGAGTGGTTGTAGATACTTGCGTGACCGGTGATGACATTGTGGTTACTGGTGACAGTAATTTAATCAATCAGTGTTGTTTTGTAATTTCAGCTCGCATTTGGGGACACCGCTCGTGGATCTGTCAGGCACCGCACGCGATTGTCTTTGCACTTTACACCAACCTACTCTTGTGGTTGTTTTTCTCGGAAGTTATTAGATAATATCGACCCGGCGTGACTAATCTATTTGACTAACCAAGTTAGCATTCTCGTTCGTCCAATGGACATATTTGGTGAGTACGAAAAAAGGCCTACGTATGTACTTTAACAGGAAGCAATATACAATGTGACGCATTATTGCGTACGGGTAAAAACGACTGTTTTACACAATCACAGCGCTTCAGGAAAAATCTAGGCGAACAAATGGAAACCTAATAAACGTAATATATATATATTATCTACGTAACGTGATTCAGAAATCTGTCAGGCTATACAAAACACATGAAAGCAGAACAGTTTGTGCTTGTAATGCTGCCTAATAGGTTAAGAACAACGTATTATTTTATATTACGAATACTGTTTCAAATGTATCTGTAATATAATTATTATCTATCCAGTTACAAAACAATGCAAGACTATGCCTTATGCAAAGACTATTCATGTTAGAATCCATTCTACGATCACAACGCTTAGCATGTGATATTAGAACAATTGAACTGTTCAGTTACGTCTACTACACTACGATATATGATCGTACTCGCTGATTTGAGAAAGTGAACTAAAATACAGTAGCATAATATCACTTAGTGCAAGGAAATGTGACCTCATAACCAAACAAAGTTTGTTGCTGAATAATATATGAAATAATTGTTTACTAAGTGAATGACATAACATGACGCCTGTAATAAAGTAGGCCCACGTAGAATTTCGAGTAATATGATACGAAATGAGTGTCTGTACTCGAGTCCTGTATGTTCGAAACGACACAAACAATACAATGCCTGTGCGAATAGAAAAAACCCAGCCATGCATAAACTAACACATCAACTATTTACCTCAACTGAGGTAATTGTTTCCAGCTGGTAAACAGAACGACGTGGCCACACCAATGACGATGTTGATCTCACACTAACAAGACTAACAACTGAAAAGCGTCCAACCCATGCTCGTCAAGACGCCTGCTATCTGGAGAGTTATAGCGTCGGCGCAGGAACAGAAACATGACGTAATTGACTCCATATAACATATCTCAACATAGCGAGATTCCATTGGAACAACATGAGCTGCTCCGCGAATTATATCAATGGCAGTTGTAGATATGCAACAATAAATATTTTGATTATCTCTCGTTTGTCTGTCTACGAAAGCACTTACACTGAACAGCACGCATTTACCACCGAGAGAGTCATACTTTTCCTTCAGGAAATCACATTAGTGTCTGACTGGAATTACAATTAGATTTAGATTTTCCACAACCATTGACACGGTGAATGGAGGAAATTGGACACGGTTGACCTACTGCTGACGCCATCAATCACTTCCCTGTCAACGGACGCTGTAGCGGACCGCGTTCTCCTACTTCCGGCATGCGAGGTGTTCTGTGTCGTGATCATCCCTAGAGCTGCGTGTCACAAAGTGTCGTGCAAAGACTTCTGTCGTAGCCCATTGTCTACAATACCCAACACCATTTAACAAGACAAGATTTAACAAGATTGCCACCCAGAGAATTAACTCTAGGTAGCAGGTGGACAAGGAAGCCCTTGGCTTATCGAGAGTCCGACCCTTTTATCTATGTGTATCCCGCCCGTCTGAGGTATGTGTCGATTTTATTTTTAAACATATTCACGCTACTAGCACCCACACAATCAGCAGGTAATCTGTTCCATTCATTTACAGTCCTTTGTGAAAATGAAAACTTTCTTATATCCAATCTACTCTGCTCCTTTGCTAATGCAAGATCATGTCCTCTAGTCCTTCTATCTTTCTTAACTGAGAAAAACATATTTCTATCAATATTTTCGTAACCATTCAATATTTTAAACACTTCTATCTGATCTCCTCTCAATCTCTTGGTCTCTAGTGTTGTTAAACCGCATTTTGTTAGGCGTATTTCATAACTAAGATCCCTCAGATTTGGTATCATTTTAGTTGCTCTCCTCTGCACTCTTTCTAGCATATCTATGTCCTTCCTGCGATATGGCCTCCACGCTTGAATACAATATTCTAAATGAGGCCTAACTATTGTTTTGTACAGCGGTATTATTAGCTCTTTTTCCTTATACGTTATGTTTCGCCTAATTAATCCAAGGATTTGATTTCCCTTTGAAGCTGCAATTCCGCACTGCTCTGAAATCTTCATATCAGCACTAACGGTTAACCCTAAGTCCTTTTCTTTTACAGTAGTACTTAGTACAGTACCCCCCATTGTATATTCTACTTCTTCGTTCCCATGTCCTATGTGGAGGCATTTACATTTCCCAAAATTGAACATCATTTGCCACTTTTCAGACCATTTGATCAACCTGTCAAGATCATCTTGTAAATGCTGTCCATCTCCATCACTTTTAATCCTTCTAAACATTGTTGTATCATCCGCAAATTTCAACACCTTGCTTGTTATTTCATCATCCAAATCGTTGATGTATATTAAGAATAATATAGGACCTAATACTGATCCCTGTGGTACCCCACTCAATACCGATTTCCAGTTTGAAGCCTCCCCATCAATTACTACACGTTGTCTTCTGTCAATCAGCCATTGTTCTATCCAGTTTATTATACCATTTCCTATGCCATGGGCCTTTAGTTTAAGCAGTAATCTTTGATGTGGTACTTTGTCAAAAGCTTTTTGAAAATCTAAGTAGACGATATCTACTGGTGATCCCTCATCTACCCACTTAGTGATGTCTTCCAAAAAACATAACATATTTGTTAAGCATGACCTCGCTTAAAAAAAACCATGTTGAGATGGGTTTATCAAGTTTTGTTTAACAAGAAAATCCACCATGTGATCTTTAATTAGTCTTTCTAATAATTTACAAATCACTGATGTTAAACTCACTGGTCTATAGTTCTCTGACTTGTTTCTCGAACCTTTTTTGAATAACGGTATAATGTTTGCTTCTTTCCATTCTAAAGGAACCACTCCCTCTTCTAATGACAAGTTGAAAACTGTTGCAAGTGGTATGCTAATTTGTTCTACAATTTCCAATAGTAGTTTGGGTGGAATACCATCCACTCCAGGTGATTTATTATCCTTCATAGCCCTTATTTTCTTAGCTACCATTTCCGGGATTACAATTAATTGTCCTAAATAGTCTGAATCTGCCCCCTTGAACTTAGCCTGTGGGATTGGCAGTGAACTAATATTTTCCCTGGTAAACACTGAACTAAAGTACTCATTCAGGTCTTCTGCCATAATGAATCCCTCTGATATTATATTTCCAGCACTATCTTCTAGAGGACCAACCTTATCTTGAACTTTCTGTTTGCTTCGAACATACGCATAAAAACTCTTGCTGTCATGTTTTATATTACTAGCTAATTGTTGTTCATAGCTTCTCTTTGAATTTCTAATTTCAGCTGTAGCTTGGTTAAGTGCTTCTTTATAATTGTTGTAGTCTACATCATTTCCAGTACATCTATATGACTTCCACATCATTTGTTTATACTTAATTTTTCTAATGGCTTCTTTCGATAAGTGTTTCTTTTTGGACCGTTTTCCTTGTTTTTTGAAGGCTACAAATTGATCGCACTTAATTTCACTCTTTAATATATTCCAGCATTCTGTTGCCGTCTTATTTTTCAGTGTCTTATTCCAGTCTATCTTTGCTAAAAAATTCCTCATGTCCTTATACCTTCCTTTGTGGAAATTTCTCCTATACTGCTTTTTGCTATTCCTTTCTGATTTTACTTTGATGGTAAAATGTATCTGGTTGTGATCGCTACTCCCCAGTGGCTCACATATCTTGACATTGTCAACTAATTCATTCTGTGAGGACAAAACTATGTCTAACACATTCTCACCCCTGGTTGGTTCTAGCACATGTTGAGAAAGGAATGTATCTTGAACTAAAACTAAAAACTTGTGGTCCTCTCTCCCCATACTCTGTAGAGATTTCCATTGTATATGCCCATGGTTAAAATCCCCCATAATAATACAGTCCCGTTTGCTTACTTCCCTTATAACGTTTTGTATTTTTTCATTCTCTTCTATGCTTATGTTTGGACTTCGATAAACTAACCCAACTGTTAACGTTGAGTTTCCTGTAACTATGTTACACCAAACAGCTTCTTCGCAATCTGCTTCTCTTTCTAATTTTATTTCATAAGCCTGAATAGATTCTTTAATATATAAAATAACTCCACCACCCTTTCTTCCTATTCTATCTTTTCTAAACATTACATATCCTGTCAGTCCCAATTCAGCATCTGATATATCGGTGGTGGTCCAGGATTCGGTTATACCTATTATATGAGGGTCAATATCTTCTACCATAATGTTTAGTTCATTTCTTTTGTTTACTATACTCCTTGCATTTAAACAAACACATTTATATCCAGCTTCAGAAGAGTTTTCCAGACTGTTATTTGTTGATTTATTTGTGCTGTCTTTATCTATGCTTCCATTTTCAGGCTTTTCTGTGAGTCCCCCCTGCGAATCTAGTTTAAATAGATGCAACCTGTCCCACTGTCAACAGATTGCAGCAGATTCTCTGAAAAAACTGCTGCCCCCTTTCCACTAAGATGGAGGCCATCTCTCATGTACATATCTTCCCTCCCAACAAAGTATCCCCATAAATCTGTGAATCCCACCCCCTCTTCTTCACACATCTGCTCAGCTAGTGCATTGATCGCCATCCTCTTGCAGTTTCTATACGTTGCCCCCTTTCCTCCCATTACTGGCAAAATTCCTGACAAAATAACCTGTTCGACTCTCGTCTTCTTTAGCTTCCTCACTAACTGTCTATACTTCTGTACTATCGCAGTTGTTCCCTCCCTGTCTGCATTATGTGTTCCTACATGTACCAGTATAGACCCCCCCTTGCCATGTCCCAATACCTTCTCTACCCTGTCAGTTACATGTTCAATCCTAGCCCCCGGTAAACAAACAACGATGTCCTTCCCCTCGCTCAGTGTCTTGTCCGTCTTTCTCATAATGGAGTCACCCATAAACACCCTCTCTTTCCTCATTGCCCCCTCAATTACTGCCTTAGAATAGCTCCTTCTTCGGTTTGAATCTGCCTGGTTGTTGTCTTCCCCCCTGCCGTCTTCTCTCCTGTCACATTCTCTTCCGATCCATTCTTTCCTGTCGCTTTTTCTCTTGTCACCTTTCCTCTTGTCAGCGTCCCTTTTATCGACTTCTCTTCTATCACATTTGCTCTCACTTCCTTTCGTCCCGTCTCATTTTCCTCTCTCCTCTCCCGTTCCATCTTCCCTCCCTCCTTCTCTACAGTCAGTTTCTTCCCTGTCACCTTCACGCTTGTCACGTTTTCTGTTGTCGATTTTCCAATTTCTTCCCCTCCAATCACCTTCTCTCCTCTCAATCTCCTTTCCTCAGTTTTCTTGCCACTGCTATTCTCCTTCAGTCTTGCAGTATCCTCACCTCTCTCCCTGTCGTCTCTCTCCATTCGACCTGCCTCCTTGCTAATTCCCATCTCCATTCCCTTCACAATATCTGTCAACCTAACTATCTCCTTCTGCAAACACTCCACCTTCCAACATCCAATGCACTGAAAGGTGAATCCTTCCTCCATGGTTTCTGTCCACGACTTTCCACACCCGGACAATGCAAAATCTACCCAGCTGTGGCAGTGATCGCACACCAAGTGTCGCTTTGCCTTGACTTGCCGCTTGCAAGGCGCCATATCCCGATCAGAATTTATTTAATAACTTAACTAACTTAGTCTTTATAAAGACTGTTTCCTGTGTACTACAGCACACTTTAGGTTACAAATTTCAATTACACAGCCGACTATTTATCCTAACACGAACGCTAACATCACCGGTAGTGACCTAATTTAAATACAATCAATTAGTTTAACAATTACGATATACATATATTATCGCGTACAGGGGCATAATCACAATGGGACCTGCATGCACATACACAAACAAGTGCTCAAATAAGTGTAACGAACGAACGAATGCACGTACGTACGTACACTCCTACCGCATTCCACGTACCGGAAGTGTACGTCCTCCAATATGTATGCCACAATACTTCTTCCTCGACCGTCATTCATTCACAAAGAACACGGTTAGGCAATTAACATAAGGTCTCAATAACCGATTTCCTATTTCTAAGAAATTACAAATGTCTCGTACACTTTGAAAACCAAGTGTTCTACTGTGTCTTTCTCGTGTCTACGACCTTTTTGTGCAGCACACTTGTCTGGATTGCTGACTATAGATTGGCGGGTGGATGAGAAACGGTGACATTCATGAAACGTTTGATAATGTCACGTCATAATGGTTTATAACATCAGTCCTTCCGCGGCAATATTTCCGTTTGTTGTCTCTGATGATGTCCATTCTCTGACACTGACGTTAAAGACGAAGTACGTTATATTATCACACGAGGCGCAAGTAGTGGACTAACGGGTGGTCACCTCTCATATCAACCAAACATCAATTTACATTTCCATACTGGAATTGATTTCGTAATTTGTGGATCAGAATCCGTTTTGTCTTTGATTGCTGTTTTCACCGACCGATATTCATCTGTAAGCAGGTATCGCAGATGACATATTCTTCCAAAATACGTTTTTAAATGCATGAATTTATAAAGCTATCGAAATTAGTGTATTCGTTATTCCGTATGAAATTACCTTACATTGTCGGGTAAATATAACTATTTCAATTAGCTGCGAGTGACGACAATGTCGCGTCTTGTTTTTGTAACATGTAAACATTGTCTGTGGTATCAAATAACTAGTAGATTTATAGACTAGCGTCCCAACTGGGCGAATGAAAACATGCATGTATACACGTACTTAACTGACTCGATTGCGTAGCATAAGGCCGGGATAGACGTGTGCCGGACGCAAGTCCACCAGCTACTCCACACATTCACTGTCCTTCTATCACCCCTCTCTACACTGGTCAACACACGAACGGCTCAAGGCCTGGAGACCACGTTGATGACCAGAACCTTGAGGTCAAGACTTGACAAGATTGCTATCCAAGGCGGATGACACCTGCACGAGAAAGAGTCTGGTTTATTGGGAGTTCAACCTGTTTTACTTATGTGAAACAAGCTCTTTTATAGTATTTCGCGATTTTGTTTTACCATAATTATTCCCATGTGCACATGTGCTAAATCATATATTCCTTTAATGTATTGTCCTCTGTGAGAATGAATACTTTGCTTATATTTAATCGACACTGTCCCTCCACTGGCGTTGCTTCGCGTTCTCTAGTTCTTCTAACGTTCTTAGCCTAATTGTGAAGAAAATACATCTTTTTCATCCGACCAAAGACAACCACGAGAAAATGGCACTACGTCGACGAGAGAGAATCGGTGAATTGCTGCCGTGTGGAGCTCCCACTGTCTCGCCTCCTCCCGAATGCTCGATGATGTGAACACACTGGATAAAGTAGCCACACACCGTCACGGGCTGGGCATAGGCGTGCGCCAGATAATGGCAGCACATTATGTGAAGGACACGAGAAGAAGATCGCGTGACGCGTGTTAAGACTTTTTAACAGCCGTTGATTTATCGCCACACGCTGTGTTGACTTTCTGCCTATATATCGAGGCTGTGCAATTGTTGCGACATCTTCTGTTGAGGCGAATACCGGGTTCTTTCTCTGTGATTGATCTGACACTAATGTTGCGGAAGCTGCGACTTGCCAGGCTTAGCGCAGCAACATGCGATGGTTCGTCAACATTAAAGTAGTCCCGTGTACCGCTCGGTTGTGTATCAACGAAGCAGTACACTCACTGTTGCTTACTACATAACAGTGTTTTTTTTATTGGATTGTGGTATATTTTCAGGATTGTTGTCTTTAAACACTATTAGTAAGATTCGAATAATTTGTTCGGCTTTTCATAGTGGTTTACCCTTCAACTTAATACCCCAAATGACGACAGAGCGTCATTCAGCTGTTAATTTATTTAGAATGTGAAGTTTGTGAACTCTCCATTATGTAACTGTATCTAAATCATGCTGATGTTCAGTGGTGACGAGCTTCTTCTTCTCCTGTTCTTTCCCTCCACATCAGGGTTTTCTTTTCGTTTTCTACCCCATCACTAACCTTGCACTGCCGTCTCCACCAACCGTCTCCATTCCCTCTATGTTTCGCTCCCATTCCCCTCTCCTCCACCATCCTTGCAAGTCTCCGGACAATCCTCCTAATCTCCCAATCATTTACACATATCTATCGATTTTTTAATTGGCACATTATGTATATTTCTAATCCTAACCATGCGCTATAAACCTACCTAATCAAATCAGCAGACATTCTGCATTAAAATACAAATTTTAACAAAGGTAGGAAGTGTAAAAGGTAGAAGCAGAAGTGGAAGTGACAAAAGTGCAACTGTCACTCAAACCGCAGTGTATTATTGCCTTAACAAAGCATCACGATCTTAACGCATGGTTGTAACAATGGTGAGATTTGCAAATGGCACACCATTCCCCTAGCAATAAAACACGTTCAAGTCAGAAATGTCAGAAATGAACACGGACACACCCAAACATACATTAGCACCATAATTGTAAATCGAAGAATTGACGCAAGAGACGTGCCTGTGACGGTACTCGGCGCCCATTGATTGTTCCAAGTAGCGACTTCAGGTGTCCTAACGAGATGCTTAATTAAAGTAATTGGTGCTGGGTATAATTGCTGCTCCCAGTATAGAACCATTGCACGGACTTGTTTGTTGACATTTGATAAATAGCCGAATGAATTGTCCCATTTTTATGCAGTCTTGGCGCAACAAATAAGTACAGGTTAACGTACTGAAATATGTAAAATACATTAATAAAGTACGTTATTATAACGTTATTGTAAAAGTGCACAATCGTGGAGAGCACTGCCAAGCAATATGGAGGTGCTTTGAGAACGGTCAAACAAAAATATAATCAAGCCATTTTTATTCAATAATGAAAAAAATCTTTCTTCTACTATGAATGTAACCAGTAATGCCATTAAAAATGGTTATTGTTCTTATGCCGATGCGTTTATTTTGCAAGAATTCTTGTCAGAATGTACGTGTAGCAGTGCAATGTCGGCCTGTGATTTGTTCCAAAAAACAAGAACGAACTTTATGTTTGCATGTGTGGTGTGCACAGCTAAAATATCGTTATGGAATAAATTAAATAAAAAAATAATGAATAATTTGTATACCACTTGTCGCTGTCTGCTTAGAAATGATTTATAATGAAGGGACATTCAACGATATTAATTTATTTATTAATTGGTTATCATGGCGACCGTTTTACAGAAAGTTCAAATCATTGCAACGTCTGATGTACTAATAGTTATAACACCACGGTCGGGTGAATAATATATAGCCAAATATTCATACTCTTATTCTAATACTTTACATTTGTGAAAATACACAATTTGGCAATGAACTAAAATACCCTTTTTATAAGATATCTAATTTGAGACACTTTTTGTAATTAAACTCTGACCACTAAATCTTCATAAATTATGGCCAAATACAGCGTTTTCATCAATTAATTTAACATCAAATGCTCGTGTTACACACTTTGCGATGACAAAAACAGCAATATTCTAGTAATAAAATAAAATATTGTACATCTCCTTGAAGAACCTCACCATGTATGTCACATGTTAGCAACGCCATAATGGTGACCTTTCTCAGATGCATACGATATAGATCTATTACTGCTGACATAATAAAAACGGCAATTCATTTTATGCTTTTGGCAGTTACGCGTTGTTAATGCTAATTTGGTCACATCTGCAAGTTGCATCACACATTGTAAGATCCTGCTACGCCTTCAGATATTAGGCAATAGTTAGTCTGAGATGTAGAGCCATTATTATATTGAGTAGGCATCACCTAGTGGTAGCACACTTAGATGTGCGAAAGGAAGTCATTTAACAAACGCAATAGTTATCGCGTATTTAGGCAACGCATTCGTAGGATATGGGTTGTTACAGACATGTTATTATACTTAGCCTGCTTCACGTAACGACTGCATACTTCTATACGGAGACATTTTGTAAGCGCCGTAATTGGGGTGTAATTCAGTGGATTACGAGCCCATCTGTCGTCGGAATAAAAAGGACAATTGCGTGTAGGATATCGTGCGGTGATGTTACTCTCAAAAGGAAAGACAACCTTCCTAATCACATCAATTCCACTACGACGATTGATTTTATTAATCTTCTATGTTTTGTGGTCAACCGAAATACAGCGGTGTAAATAAGACTGTATTGTTTCATATATTCAAACAACATTTACCATAACATGTTACATTAAAATGACGCAATTCTCTGACACAACTTTACTAGGATGAAACGAACTAGGATCATTGAATAATTACCCCCCTCCACTTGTCTTGCACGCACGTTGTAAACATAAGCCGCGTGATTGTGCGTACTGCTTGTAACACGAGTAATGTACTCATGAGTGCGCAAATTATGACTTTGAAATGGAACGAAATTTCGAAAATAATATTTTTATGACAAATAATCACGTAGCTCACTACAACACGAACTGTGTCGTTTGAATGAAACAAAAACAACAACAACAACAGCAGTAGCAGCAACAACAACAACAACATAAACTCAGCAACGTGTTTATGTCACGTCTGCTATCTCTTACGGAAAGTAGTTTGGGGTTCAAATACTTCTGTATTTGACTACTCGACATGCAGCCACTATTTTCTTGTGAAGTGCCATTCAGAAGCGAGCAACATAAAATTGTGACGAATTTTAAACAGAGACGAACTGACACGTGTACTTAATAAACTTCACATTTGACAAGGACTAAAATATTCTCTACTCATACTCACAATGGCCTTTTCGCTGATAAATCATATATAAAACCCATTAGCTAGACCATGTGGATAATCATTTTTATCAACGGTAGCCTACATATTCTTTTTTATATGTTATTCATATGTTATTATACTATATTCGAACGAACCGAGACGTGATTACGCAGTTGAAAAAATATCGCCCAATGAGGACGAGCCTGTCTGTGCCATCTGTTGGCTTATGGCCTGCACAACTGCCCGACCGTTGCCATCGACGCGTCCTTTCTTCTGTGCCCGAACACTGGTAACGCACCGAACACTTGGCAAAAAGATAAACGATCAATCTATATTCGCCGTTTACGGCGATCACCAATCATCTTCAGAAGCGATGTAATTATGGCCTGTAAAACATTAATCTCCCAATACGTTCCGCAATCGTTCTGCAGTATCATGACCGTTTTTATAGTTAGTTTTACGGCCGGCGTGACAGCCAAATCTTGGATTCCGTAATGGCATGACAAGTCACGTTATCGATTGCACTGTCGTGCTGACGGACGCAAGTGTCACTCGACTAGAACTGTGGGTGCTAGGCGCAACGTCGACGCAACGCATAGACATATGTTATTACATGCGTACAACGTATATATTAAAGTGTAGATGCATATATGTATGGTACAGTGCAGATACAGGCTTGTCAGATTATACGCTTCTCTCTCATTTAAGCGTTAAATGTCGCGTGAACACTCGCATTTATGCATGGGTCTAACGAACTCAAAAAATTTAATTATTAATGCTCTATCTTTGGCACATTGTAACAGTATAGACCATTGACAACCTCAATTAAGCGCCGAACACCAACTGCAACGCAAATCCAGCGTCGCCGTCTAGCAAAACGCCATTAGCAAACAC
The DNA here is from genome assembly GCA_963995525.1 of Escarpia spicata. Lineage (NCBI taxonomy): Eukaryota > Metazoa > Annelida > Polychaeta > Sabellida > Siboglinidae > Escarpia > Escarpia spicata. Next base: position 73,795,037 of record OZ023205.1, on the reverse strand, counting down.
GCGGCTTTACGTATGAATCCGATAAAAATTATGTCATATGGTCATGTTCCTACCTGGGAGAACAAAATGGCGCAGTCATAATGCAATTAATGTCAACGGTTTCCCTCGGCAGAAATTCTCAAATATATGATGTTGAGTTAACTTCCCATACATGAAATGTCCTACTTAATTAAACTCCGCGCTTGTCCTCCTGGGTTTTCTCCACAACTTGTAATTATCTCGATGCAATCAGTCGTGGTAATCTATGCGATACCTGCCAATTCATTCCCTTTTCCCGAACCGTTTCGTAGGCTTACAGTGTACCCACGCGACACAGTGATCAAAGCGTGCTTAGTTCCATGTGGTATTCCCTACAGCGATTATCAAATGCCTGTAACACATACGCGTGGCGAGCAATAATTTTATACAGACACGTTAACAACAATTGCTGGGATTGTAATCATATCCACGTCGCGGACTGAAACACGTGTTGGAGTGTACAATATAAACAGCCGACTGTTTAACGCAGATCATTTCAGTTTTATGTAGGAATAATATTGTAACTATATGGTCACTGGACTATCAATCGAGAGAACCCGGGTTCAAATCCTTGAGCAAGTTCACTCTACGTTGAGATGTGATCGACTGAACAGGTCTGTCAGGCAGTAAAATGTAAAGCGCCATAGCAGTCCCATGACCTGGATACTGCGCTATATAAAAACTTGCCTTTACCTTTACAATAAGACAAGATTGGAGACAGGTCATTGTGGATTACACTGCGTGCGCGGGCTTCCTAATGTTACGGGTGTTCATGATATGCCCATCAACGCTTCACGCCAATAACTGTTTCCAGATGTATCGGAAATTGTCGACAGATGTTCAGAAAATGTGCTAACCACGAAGGTAATACTCGTAAAAAACCACACACGTATAATGTTCAGCACGTCATGGTTCATTAAATCACACAAGGGTGCGGATTACGACGTTAGCTTACATACATTAATACATTACATAACATTATTCTTACGGTACAAATTCTTTGAGCATTGAAAGATAATCGTCTTGAAAACGCCTGCCTAATTCGAAGTCAGACATATAAATCTGATACGCAGAACGGGTACACGAATGTGAAGGATTCAGTTAAGATATTGCAATCGGCAGATAATTGATCAGAGTTTATCATGACACGATCGATGTCGAGCCAGCGGGACACGCTACACGCAGCTGCCCACACAATGAGTCTTCGGCGTAACGTCTCAATCATGTTGCCAAGTCAGTCGCGACTGAAGCAATTGTTCCTTCAGCGTAATGATGAAGTTGTATTATCTGCGAAAATGTGTTGTCAATATTGAGTTCAGGGCGGTCAGCAAATACGTAGATTCCAAAATAGCATCAATACGGCCCAATACATCACAGTGGCACGCAAACACGTCAACACTTCGTCGATCGGATTAGTTCACGCAATTCGATTATTGAAACTGCGAAACAAGTGCAAAAATGTCAGCACGAAAGACAGCGTTTCATTACGGTCAACTGTTATCGCTTTTATCAAATCGTGTGTTGTTATCGTGGCACATTACTTCGGCTCATTGGCAACCATGTGGCATCTCTCAGTGAGTGCAAGTCGATTCGCTGCCCGCTCCACCTTCGACAAAAACGGCCGTCAGTTTAATAAAAAGATACACAGGAGTGATATATATATATAGAGAGAGAGAGAGGGAGGGAGGGAGGGAGGGAGGGAGGGAGGGAGGGAGGGAGGGAGGGAGAGAGAGAGGGAGAGAGAGAGAGAGAGAGAGAGAGAGAGAGGAGAGATGGAGAGAGAGAGAGAGAGAGAGAGAGAGAGAGAGAGAGAGAGAGAGAGAGAGAGAGAGAGAGAGAGAGATGAGAGAGAGAGAGAGAGAGAGAGAGAGAGAGAGAGAGAGAGAGAGAGAGAGAGAGAGAGAGAGAGAGAGAGAGAGAGAGAGAGAGAGAGAGAGAGAGAGAGAGAGAGAGAGAGAGAGAGAGAGAGAGATGCTGGGTGATATTGGTATTTTTTTGCGGCGACTTTCATAATTTGAGAACGTCTACGGGGCACGCAACGGGGAAACATTCCATAGGGGACAACACTCTAGCGCAGGCACAGTGCGGCCAAACTCCAAAGGTCTAGGAGGCACGTGCGCAGGTGACAAACAACACTCGCAATATTACAGTTGGTTTGTTTAGCCAACACTATAAATGGAAGTAGACTGGTGGCCGTTGGTTATGGTACGAATAAAATAAATTTTAGTTCCATACGTGCTAGACAGGTTAGCGCGAATGGGAGGGAAAAATTCTGAAATTAATAATCCTCTTGAAATCCCACCACAAATGACCATGCACATGCAAAAGAAATAACAGAGGTTGGCAGCTTGATTTGGGTTTTGGCTCTTGATCGATAACGCCTACTAACGGTATTCTCATTGACCCCTAACACTTCGGCTCATCACTGCCCCATACCAAGTTTGGATCGCCCAAGGGTCTATTCATAAACACAAACTAAACACATGGTCATTACAAGCCAGTAAATGATCCTTGCCTCTCGGACTGATTCAGTTAGACAACGCACAGTCAATGAAAACCACCACTGCTTGACTCGGCTATCATGGCTGCCAGAAGGGAAAGTGGGTAGCCCTAACATGGCCAGCAATTGTTGAGAACGAAAAATAAAACGTTCAAAGATGACAAACTGGTAGCCAGAGACGACTGGCGCTGGAAAGAAAGTAGTATTGGGGGGGGGGGGGGCTGAGAACCGGAGCTTTAACACCACTGTTGATCATGATGACATCGGAAGACGTGAGTGCGACGTTCGGTTGACATGTTTAGCGGCGACGTTCAAAGGCTCAGATGTACTGGGGGAGGGCAGAAACATGTATGTCTCCCAGCTAAATTCCAGGTTCAGCTGCTCCCTTGCCGCCCTGTTCCCGCGCCTATGCCAGAGGTAGAAAACACTGGAAAAGACGCTTTGCAGCCTTATGGGCCATAGGACCCGATAGGGATAAGCAAGGTAGTTAGTCACGTGGACAGGAAGGTACGCACAGAGAAGCACCAGCTGTGGGTGGAGGAGTACACCGATAGACACATGTAATACGTAAGTTATTGTTGGTATATGCACCGTAACAGTGTTACGGAGGACCGTAACAGTGTTACGGAGGACGGTGTGTCCAGGGTTTTTATTTAAGGATAAGTGACCAATCCGTGCCGAACAACTTTAACCTTTTGAATTTTGACATTGTTCATTCATACTGCCTAAGTCTGGACTAAACTCCAATAACGGTTACCGATTTTACACTAGGAAAAATATAATCATAGGTGCTCAGCCTTGCCAAGTCTGTACGCACCGGCTTATTACTTTCGCCGAAATGGGCGTCAAGTTCCGTCAAAGTACACCCAGTGATAAAGTACAATAAATAATTATTCATGTTGAATATCATTGTGTTATCATCATCGCCTGACCAACGCGCTCTCACACATTCATTCGCCGTTCGCCCGCCCGCCCGCCCGCCCGCCCGCCCGCCCGCCCGCCCGCCCCAAGACCGTAGCTAGCGTTGTCTCTGTTGTCCACTCCAGACGAGCCTAACGACGAGTAATGAAGCCACTGAACCAACAACTATGGCGTCTCTGATTAGGACCTTCTGTCTGGTACAGCTGATTCTTGATTACAAAGCAGTCGTTTTTAAACTAGCAATGCCATCATCGAGTTCTCGGGATACTTCGCCACCAGATGTAGTCTGGGTCGCACGCTGTTCACGCACGCTGTTCATTTGCTAGTTATTTACTTCGCTGTGTCTTGATGACTGCCACATGTAACCGTGTGTTGTCTTAGTGTTTCCTCTAAATGTACAACGTCCAACTTTAGAGGTTAACTCGTTTATAAACAAGAAATAGCAGCATTTAATATATTATTCAACCACGTACATAGGCCGACCCGCACTCTTGTCATATTAATTCCAGTTTACGAAGAATCTTGATCAACAACTTGGTATATCTGGCATAAATCAAACATATAGGCCAAGGCAACGGACATCGTGGTCTCAGTTTATGAGTCCCAGATAGCATAGTTTGTGCGTGTGCGTATGTGTGTGTGGTAAAACGGCTAAATTACGATCAAAATATGGTAGCGGGAAGACCAAAATTAAGATAAACAGAGAGTGTGGAAAGAAATAGCCGTAGGACAGGAATGAACAGCCGTGAGTGAGATAAATTGCAGAACACCGGGACAGGTGGACAAGTACTGTCGAGACGGTGGAACATATCGAGCGATTGTGACACTCCACAAGAAACCAAACGGGTAAGAAGAAGGCTAGGGTCTGACATGTAAAGGTCATTTGATGGGACTAAGTGTTCTACTGCTACATTCGGGTTAGCACACGTATTTAGTGGAAAAACTAATTGTGAACTAGTGTAGTGTGTAGCCGTTTGGTACAGCCCAAGCGACAGTAGAACAACAAACAGAGACACAATGACATCTAATCAATAAGTATGTTCCACTTTTATTAATGTATGAAAGGTTAAATAAATTAAATGATATCTTAATGTCGTAAAGTAACAACAGCTTGTATTTAATGTAGCAAAACACAACCAATTTGCTATAGCTTAAGATAGAATAAGAATAGGCGTTTTATAGTGTGTCGAATACTATTTCGGCATACAGGGCGTGAACTAACACATTTTATAGGGAATGAAACACTCAAACAAACACAGCCCAAACATAAGAACATAACATTTACAGTACATATCACCATGATTTCATGAGTACAGCGCCACGGTATATTTAAAAGAATTTTTCAAACTTGGTCATTATCGGCATTGGGCGGGCGGCTCCATTACTATCCAGCGGCAAGTGGTTTGAGTTGCGAAATGCCAGGCGCCGCTGCGAACAGTAATTCAATAGGCGACTCGGCATAGTTCACAGAAAAACCGACGAAACGCTTATACAAACAAAAAATAGACAAATTTGAATGCACAGCATGGCTATTTGATATACTAGAAGTGTTAAAAAATTACTTTTCAAATACTTCCAAGGAAGAATTCCCAGAGAAAATAACAGTTTATATTTCTACATGATGAATTTGGCGTGTCAGTTGGCGGCAAACCCTGCTAGAGTCTGCGGTGGTCAATTTAGGGCGCTGATTGCAACACTAAATACGAATGTGACGAGCATGGAAAGACGGTGAAAGTCAAAACATAATTCTTGGTCAAAGACACATGTCCCTCTTTGGTAGTTTTTCTCCATATGAAGTAATATTCGGCGAATAATGCTAATTTTATTTTAAGTGCGCCTTCACTCAGACGTATTCAGCCTAAACGTTATACGTTTATTTGTAAATCATTGTCAATTTGTTCTCTTTTTATTTCGAAGGTATAAACAACTTACTTGTTGACATGTACATGGAAAACAACACGTTTTAAGCTACATTTTTTTTCGCCCAGAAAAATCTAGGTATGAAATAAATCGAAAATTGTCATTGGCTAGATAGGTGCTACTCAAACCACCCGCTTGGAATTGCATCGAAAAAAAGATGGCGATACCACGCAGTGCGCTAGTTTGCCGATTTAGGCCAAATCAGTTTGTTTCATAAATGAGTAGGTTTCTGTCACTATTAATACATGCTTGTGTAGTACATATTGAAATATATGGCATAAAAAGGCTGTCTTTCATCAGTTCCCCTTTAAATGTGTTTGTTCTGTCGCGCACACGCATCTAGGACATTTGCCATTGCTCCGTGAAGGATACATCGATCGGCTGTGCAAAGTTTCCAGATATCGAGTGTTTAACGTTTGCAGTTAGTTTGTATGTATAACAAAGCGACTCTACTTATTAGCTTATGTGCCTAATTTAACGAGGTGACACAGCGAGATATCTCTAGTGATTTCTGTATCACAAGGCATGTAATAACGCTATTAGTTTCGCTGAGTCTGGGGTTTCTCTCAATGATATCTCGCAGAGATGCTATGACGACCTCTTCTCAGAAGGGCCATCGGGTTTCCGTGGAAGAATTTTATTTGATATTATTCCATAAACCAAGCTTACAAATATTAAAGTTGCGTCTCAAATAGTGCGACTAATTCCCATTGTGATTTCAGCTACACCATGTCTGACGTGTGTAATAGACTATTTGTGTGACGGACATCTTTAAGCATAACTACCATTTTCAAGCAACATTAATGCAATTAAAACCTACTGCTCTGCAAATACATCTTGTGGGTTACGCTAAAGGTTGTTTTATTAAAAAAAACTGTTCGTCATAAAAAAATTATTTGTAGTTCATTTATTAACATTTTATTTAAATTAAATGATTCTAATTTGTTTTATTTTCATGTGAAACTGTATGTGCTATGCTACCTATGTTCTTCCAGTGCTGAACTACACTCACGCCCTGGGTAGTCGGTAAAACGAAACAAAAACGTTACCCCATAAAGGGATTCAATACAGGAACATTACCGTACACTCTCTGAATATACGTGTCACTTTCTTTTTATGCTATTCTCCGTCTTTCCGTCTCAGAAAAGTACAACACCAAAGGGTTTAGCAGTGTCAAATCAATAAGCAATTTTAAAATGTTCAACTGTAAGATGAATATATGCTGGGGAGCAAAGGAGTTTACAGTGTATAAGTAAGATTAAAAAGGCGGGCCTATTTCGTGCTATTCTTTCGCTGACGAGGATGAATTTCCACATAATTGGAGTGGCAACCACGCTGTTCCCATGTCCAACGTTTCTTTCAACCCTGGGTGCAAGACGATCGGAACAAGGAACTGAAAACTGGTTATTGCAAACAGCACAATGAATGTCAATGTTCGGGTTGCTAAATCTCATATATAAATACACAGATCTTGAAAATAATCTTCATTTGTATGATTTACTGTTACGGTTTGAATGCGGTATTCTTTGACAATGCATCGGCCGTGACTTTATAAGTTCGGCGTTCCTAAATACCAGTACAAAATCGGTAACATTCCATCGATACCGCAAACGCAAGAATTTATCGCAGAATGAAACATGAAGCGTAATCTGCGTCAAGGGACTTCTCTTGAAAATGCGACTCGAGCACGGGGAAGTTGAAAAACAAGTTGCTAATAAATCATGCGAGCACAATGCAAGACGAATGGTCTTTACCGCGTCAGAACACGTCGGTATCACTGTGTCCCTACCGGAGTGGCACACGCCCACTCACCTGCACTGTGGTCGGCCCAGTCAACGCTACATCGTGTACGTCGTTAACTCCAGGTGTTCAGTCAACGCGAAGCATCCTCCATTGACAGAGTCAACGTGAAGCATCCTTCATTGACTTGCAGCCGTCCAATTTTTAGTAAGTCAGGATCACCATTCATAAGCCGCCGTGAAGCTGTCTGTAGCGTTCGTTAGTGCGTCCAATTTCCGCCGCAGTCGCGACTCGGCTGGAGTGGGCGGCGATCGGCGGACCGCGGCACCGCCACTGGCGAATGGAATCAGAGACACGCGCTTGCAGTCCCTTGTCTCTCGTCCGTGCCCCGACTCTCCTTGTCGCCGTTTCTCTATCCATCAGTCGCTCTGTATCTCCGTCTCTCCGTCTTCCCGCTTCTCAGTCTCTCAGTCTCTCAGTCTCTCAGTCTCGTCATATATCCTCTCTCCGTTTCTCTCACTTGTCGTTTCTTTATATAAGTGTATATGTCTTCTTCATCTCTTTATTTCTCTTATCCATTTTATCTTTCATACAAATAAAAAAGGAGACAGCCAGAGAACGGGTTGCCTGTATTGGGTCAAACGTATATTATAAATGTTCCACAGAAGCCGTATTTTACAGTGATAGGCTTACTCTATTGTAAATGACGCACTTAAATAGTATGTGCACAAAGGGAGCGTTTCAATATGTTGATCCAAACTCCGTATCCACTTTAAAGCTGACACACATTCACATAACTACTTCGTTTGAATTCCTATTTTCTTAAAATTTTTCTCTCCTGAAATTAGTTGCTGTTGAGGCCGAAGCACGAAACAGGTCTTACAAACACATGTATAAATGACTGTCTTGGTTATCGTACACTGAACGCTGCCGTTGCGGTGTTCAAATATATATAACTTCCTCGAGAATATATAGCGTCTGTGAATTAGGAAAAGGAACACGCAATGCGTGCCTTCACTCAAGCCGAGGTCATCACATTCTGCATCTCGGAATCGTCACAATTTCGACATTAAATGGCAGTCTTATCGCGACCGCACAGACGTCTTCCGCTGCTACAATTGCTGTGGGGTTTTGATTGCCAGCGCTGCGCCGGTTTGCAGGCGGAACCTGTCGTTTTATAATTATGGAAAGGTTCATTGACGATTCCGTATGTTGGCTACTGGGCAGTGTGGGAGTTTCCACTATAGATATATATGACCGTTGCCTGCGGTCACTGCATAGGACAACGGATGGATCAATAAGTGTGTCGTGTCGTGTCGTGTCGTGTCGAGTGGCAGCGGCTCGGTTTGCCCATGCCGTCACTTCGGGTCGTGGTCTGACATATGGATGTTCTTACCTCAAGTTCTTACCTCAAGAACGGTCAATAATTGTCCATGATTGAGCAATGAGACTGTCTGAAGATTTAGTTTTCTGTAGTTGTTTTCCAATTTCTATGTTTATTTTAGTGCTATTGTTTTTATTATTAGCGTTATTACTTAGGGGAACAGGAGCAGGAGTTAGAACAGGGACAGCAAGCGTCTCCAACACATTGTACATTATGTTGTATATTGTAAATACAGTGAGACATAACTTATTAAAGGTACACAACTTGAATGCTGTAATCATAAAATCACGCTTTGCATAATAATATTACGCCGATTTCGGATTATTATAATGATAAAGAAAGGAAAAAGTTAGTTCTGCCATAGCGTGGTGTTCAGTCCTGAAGACTGCTCCGCGCGTTTTACCCCTCACCCCCTCGCAGACCAGTTCAGGCGAACATCATCTCGACTTCTCTGGGAAGTATTCAGCCACGCAGCACTTATCATGAGAAGAGTATTCGTACTCAGATATCCACCAGGTACTCATTAAAGATTCGAAACCTCAGCAAGATGAATTGAACGCGGAATCTTTAGAATGAGAAACCGACGCTGTAACCACGCTTTAGTCATATATTGGATATATGCAGTACCGCTTCTGTTAAAGATTATAAAACAGCATGCAACCATGAGAGATCACTTCAGGAGCCAGTTGGTGGAGTGTGCCGCACGGGAACAACTGGATAAGACAAAGCTGAATTCCAACGCCTTTAGGTTTAGCAATCAAGCCGTTTCGTGCGGCTACACGGTATACCGACTGGATACACCGTTTCACTATTGTGTGGATGATTCGGTGAGGATCCTCTGCCTGCCATCAACGAATGATTTGCGGAACCACAATGATTATAAATAAATCTTTATAAACATTGTTATAATATAATGGTTGTCATTACGTAATTTGCGGGCACCATGGTATATCAATGTTATATACCTACATATTAACTTTCAATCTAAACAATTATCGACATGGTAAGGTACTTGTTCGGGGGGTGGTTTAGTACGCTCTGTGCGACTTTGTATCAATGTTGACAATTGTAAAAGACCACCGTTTAACCGGAGCACTGGATCACTGGTTCACTGGATCACCGGATCACCGGATCACTGGATCACTGGTTCACTGGATCACCGGAGCATTGGATCACTGGTTCACTGGATCACCGGAACACTGGATCACTGGAGCATCGGACAACAGATGTGCAAAGTTAAACTTACATGATATACTCCTAACGCAAAATAAAAATGTTCACCAAGAAACAGTATCGTGTGTATTATAGTGCAGTGTATTATAGTGCAGTGTATTATAGTGCAGTGTGTACATTTGCTTCGATTTGTCAAAGCTGCGCGTATTTGTTAGCTGAAATAGGTTGACTAGTTGAATGAGACCTCATAAGACCGTTACATTGCAACCACAATAATACAGACGAGTCAGTTAATATAACGTTGCCGAGCGCTGGAAACAACTAGAACTAGAGGTAGGGGCGTGTACTGAGCTAACGTCAAACGGTGTACGTAGGCATCACACAAGACAGGAACAGATCGACCTGACTTCACCTTCAAAAGCAGCGGGACCTATCACTCCGAGAGGCCTGATGGGCTTGATGCCCGGCGGCCCGAATTATTCTCACCAGCCAGGGATGGTAGTTTACTACACGTCCTGACAAACACTCCACGCAATGTATTTGGTACTTAGCTGGATCAGTTGCACTTTTTCCTATAGTAGTTTACGCCGCCGCATCACCCGTAAAACACTGCAGACGCAGGCGCCCATGTCAAGAACACAGCCAACAACCCCAGGATTCCCAACATAATTACTGTTCGACCATTCTCACGAGCGGCTGAGCGGTATTGTGTATTCAAATAATTACTTTACTGCCCGAACATTAGAGCCTAAACGTACACAACACTCAAGATCCCCGACACACCTGTTGCCATACCTCTGCCAGAAATATGGATTGCTGACATCAAGGGTTGGATGACAGCAAACAAACTTCAATTAAATGGTGACAAAACTGAAGTTCTGTTCACGGGATCAGAGGCGCTGCGCAGAAAGATACCTAAAACAACAAAGATCAACGTTGGAGATGCCCAAGTGACCCCCAGTACATGTGTAAGAAATCTTGGGGTCATGTCCGATGCTGGACTTACAATGGATCAACAAGTCAGTGCCATCTGTAGATCTTCTGGTCTGCAAATGCGAAATGTGGGTAAAATCATCAAATTTCTTACGCCAGGAGCTGCCGAACAAATTATCCATTAATTTATAACGTCCAGACTGGATGGTTGTACTTCGCTGCTGTTCGGAATTAACACGTGTCAGCTACGTAGACTGCAGTGCATTCAGAACACGACTGCTCATCTAATCACACGAACAAGGAAACACGAGCTCGTAACACCAGTCCTGAAATCTCTCCATTGGCTTCCCATCCAAGAAAGAATGACGTTTAAAACATTCTCCTGATCACCTTCAAGGCACTCCACGGACTTGCACCGCAATACACTTCCGGGTTTCTTGTTGAATATCAGCCGACACGCTCCCTCCGATATAATTCTGCTGGTCTGCTGACAGTACCAACCACACGTCTCAAGTCTTTCGGAGACCGTGCGTTCTCCAAAGCGGCATCTGTACTTTGGAACAATATGCCACAGTCAGTCAGACGGTGCGACACTATTGCGTCGTTTAAGACGGCGCTGAAGACACACCTTTTTAAAATCGCTTTCACTACCTAAATGAGTGACATATAATTGTGAACTTTTTTTGTAACGCGCTTTAACAGAACAAAGGACTGGGTGCAGCGCTACATAAGACTATTAATATTATTATTACCAAAAATAGATAAGCGAGCGAAAAATGAACAACTCGGAACACGTCCAAAACATGAAATTCTACGGTCGCTAGCATCCTCACGGCTCGTCCTGTCCCGACGATCTTGGTATCATTTGAAAGGATAACAAGTGACGCTAAGTAATTGCGTGACTTTATGTACGCTTCTTGTAACCGGCCCCTGCAGATATAGCCCATAAGCGTCGTACCAATTCGGATAATTCGATATTTATGTTAATGTATTATCTGATGAAATATCCCAGCATTCGAAAAAAACCTCTTTGACTTTGTCAATTGCCATCTGTAGCATACGTGTTCCAGTTTTATATAAAGTTTCAAGCCATTCCAACATAAAGTAATGGAGATAGCCCCGTAATTAACGAGAAAGATGATAGTTGAAAACATCCTATTGATAGTGTTTTACATGTACGCCTATTAAAATGCAAATATTAATCAAAACTAGCTTCACCAACCGTTTGTATACTGGACCACTCGGTTTCTGCCTTACGCAAGCATAATATGCAGTTTTCACCAACAATTTTTGAAATCGTTCAGCAACGTATCAATATTATTAATCAGAACCACTTATTTCATCAATGGCATGCAAACGAAGCGTCAAATAAGTTGTTTTTAGTGAAATACTTACAATATTCGTAAGACGATATATATATTAAATCACTTCACGCGCCGAACGGAAGCACTCGGTTTCTGCCTCATCGTGTTCAAAATCATCACTGTGCGATTCAACGTATTCACTGTATAAACTTCATGGGCTGTTCGTTAACTTTCCTTGGTGATTAGGAAGAATAGTTGCTTACAATTTCGTCCGATAAATGTTAATATTACGGTTATGGAGCGCTGTAGTCACGTGGTCTGCGTTCGCTATCAAAATATCTGTCAAAAATATGTTTGCCTCGTTTTAATTTGAGACAAATAACTTTGTTGCAAGTTTGTAGACATCCTTTACTCATTGTGTCCAATAGATCTGACTAAAGATGCATTTAATATGAGATCCAGCTATATAATCGTAATGAGGCAGAAACTCAAGATAGGGCAGAACCCGAGTAGGTGACTATACTTGCCAGAAAATACATGGGAACCGTTATGACTAGTGCTGCCACCAAGCTAATATAATGCATGTTCCATTTTTGGTCGCGCCATACAGCGGATAATAATCTCAACACTCATCGTGGAGTGTGTATTATTTTTTTATAAGTTACTACAAAGCGTTGTTGCGTGCTATTTATGACATTCCTCTCATTAAAACACTGAACTATATATATTTAATCAACAGTTTTCAATATCTAGCTATTTCGTTATGTCGGCGTTTAATATATATTGATATTGTTTTAGCGTTCTATCAACCACATTTTACCTGAAGTTTTTAATAACGTTATTTCTTTAATCTTATTTTTAATGTTGCAGTTTACGCTATAACAGTTCTGAATACTGTGTTGATATTCTTCAAGAAACATGGTTTAGCCGAAATAAACATTGTAAATTTAACAGTATGTACAATTCTTCTATATTAAATAAATCACTGCCACTGGACACAACAATGTCTTCAAACATTACATTTAACAGTATAAACGTAGCACGTCAACCCAGTAAAATGGAACAGAAGACTCCGACTAAGTTCCAAGTTAGTTGTTGACATCACAATATACTTTATTTATTTACGCATGATATGATAACAAATTAAACATTACCTTCGCCTTTTCTTAATACAGTATGACCAACGATTTTGGTTTGACCACCTACTTATTTTAATAGTTTTTTTAGTTTCCTTGCTTTGTCTTTCGTAATGAATGAAGCTGCATGGCTCATGTTCAATTATGTTGCGAATTACTGTATGAAACTAACTAAAATGTAATAGCTATATTTCATAAGAATACTGTTCTAGGTATGGGTGTCTCTCATCGAAACGAAGCACACATTCATAGCAACTTCAACAATAACAGCTATATATATTTTATTAGGTGTTTATTTTATCTAACAATGGTGACTACTTGTAACTGCTTGCAGAATGACAAGAAACCACAGAACTCGTACAAAATTCCCAATTTATTCCAACATTCATAAAAACGACACTGCTAACGTAATACACCAACAACTCTGTGACATGCACAGAAGTAATTTTGAACCTTGCAACTATTAATGTCATACAAACATGTAATAAGCTTAAAGTCGACGGCGTACCGGGATGTGAACCACCAGAAGTACACTCCTACTTAACAAGGGTAAGATCTCCATGCACAAATACCAAGACAACTTCTTACTGAGAGCAATGGACCGCAATATATTCTATCGAGTTCAGTTGTCAACACAAGTTATTCACTAACGACCTTACAGCAGTCTACTGAAAAATATATGTCATCACAAGTCGATTGTGAAAAACATTGTGTACTTAGACTAACGCACCAAGTTGTGATGAACAAACCACGTCAGGACGTATAAACCTAGATGAGATTTACAAACTAGGCTTACAGACTGGTCACTGACTATTCAACAACTACTGTCTCTGTTCGGACCAAGCATCCCATGTTATGCCAGTCAAACTGCATGTCCTCAGTGAATGTACAATTGTATACCTGCCAACTGGCCCGGAATTTACAGGAGTCTATTGTATTTTGGGCGTATCTACCAGTCTCCTGAAATACCTCCCAGATTTTAGCTAAAATCTCCAACAGCAGCCTCCTGTATTCGAGACAGCGTGACACCATGGGAGACGTGCTGAGATGTGTCAAATCGCTGATGTTCCTGTGAGAAATTTCCAACAGCCCCACCCCGTCTTCCAATGTCAAGATCTGAGACAGTGTGACACGGGAAGAGTGCTGAACCGCTGATGAATCTCCCAGAATTCCGGCAGATATACAATTGTAACATGACAACACAGTCTGTGATACTGGGAATGCCTGTGGAATGGCAGTGTCCGGTGATACTATGATTATCGCCTCGACCATGCGATGACTAACGACTGTCTTCTAGCTCCTGTAGCAGCTGACGTCTGCGCAGCTCCAGCTCTCCCTCACTCAGCTCACTCTCGGACGTCTCCCACCCAGTCTGAAACACAACCACGATTCAAGTACAGTTCACTCTCAGATGCAATTACAGTTCACTGTGAGACTCAAATACAGTTCACTCTCAGACTCAAGTACAGTTCACTCTCAGTCTCAAGTACAGTTCATTCTCAGACTCGGGATCAGTTCACTCTCAGACTCAAGTACAGTTCACTCTCAGACTCAGGAACAGTTCACTCTCAGACTCAGGAACAGTTCACTCTCAGACTCAGTTACAGGTCACTCTCAGACTCAAGTACAGTTCACTCTCTTTCAGCCAGTCTGACCTGAACTAGCAGAGTTACAAGTTGCAATGAGGGATTGAGACATCTGCAGACTGCTGTTGGACCCAGGTGAATTTGACCCCAATGGCTGACACGATTGAGTGAGTGAGATTGTGGTAATAATTTTATATCAGCCCATATCACTAACCTTATCTTTCTTTTCTGGAGGAGGGCTTTTCTTTTTCTTGGATTTCTTCTCGCGATATTCGCCCTCGTCTTCTGATGCGCTTGAGTGATTATGTGCCTTTCTCCGGGATTTCTTTTCACGGTATTCGCCCTCGTCTTCTGACCCGGTTGAGCGACTGGGGGAAACCTGCAGCAACACAACAGACATCTCGGTCTGGGCAACCTTTCGCTCCTGACAGATAAGTACATCAAATAAATGCACTGCATTCACAACATATGCTGTTGGTCTGTTCAACGTGAGTTTATTGTGGCACACTTTAAAGAAACTGTACAGATGTTCCATATGTTGAAGTCATTATCAAATTTATACAAACCGTTGATGGATGTTGCTTAACAAGAGTTGTTTCCCCAGAAGAATACTTACATTCTTGAATGACTGGATAAATCTGCAAGTAGTGGATTGTTTCTTCTGGTTTCTGTTAATATAACAAGTCTGTGTTTCTCTGGCCCAACAAGGTAAGATATATTGGCAAGGCTTATTCAGAACACTACGTATTTATCAAGTCTTTGTGTCTTACCATATCTTATCAATGGTTAACATTGAAAGCAAAGATGTTTACTTATATATTAAAGGCTAGCAAAATTGAAAAGTGGTGTATTAAATCGTTTTGCTACAACAAAGTTTGTATAATAAACATTTATATAAGTCTCTCTTGGGATCTTTTGAAACAAATTTTCTTACATATCAATGTTAAGATATTACGGGTAAAATGCTTCCACATATTTAATTATATATCAGTTGGTGATTCCAGTTGCCCAGAACCACCTGGAGATAAGCTGCACTTTAAAGGGACTTTCATCTACCTGGAATTAGCGGACGTAATAATTTGTAACTGGAAGTCTGCTGTGTTGACCATGGAAAAATGAGCATCATTGAACATCAAAGGGTACGTAGCAGTTAACTCAGCCCGACTCGGCTGTATTGCCAATAAAGCTTGCTTTAAAACTGGATGTTTCGTTTACTATTTGAACATGCACCCGTGGTTGTGCCTTCAAATTGCGACATTTCTGTTACGCGCTAACCAAACACAATTTGGCGGACAGTATATCTTCAACATAGTTAGTGTAGTCTTAAGAACATTTTATTAATTAATACATGAAAAACTAGGAACAGCCGACATCCTTTTAATGATTCATGTTATGTAGTACCATCTGCAGGATAATTGCATGCTATATGTCATTTTAAAGCTTGGCATACTTCCTGTGCAGCAGGTATATTTGTTGTATGGCTTTACATTGAAGTTTTTGAGTTAGTGCTGTTTAAAAACATCATTGAATATGCACGAGCACTCAGGGGAATCGGAGTGCATTTTAATAAAATGTCACGGGGACTAAAGGGTTAAAGAACATGTTAGAAAACATAAATACAATTAAAACAAAGCCAACACTGACACAGAACAGAACACGGAGCCAGTGAACATAACTAATATAAAGTATCACGTAACAAAATAAAATTAATGTTTGTTATTGTTGTCTACTAAAAGGAAAGTGTTAAACTAACAGTTTGTACACTGGTACTTTCTCTCTTGTGTTTCATATGTAAATGTGGTCCACAGTTAAGGCTAAATGTCACTTCTACAACCAGCTTAGATTTTGAAGAAGAAAATATTCAAATCAGCAAATAATGGTGATAGCTGCTCTCTGTTTTAAAGGGGGTTAAATCCAAAAAAAATTACATGCTAAATCAAAACCAAACAAAAACAATTGTTGTTCGAATTTTATTTTTTCGGTTAAAACTGAACTTTTTTTTCACAAAATCAAGTGGATTTCACATGGATCAGATAGATCCTACCTGTAGAGTAACCTAGACTACTCATGGTTGAATCTCCCCAAAAATTAAAGCAAAATTCATATAAAAATGTACAAACATAGAAACAAACTTTAAAATGTAGAACCAACAGAAGACGTACAGTTTTTTGTGTAGAGTGTCAATCGGTGTTTGAACCGTCAACGTGGTCGAGCCAGCACTAGAAGCATGCCAACTTTGTCAAATTTAACTTATATTATTAAAGTTTTTGTATTTCTTTGTGAAAACAAAAATGTGCCAGGGCTTAACAAATACTGCACTCAAAACTGCAAATCTCTTTATGTTAGTCTTAATGTTATAATGACAGCAGAACAGAAAAAAATGAAAACTACTGAAATGTAAATGTTGCAAATATCTAATAACTTTTTGTGTAAAATCCTAAAATGATACTTTATATAAAGTTTATTTCTGCACTGTTTCTTGGAGATTACATACAATTGTTTAAATTCCCATAAAACAAGTAATTACGACCTCAAAATTCACACTTTTAATTATTAATAGTCTCCCAAAAATAATTCTGCACAAACATGGGGCTAATTTTGACAATCACATTTCCAAATAGGAATAAAAAAGTATAAACAAACCCAATATCTAGATGGTCTCTTATTGACAAAAATTAAATGTTTTTTCATCTTAAATACATTAATTATTGCATAACATATCTCTACAACAATGTCACAGAAAAAAGCCAGAATGAACGGCGTAAATGGATTTTAGTTATAAACAAGATATGATTACACAAGTATATATTTTAGAAAGTCCAGTAACGACTTGAGACAGAGCTTGGCTTGTAGGCTGATAAGTACACATACAGAAATGGACATACTACACAAATGGACATATACATGCAGAGACACACAAGCACACATCTGTATATGAACACGCTCACCGAATGGGACGTATGCTTCTTCTTTTTCTTCGACTTTTTGTGCTTTCGTGTTTTCTCGTAGGCGCGTTCTGGAAGAGATACAATGGTTGTCATAGCAACACATCATGACAACAACGACTTGGAAGTTCCCTGCACCAAGCAGACGCATTAAAATACACTACTCAAAATAATTAAAGGAACAAATATTGGGGATAGCACACATGGTCTACCACACAAGGTCAACCACACAAGTTACACTTTGTGCATTCTGTGTGATTAGGAGATTGTCTTACCTACAAAACAGCTCATTTTTGAATGAACTCAAGCGTGATGACAATGCCTCTAGGTGTGGCTGCGTGTCCACACCCCTATATAAGGAATGGATTGTGGTAGTTTCATTAGCTGTTTTTACAGGTTTGTTCACAAACTGACAACTATTGTCCACGAACTGGTCAGAGTACCGGCCTCCAGTGACACAGCTGCCAGTTCTGGTGCTCACTTGCAAAGTGCAATCGTGCTCTACGGTATTGCGCAGTGAGAATAGGGGGTGTGGCAGGTCGTGAGGCTCTCATATCATCCTCATGGAGTCAATTCCTAACAGTCTGGTTGGATAAGTGAACTTCAGTGGCATGGCAAAAGTCAATTTCTGGGGTTTGAGCTGTACTCATGCGATTGCGACGAGACAAAATGACAAGATAACGGTCTTGTCTAGGGGTTGCCATCTGCAGATGTCCTTGATCTTGTCTCCTGGTGTACTGCCCAGCCTCCTATTAGCGTCTCCATAGTCGGCTAACTACATTTGGGGACACATCAAACCTCCCAGCTACCATCCGAACCCGTTCACCATATTCTAGCAGTTGCACAGCCCTGGCAACCTGAGTGTGGTCCAAATACCACCTGGCAGCACCAGCGACCATCTGGAGACATCCAGCAATCACTACCCATGCAGAAAACACCATGACGCCAAGGACTGGAAATGTAACCAATGCAAGTACCACAAATCCTTTCCTTATGTAGGGGTGTCGACATGCAGTCACACCTAGAGGCATTGTTATGATGCTTGAGTTCATTCAAACATGAACTGTTTTGTAGCAAAGACAATCTCTTAATCACACATAGAGTGCACAAAGTGAACCTTGTGAGGTAGACCAGGTGTGCCAATCCCAATATTTGTTCCTTTAATTATTTTAAGTAGTGTATATTAAAAAGCTACGTGTCTTACCAGAGTCTGAAGACAGAGGTGGAGACCTTGACAACGACCTTGATCTTTTCTTTTTCTTCCGGTGCTTACTCACGTATTCCTGTTCCGACTCAGACTGAAACACAGATGGAGCCACTGTCAGCATACACAATAGATCTCAAAAAGATTATCCAACACCTTCAAATTAACCACGAAACATGCAGGATTTTAACATATGCACTCTAACTAAAAAAGTGTTACTATCATTATAACAACTAATAATATGACTAAGAAATAACCCACATCTTTGCAGCAGCTCTCCATACCACAGTGACACCTGGTGAATAAATCATACATTATTTTGATGCCTAACAAATAATGAATGAGAGATGAGACTTTGACTCACAGAACGTGATCGTGACCGTGAGCGTGACTTGCGACGTTGCTTGCGTGACTTCTTTGAGTGTTTCTTGTGGTGACACATGTGACCACATGATTCCTCCATTGCGATGAGGAACTCTGACATCAGTCGCGCTCGGTCTGCCTCAGTCGTGATCGCCTCAAATGCTGGTTCCTTCTCAAACCTCTCCCGCACCTAATGGATGACCAAAACATCACCAAATATAGCTCTCGAACATCCCCCACATATGACCCAAACATCACAATATCATTATGGGTCTACTAGTCCTTAGTCATTTTTGATTTTCACCAGAAGGTAAAAGTCTGACTGTTGTAGATAGGACTTGTTTTGTAGTGGTATTGGTCAATAAAATGGAACTGTGTGTCAGAGTTGGCTTAAATGGCTGTGGTTCTGTGATGCTTGCTATTGTTTCTGGTAGCGAATTCCACTCTACAACTGTTTAGGGAAGACAAGAACATTTATAACAGTTCTTGCTGTTTACAGGCTTTGCTATTTAGATGTCATGAATGACTTTAGATGATATGCCTTACAACACTAAAACAATGTCAGTACTTCCCTATATATATATTATATACTAAATTATTATTATAAATGTTATGACTTTACAATCTTGTGTGAATTTTTTGAAACAAACTAAGACACATCAGACAATTCATGTGCAGCTACAACTGTTACATAAGCACAGATAATTTTCCAACAATTGTATTTACTAAAAAGCAGTCTTCAGTGAATGTATTACGAAACCTTTCTTCTATCACTACTAATCTGTTGGACATTGTACAACAGGCAAACGACTTAAAGGTGCAAAGAAAGAAATAATGTTACTGCCAATGTTAGAACAAGAGGAGATGTTTTTTCTCCCTCTGATATCTCAATGTGTGGTCTAATGTTGAGGACAAACATGACTAGAGGAGATGTTTTCTCCCTCTGATATCTCAATGTGTGGTGTAATGTTGAGGACAAACATGACTAGAGGAGATGTTTTCTCCCTCTGGTATCTCAATGTGTGGTGTAATGTTGAGGACAAACATGACTAGAGGAGATGTTTTCTCCCTCTGGTATCTCACTGTGTGGTGTAATGTTGAGGACAAACAAGACTAGAGGAGATGTTTTCTCCCTCTGGTATCTCAATGTGTGGTGTAATGTTGAGGACAAACAAGACTAGAGGAGATGTTTTCTCCCTCTGATATCTCAATGTGTGGTGTAATGTTGAGGACAAACATGACTAGAGGAGATGTTTTCTCCCTCTGGTATCTCAATGTGTGGTGTAATGTTGAGGACAAACAAGACTAGAGGAGATGTTTTCTCCCTCTGACATCTCAATGTGTGGTGTAATGTTGAGGACAAACAAGACTAGAGGAGATGCTTTCTCCCCCTGATATCTCAATGTGTGGTGTAATGTTGAGGACAAACAAGACTAGAGGAGATGTTTTCTCCCCCTGATATCTCAATGTGTGGTGTAATGTTGAGGCCAAACACAACTAGAGGAGATGTTTTCTCCCTCTGATATCTCAATGTGTGGTGTAATGTTGAGGACAAACATGACTAGAGGAGATGCTTTCTCCCTCTGATATCTCAATGTGTGGTGTAATGTTGAGGACAAACATGACTAGAGGAGATGTTTTCTCCCTCTGATATCTCAATGTGTGGTGTAATGTTGAGGACAAACAAGACTAGAGGAGATGTTTTCTCCCTCTGATATCTCAATGTGTGGTGTAATGTTGAGGCCAAACATGACTAGAGGAGATGTTTTCTCCCTCTGATATCTCAATGTGTGGTGTAATGTTGAGGACAAACATGACTAGAGGAGATGTTTTCTCCCTCTGATATCTCAATGTGTGGTGTAATGTTGAGGACAAACATGACTAGAGGAGATGTTTTCTCCCTCTGATATCTCAATGTGTGGTGTAGTGTTGAGGACAAACAAGACTAGAGATGCTTTCTCCCTCTGATATCTCAATGTGTGGTGTAATGTTGAGGACAAACACGACTAGAGGAGATGTTTTCTCCCTCTGATATCTCAATGTGTGGTGTAATGTTGAGGACAAACAAGACTAGAGATGTTTTCTCCCTCTGATATCTCAATGTGTGGTCTAATGTTGAGGCCAAACATGACTAGAGGAGATGTTTTCTCCCTCTGATATCTCAACGTGTGGTGTAATATTGAGGACAAACAAGACTAGAAGAGATGCTTTCTCCCTCTGACATCTCAATGTGTGGTGTAATGTTGAGGACAAACAAGACTAGAGGAGATGTTTTCTCCCTCTGATATCTCAATGTGTGGTGTAATGTTGAGGACAAACAAGACTAGAGATGCTTTCTCCCTCTGATATATCAATGTGTGGTGTAATGTTGAGGACAAACAAGACTAGAGGAGATGTTTTCTCCCTCTGATATCTCAATGTGTGGTGTAATGTTGAGGACAAACAAGACTAGAGATGCTTTCTCTCTCTGATATCTCAATGTGTGGTGTAATGTTGAGGACAAACACGACTAGAGGAGATGTTTTCTCCCTCTGATATCTCAATGTGTGGTCTAATGTTGAGGACAAACATGACTAGAGGAGATGTTTTCTCCCTCTGATATCTCAATGTGTGGTGTAATGTTGAGGACAAACAAGACTAGAGATGTTTTCTCCCTCTGATATCTCAATGTGTGGTCTAATGTTGAGGCCAAACATGACTAGAGGAGATGTTTTCTCCCTCTGATATCTCAACGTGTGGTGTAATATTGAGGACAAACAAGACTAGAAGAGATGCTTTCTCCCTCTGACATCTTAATGTGTGGTCTAATGTTGAGGCCAAACATGACTAGAGGAGATGTTTTCTCCCTCTGATATCTCAATGTGTGGTGTAATGTTGAGGACAAACAAGACTAGAGATGTTTTCTCCCTCTGATATCTCAATGTGTGGTCTAATGTTGAGGCCAAACATGACTAGAGGAGATGTTTTCTCCCTCTGATATCTCAACGTGTGGTGTAATATTGAGGACAAACAAGACTAGAAGAGATGCTTTCTCCCTCTGATATCTCAATGTGTGGTGTAATGTTGAGGACAAACAAGACTAGAGGAGATGCTTTCTCCCTCTGATATCTCAATGTGTGGTCTAATGTTGAGGCCAAACATGACTAGAGGAGATGTTTTCTCCCTCTGGTATCTCACTGTGTGGTGTAATGTTGAGGACAAACAAGACTAGAGGAGATGTTTTCTCCCTCTGATATCTCAATGTGTGGTGTAATGTTGAGGACAAACAAGACTAGAGGAGATGTTTTCTCCCTCTGGTATCTCAATGTGTGGTGTAATGTTGAGGACAAACACGACTAGAGGAGATGCTTTCTCCCTCTGATATCTCAATGTGTGGTGTAATGTTGAGGACAAACAAGACTAGAGGAGATGCTTTCTCCCTCTGATATCTCAATGTGTGGTGTAATGTTGAGGACAAACAAGACTAGAGATGCTTTCTCCCTCTGATATCTCAATGTGTGGTGTAATGTTGAGGACAAACAAGACTAGAGGAGATGCTTTCTCCCTCTGACATCTCAATGTGTGGTGTAATGTTGAGGACAAACAAGACTAGAGGAGATGCTTTCTCCCTCTGATATCTCAATGTGTGGTGTAATGTTGAGGACAAACAAGACTAGAGGAGATGTTTTCTCCCTCTGACATCTCAATGTGTGGTGTAATGTTGAGGACAAACAAGACTAGAGGAGATGCTTTCTCCCTCTGATATCTCAATGTGTGGTGTAATGTTGAGGACAAACAAGACTAGAGATGCTTTCTCCCTCTGATATCTCAATGTGTGGTGTAATGTTGAGGACAAACAAGACTAGAGGAGATGCTTTCTCCCCCTGATATCTCAATGTGTGTTGTAATGTTGAGGACAAAAAAGAGGGCTTACGTCTTCCCACTTGTCCCCGCCAGCGAGGGGTGGAGCCGACTGCTTCAGCATGTTCCTGAAGGAGCTCTCCAGGCGGCGTTGCTGTGGACACAGAGGCAGGGGTAGAGGTAACATCAGCTACAAGCTAGTGGTAGTTCTACACATGCATGCACACACCACATACATGCATGCACAAATGGATATATGATAACATTCTATACAAAAGAGTAGTGAAATACAATATGAGAAATGCAAAAGTATGCAATGTTACTGTTACACAATGACATCAAAGTAATCATAAACTTGTTAGTGATACACTACACTATAAATACACACATGTATTGTGCTACATATTTGCATCAGCAGTAACTAATGCACATTACACGACATTCTACTTTTGTTTTTACTTGATATGTTTTATAGTTGTTGTCCACCTTTGAAAGCTTTTCACCATTTATAAAATAACTGATTAATTCTCAGTTTTTTACTTCATAGCTGCAGCGAGACTAAACAAGTGACTGAAGCGAGTGATTCCTCCCACCTTCCTGGCTTCCTCCTTCAGTCTCTCCCTCTCCCTCCCCTCCGCCTTCTCAATCAACTACAACAACAACACATATGTGACACACCAACATCAACACTTTCTCAATCAACTACAACAACAACACATACTGACACTACAACGTCTACACCTTTTCAATTCCATCTGTTTCGCTTTGTCCCATTTCAGCTGCATTGTGCAGAAAGTGAACCAGTCCAGTGTCCACTACGACATGCTGGTCATCTGTGGTGAGTATTTGGTGAAATCATTATTAAATAATTGCTCATCAACCCCAGTATAAGTTTCACATGTAAATGGAAACAAGTGGTCTGGCTCTATTTACTGCAGCATACGGCTAGTTACCCAATCTAGTAATTAAAGCCAAATGTGTTGATGACTTTGGTGATTTTATTAAACATTGATCAACAAATCTGCGACATCCTTGATCAAACACATTTAGCTATGGTTCACCTGGATTAAAGGCTGGGACACCAATCTTGGGTCCACTACATGCAGCCATTTGTAAAACTGTAGCTCATTTTTATAAATTAATATAATATTCAGAAGACGAGAGCAAGTATGTTGAAGCTACCGCCAAATTGCATTTAATAAAATAAAAAAGACATTTGAATTCAACTTCTATTTAAATGTTTTGCCCCAAAAAAGAAAGCAAAACATTCAGAACATATACAACTCTATCGGCAACATAATGGACACCGTCTGGTTTAACGGCAAAGCTCTTTGGTGTTTGATGGCTTTACAATATCCCCTCTGTCAAGAAGAGCTATTCAGCGAACTGCCTGTCAATAAAATTACCACCCAGGCTGATTCCAGTCCACGGAACACACAACTTACCTTGAAGAGATACAAAAATACTAAAGCGAGTATAAATAATATAGATTATTGAACCCTGACATGAAGTAATTGTTAAGCCAGCGTAACTCACACTATTGAAGGTGAGTTTGATGTTACCAGCGTCCAGTCCCAGGTACCTCTTGTCACCTGTCAGCCACTTGGTGAACACGTCAAAGCTCGTCTCAATGTCCACAGCGAAGTTTCTCTCCTGTAAACACACACACAGCAACATCATCCAAACAATCCATCGGATTACTTGACCTATTTTTAAAATGTTCAAGCAAAATGTTTATTGGTGTAGATATAGTAGTGTACAGAAACGTTTATGTTTATCATCTAGGCCTTTTTTATTAGAACCTAAATTCTGTTTTTAGGAAAATGGTATATGTAATGATTTTTCTGGAAAACTTTCATAACCATGACTGAGATTTTGTATTCAATCTACCATGACATAAAGTGCAATACACTGTAGCAGGTTGTAGACATGTTGAATTGACATATGTACACGCTGTAGGGTCTCAGTAAGTCATTCCTGCGTTCCCTTCTGCTTCAATATGCCATTTATCCAGTCTTCTGACAATTCAACAAATCTTTTACGGACCACGACCATACAAAATATCGCATCGCTATACACTGAACAGATGGTAAAATGTCACTGCAGAGGAGGCCAACCTTCCCGTAACCCTCCACACTGGCAGTACTACCAAGGAGTATGACAGACACAGACGCCTTCCCGTAACCCTCCACACTGGCAGTACTACAAAGGAGTATGACAGACACAGACACCTTCCCGTAACCCTCCACACTGGCAGTACTACAAAGGAGTATGACAGACACAGACACCTTCCCGTAACCCTCCACACTGGCAGTACTACCAAGGAGTATGACAGACACCTTCCCGTAACCCTCCACACTGGCAGTACTACAAAGGAGTATGACAGACACAGACGCCTTCCCGTAACCCTCCACACTGGCAGTACTACCAAGGAGTAGGACAGACACAGACGCCTTCCCGTAACCCTCCACACTGGCAGTACTACCAAGGAGTATGACAGACAAACACACCTTCCCATAACCCTCCACACAGGCAGTACTACCAAGGAGTATGACAGACACAGACGCCTTCCCGTAACCCTCCACCCTGGCAGTACTACAAAGGAGTATGACAGACACAGACACCTTCCCGTAACCCTCCACACTGGCAGTACTACCAAGGAGTATGACAGACACAGACACCTTCCCGTAACCCTCCACACTGGCAGTACTACAAAGGAGTATGACAGACACAGACACCTTCCCGTAACCCTCCACACTGGCAGTACTACCAAGGAGTATGACAGACACAGACACCTTCCCGTAACCCTCCACACTGGCAGTACTACAAAGGAGTATGACAGACACACACACCTTCCCGTAACCCTCCACACTGGCAGTACTACCAAAGAGTATGACAGACACAGACGCCTTCCCGTAACCCTCCACACTGGCAGTACTACAAAGGAGTATGACAGACACAGACACCTTCCCGTAACCCTCCACACTGGCAGTACTACCAAAGAGTATGACAGACACAGACACCTTCCCGCAACCCTCCACACTGGCAGTACTACCAAAGAGTATGACAGACACAGACACCTTCCCCGTAACCCTCCACACTGGCAGTACTACCAAAGAGTATGTAAGACACAGACACCTTCCCGTAACCCTCCACACTGGCAGTACTACCAAGGAGTATGACAGACACAGACACCTTTCCGCAACCCTCCGCACTGGCAGTACTACCAAAGAGTATGACAGACACAGACACCTTCCCGTAACCCTCCACACTGGCAGTACTACCAAGGAGTATGACAGACACAGACACCTTCCCATAACCCTCCACCCTGGTAGTACTACCAAGGAGTATGACAGACACAGACACCTTCCCATAACCCTCCACCCTGGCAGTACTACCAAGGAGTATGACAGACACAGACGCCTTCCCGTAACCCTCCACACTGGCAGTACTACAAAGGAGTATGACAGACACAGACACCTTCCCGTAACCCTCCACACTGGCAGTACTACCAAGGAGTATGACAGACACAGACGCCTTCCCGTAACCCTCCACACTGGCAGAACTACCAAGGAGTATGACAGACACAGACGCCTTCCCGTAACCCTCCACACTGGCAGTACTACCAAGGAGTATAACAGACACAAACACCTTCCCGTAACCCTCCACCCTGGCAGTACTACCAAGGAGTAAGACAGACACAGACACCTTCCCGTAACCCTCCACCCTGGCAGTACTACCAAGGAGTAAGACAGACACAGACACCTTCCCGTAACCCTCCACCCTGGCAGTACTACCAAGGAGTAAGACAGACACAGACACCTTCCCGTAACCCTCCACCCTGGCAGTACTACCAAAGAGTATGACAGACACAGACACCTTCCCGCAACCCTCCACACTGGCAGTACTACCAAAGAGTATGACAGACACAGACACCTTCCCGTAACCCTCCACACTGGCAGTACTACCAAAGAGTATGTAAGACACAGACACCTTCCCATAACCCTCCACACTGGCAGTACTACCAAGGAGTATGACAGACACAGACACCTTTCCGCAACCCTCCACACTGGCAGTACTACCAAGGAGTATGACAGACACACACACCTTCCCGCAACCCTCCACCCTGGCAGTACTACCAAAGAGTATGACAGACACAGACACCTTCCCGTAACCCTCCACACTGGCAGTACTACCAAGGAGTATGACAGACACACACACCTTCCCGTAACCCTTCACTCTGGCAGTACTACCAAAGAGTATGACAGACACACACACCTTCCCGTAACCCTCCACACTGGCAGTACTACCAAAGAGTATGACAGACACACACACCTTCCCGTAACCCTCCATACTGGCAGTACTACCAAGGAGTATGACAGACACCGACACCTTCCCGTAACCCTCCACACTGGCAGTACTACCAAAGAGTATGACAGACACACCTTCCCGTAACCCTCCACACTGGCAGTACTACCAAGGAGTATGACAGACACACACACCTTCCCGTAACCCTCCACACTGGCAGTACTACCAAGGAGTATGACAGACACAGACACCTTCCCGTAACCCTCCACACTGGCAGTACTACCAAAGAGTATGACACAAGCATCTCACCCGCAGCAGTTCTTTGATGATTCGCTTCTCATCGTGAAACCGAGCCTTGAGATCTTCCACGTAGAACTTGAACAGATCAAGGGGCGTGGAACCTGAAGGTAAATGTGGCAGGATAAATATGGGATGGTTTCACAAAATGTTTGTTCCAGATTTTTAATGGATATTTCAAAATTATGAATAGTTATTTCCCTTTGTCATGCACGTTTTCCAAGATTGTTTCCAAGCTAGATAAACCATCCACTGATGATTTGGGGAGTTTACTTCACTTGGAACAATCGTAATTTGATTGTTCATAGAACGTGTAATAGTGGGGTGTATTCTGAAAAGCTAGTAGTGTTACAAATGCTCCCTGGGGTCATACATGAACCCTGATACTTGCCCAGGCTTGGTAATGACGCTGTTGAGCCGAGCATGTTAGATAGATGCACTCACCAGGCTGTCCGAGTATGTTAGAAAGGTGCACTCACCAGGCTGTCCGAGCATGTTAGAAAGGTGCACTCACCAGGCTGTCCGAGCATGTTTGAAAGGTGCACTCACCAGGCTGTCCGAGCATGTTAGAAACATGCTCTCACCAGGCTGTCCGAGCATGTTAGAAACGTGCTCTCACCAGGCTGTCCGAGCATGTTAGAAAGGTGCACTCACCAGGCTGTCCGAGCATATTAGAAAGCAGGGTGCACGATACTTTTAGCCAGTTGGTAGTCCGTCGGACTGGCTGACTCACAAACAACTAGTCCTGAAATGTTTTTACTAGTCCTTAAATGTACCCGGTAATTATATAGCTATATATATATACATATATTATAATACACACACACATATATGCTTTATCACGTTGGCCTATCGTTTGACTAAAATTAGTTAGTGCTTTTATTTTTGAGAAGATTACAAATCGATTCTCTCTTCAAGTAACATTTATAGAAAGAATTATCATTGACATACATATACAGTTAACGGGTACGTTGATGCTTGTTAACAGCATTCATCCACAATTAAATGTCCATCAATTTGTTAGCAATGCTTGTCCATGATTAAATGTGCATCAACTAGTTAGAAATGTTTGTCCACAATTAAAAGTCCATCAACTTGTTAGCAATGCTTGTCCATGATTAAAATTAATGTGCATAAATTCATTAGCAATGTTTGTCCACAATTAAATGTCCATCAACTTGTTAGCAATGCTTGTCCACGATTAACATTAATGTGCATAAACTTGTTAGCAATGTTTGTCAACAATTAAATGTCCATCAACTTGTTAACAATGCTTGTCCATGATTAAATGTCCATCAACTTGTAGCAATAGTCCTCCACAATCAAATGTTCATCCGCTTGTTAGCAATGATAGTGTTTAATTAAGAAAACACGGTGATGCCGCAACAGTACACGTGCAAAGTCATCAGATGAGATGGGTGCAGTTTGGATCTGTTCATGTCGTTCATGGGTAGAGTCACTGCTGGACAAGACGATAGCAGTAGATGGACAGGCAGCCACAGTGTCGGACGATGTAGGAGTGGAAGTGGGTGTAGAACTAGAAGGACCAGCAATGACTCCAGTATCGGTCGACGTCGAAGGACCGGCAATGTCGGATGATTTCGATGTAGAATAACCGGCGATGTCCATGACAATGTGACTCGGTCAATGTCGGTTGTTGATGTTGCGTCATTCGCTTTAGTCTTAGACGACGATTTTGGCCTCAACTTTGCGCTAGATTTTCCCTTGTATGTGCTGACATGTGTTCCAGTGCCTTTGTTGGAGTTTGTTTGCTTGCTAAAATAATCACCGATTCGCCCCTGCGACATGGTTGAACGATAATATGATAGAACGCGATGCTGTCTGCAAACCGAGTATTTTGATCATGTGGTTCCACACTCATGGTCGCTAGGAGGCACCACTTACTGATGTAAACAGCGGCCATTTTCAAGTTCCGTAATCCCGGTACCGGATTAGATGATTAGACGCAAAATGTAGTCGAGTGACAAAATGTTATCTTATCGTTTTGCTTTATTTCATCACACCACTTCACTTTCACACACACAGTATACATTCTTTCACGTCATTATAGCTAGTCCGACGGGACTGCTCTTCTAAAACTGGACTAGTCCGAGCTCCGAAACTACTCGTCCGGGACGATCGGACCGGCCTTATTTCGCAGCCTGGAAAGGTGCACTCACCAGGCTTTCTGAGCATGTTAGAAACGTGCTCTCACCAGGCTGTCCGAGCATGTTAGAAACGTGCTCTCACCAGGCTGTCCGAGCATGTTAGAAAGGTGCACTCACCAGGCTGTCCGAGCATGTTAGAAAGGTGCACTCACCAGGCTGTCCGAGCATGTTAGAAAGGTGCACTCACCAGGCTGTCCGAGCATGTTTGAAAGGTGCACTCACCAGGCTGTCCGAGCATGTTAGAAACATGCTCTCACCAGGCTGTCCGAGCATGTTAGAAACGTGCTCTCACCAGGCTATCCGAGCATGTTAGAAACGTGCTCTCACCAGGCTATCTGAGCATGTTAGAAACGTGCTCTCACCAGGCTGTCCGAGCATGTTAGAAACGTGCTCTCACCAGGCTGTCCGAGCATGTTAGAAAGGTGCACTCACCAGGCTGTCCGAGCATGTTAGAAACGTGCTCTCACCAGGCTGTCCGAGCATGTTAGAAAGGTGCACTCACCAGGCTGTCCGAGCATGTTAGAAACGTGCTCTCACCAGGCTGTCCGAGCATGTTAGAAAGGTGCACTCACCAGGCTGTCCGAGCATGTTAGAAACGTGCTCTCACCAGGCTGTCCGAGCATGTTAGAAAGGTGCACTCACCAGGCTTTCTGAGCATGTTAGAAACGTGCTCTCACCAGGCTGTCCGAGCATGTTAGAAACGTGCTCTCACCAGGCTGTCCGAGCATGTTAGAAACGTGCTCTCACCAGGCTGTCCGAGCATGTTAGAAAGGTGCACTCACCAGGCTGTCCGAGCATGTTAGAAAGGTGCACTCACCAGGCTGTCCGAGCATGTTAGAAAGGTGCACTCACCAGGCTGTCCGAGCATGTTTGAAAGGTGCACTCACCAGGCTGTCCGAGCATGTTAGAAACATGCTCTCACCAGGCTGTCCGAGCATGTTAGAAACGTGCTCTCACCAGGCTATCCGAGCATGTTAGAAACGTGCTCTCACCAGGCTATCTGAGCATGTTAGAAACGTGCTCTCACCAGGCTGTCCGAGCATGTTAGAAACGTGCTCTCACCAGGCTGTCCGAGCATGTTAGAAAGGTGCACTCACCAGGCTGTCCGAGCATGTTAGAAACGTGCTCTCACCAGGCTGTCCGAGCATGTTAGAAAGGTGCACTCACCAGGCTGTCCGAGCATGTTAGAAACGTGCTCTCACCAGGCTGTCCGAGCATGTTAGAAAGGTGCACTCACCAGGCTGTCCGAGCATGTTAGAAACGTGCTCTCACCAGGCTGTCCGAGCATGTTAGAAAGGTGCACTCACCAGGCTGTCCGAGCATGTTAGAAACGTGCTCTCACCAGGCTGTCCGAGCATGTTAGAAACGTGCTCTCACCAGGCTGTCCGAGCATGTTAGAAAGGTGCACTCACCAGGCTGTCCGAGCATGTTAGAAAGGTGCACTCACCAGGCTGTCCGAGCATGTTAGAAAGGTGCACTCACCAGGCTGTCCGAGCATGCTACTAAAGCGCATGTCATGAGTGAGTGTGTTGTAGAGGTCCATCCACAGAGACATCGAGTGCAGCTTGCCTTGCTCATGCAACTCGTCAAGTAGAACCTACAACCATGACCAGTCACAATACACACAAGTCAGAAGTTAGTTCTGTGTTGGATCATTACAGAGGCCATGTAGGTATACATACGCATCAATACGGTTCTGTGCATAGATAGTAAAAGTCTCTAGTTCCAGGACTGTCACTCAAACATTACTCCTCTGGAATGGTGTCACAATTCACAAACACTTCCCAATAGAGCAGTGTCACTAACAGACACACCATCAGAAGGGAGTAACTTCATACACAATTAGAGGGGTGTCACTCACAAACACACCCCTTTAGAGGGGTCAGTCACAAAAACACCCCTTTAGAGGGGTCAGTCACAAACACACCCCTTTAGAGGGATCAGTCACAAACAGACAGACCACATTACAGGGGTGTCAATGCCAAACATTCCCCAAGCGAGGAGTGTCACTCAGGGTTGGCATGCTTCTGGGAAAAACCGGTTTTAGACAGGGCAGCGGGAAATACCCGGTATTTACCAATACTATCTGGGAATAACTCAGAAAAAAATGGAAATAAGTCCATAACTGAGTTAACTTTCGTTAGTTCCTGTAACTAAACCTGGTCCAGTTGGAAAGTTCATTAATATCGAGAGCAAAATACTAGTTACCAGTCCAGGCCTAATCCTTGTGTTTGTGTATGCCAGGAAATCCATGACATGAAAGAGTAAAATAATCAATTAGTAAATAAATGTCATTGTCACTCTGACAAGGGACAGTGCCAAGTACTGCTGTCTGGGTCTTCTTCTAAAGACGTATGGTGATGAAGTCAGATAGCCTGTACTAGTATTGTCTCATATTGTCAGGTGTCAGTTTGCAATCTGGTTAAAGAACAAAGACATTTTGAGCTTTCGACATTGGCAGGTAGTTATCAGGGTCCATACACAATGACAGAATAGAGAATGAACTGGTACCAGACTGTTGACAGCAACCTACAACTGGTCAACAAAAGATGGAGTGACATCAAAATGCTAATGAATAACACACAGTATGACCCATATCCATTAAAAAGTGATTGGTCAAGGAAGGTCAGTTTGAATGAACAGGAAGGCCTGCATCATAAAAAGGGGTCCATGGGTCCATGGGCAACTGTTGTGCAATATATGCTGATGGGCAGCAGAAGTGCTCCCCTGCCAGAGTTGGGAGGGGGGCTACTGGTGAACAAAGGCTACCAGGGTCAGGGGGCAACTGTAGCCAACAGCAGTCCCATGGGTTGTGCAATATAAGCAGATAAGGCAACTTTATTTATTTGTTGCAGTTTTCAGTCAAACTACATTATGTTTGTCCAGTATTATTCTGGTGATGGTACAGTAGCTTTTATACAGCTCGAAATACAATACTTTTAAACGTTTTTCCAATTTATCCTGGTTTTTTACGACTACTTGAGGTTTTTCTCAAGATGGTATTTACTGGTATTTCCCGCCAGCTATTTACCAGGGTGGGAAAAACATGCCAACTCTGGTGTTACTGCCAAATATTCCCCAAGAGAGGGGTGTCAATGCTCAACATTCCCCAAGAGGGGTGTCACTGCCAAATGTCCTCAAGAGAGAGGTGTCACTGCCAAACATTTACCTAGTGAGGGATGTCACTGCCAAACATTCCCCAAGAGAGGGGTGTCACTATCAAACATTCCCAAATGAGGTGTGTCACTGCAAAATGTTTCCCAAGCGAGGGGTGTCACTGCCAACGTTCCCCAAGGGAAGGGTGTCACTGGTAGGCAAACATTCCTCAAGAAAGGAGTGTCACTGCCAAACATTCCCCAAGAGAGGGGTGTCACTGCCAAACATTCCCCAAGAGAGGGGTGTCACTGCCAAACGTTCCCCAAGAGAGGATTATCACTGCCAGACATTTCCCAAGAGAGGGGTGTCATTGCCAAATGTTCCCAAGTGAGGGATGTCACTGTCAAACATTCCCCAAGATAGGGGCGTCACTGACAAACATTCCCAAGTGAGGGGGTCACTCACAAATGCACCCCATTTGAGAGATATTACTCACAAACACACTCCATAAGAGGTGTGTCCCTCAAACACACCACAATCAGAGCGGTGTCACTACCAAATGTTCCCCAAGCGAGGGGTGTCACTCACCAGGAAACCTTCCCTGTTCTTGCGCTGTGTGCGTCGCACCATGCGCCGCGCCCGCTCCTTCTCATCATCATACTCCTGCTCCAACATCTTGATGTGGTCCTGGAAGCAGATGAGTGCATCCTCCTTGTCCATGTCTGAAACACACAGATACACCAGACAGATACACCAGACAGATACACCACACAGATACACCAGACAGATACACCAGACAGATACACCAGACAGATACACCAGACAGATGAGTGCATCCTCCTTGTCACACCAAAAAGATAAACTATACAGACACAGCACACAGATATACCACACAGATGCATCACAGATACCCCACACAGATACACTACACAGATACACCACACAGATACACTACACAGATACACCACACAAAGACAGGCAAATACTGATACACACAAATAGACACATATCACATAGGTTGTCAAACAACAAACACATAAAATATATTCATGCACCACTTTACTATCTATAACGTCAGAGACCACAACTAAAAGTGGCCCCGTATGACGCGCAAACAGTTTAAACATAATTAAATATATTTATAGATTCTCTACCAATTTAGAACAGGATTTTATTGTTTAGCCAGTGCCTCATTGTGAATGCGAATATTTTTGTTTTACATCAACAATGACAATACAAGGATTTCACAGCTATTCTACTAGACTCACTTTGTAGTTCCACATCTTCTGTAAAGAGAGAGTTGTCCAGCAACATCTGCTGAGCCTCGGACCACGTTGTCCTGTGGGTCAAGGACGGCATGCTGTCGAGGATCTCGGTAAATACCTTGATATTACGTTTCCTCAAGGCCTTAGACTCCTCCTACAAAACAACCAGATCTCAGTAAACACCTTGATATTACGTTTCCTCGAGGCCTTAGACTCCTCCTACAAAACAACCAGATCTCAATAAACACCTTGATATTACGCTTCCTCGAGGCCTTAGACTCCTCCTACAAAACAACTCGATCTCAGTAAACACCTTGATATTACGTTTCCTCAAGGCCTTAGACTCCTCCTACAAAACAACCAGATCTCAGTAAACACCTTGATATTACGCTTCCTCAAGGCCTTAGATTCCTCCTACAAAACAACCAGATCTAAATAAACACCTTGATGTTACGCTTCCTCAAGGCCTTAGACTCCTCCTACAAAACAACCAGATCTCAAGAAACACCTTGATGTTACGCTTCCTCAAGGCCTTAGACTCCTCCTACAAAACAACCAGATCTCAATAAACACCTTGATATTACGCTTCCTCAAGGCCTTAGACTCCTACAAAACAACCAGATCTCAATAAACACCTTGATGGTACGCTTCCTCAAGGCCTTAGACTCCTACAAAACAACCAGATCTCAATAAACACCTTGATGGTACGCTTCCTCAAGGCCTTAGACTCCTACAAAACAACCAGATCTCAATAAACACCTTGATGTTACGCTTCCTCAAGGCCTTAGACTCCTACAAAACAACCAGATCTTAGTAAACACCTTGATGTTACGCTTCCTCAAGGCCTTAGACTCCTACAAAACAACCAGATCTCAATAAACACCTTGATGTTACGCTTCCTCAAGGCCTTAGACTCCTACAAAACAACCAGATCTTAGTAAACACCTTGATGTTACGCTTCCTCAAGGCCTTAGACTCCTACAAAACAACCAGATCTTAGTAAACACCTTGATGTTACGCTTCCTCAAGGCCTTAGACTCCTACAAAACAACCAAAAGCGCTTTACACTTTACTCCCTGGCAGACATGTTCAATCGAACACTATCTCGATTTCTCAGGGAAGCATTCGGCCACTATTAATTAATGCGCGAAGACTATTTGTACACAAATAACCACCACTGTCTACAGCCAGGTACTCATTCATACAGCTGAGTGAACTGAGGCAATGTAGAGTAAACGAACTCAAGGTTCACCATCGCTGCAAAGGCTTTAGACTCCTACAAAAAACAGTCAATAATATGCCAAGTTATAAGGGATCGATATTTGTCTTAACTGCTTGATAGAAAAATGGTACTTCCATGTCAAGTGTGACTACAACCAGTCAAGTGTGACTACAACCAGTCAAGTGTGACTACAACCAGTCAAGTGTGACTACAACCAGACCAGTGATTCTGAATGGCAGCAGTGCAAATGTCAGTTTGCTGATAGGAATGTATAGCACAGCAGATGTAAGTATATTTAACTTAGTATTTGAATAGTTAGTATGAACGATATTATTTGTGTACCTCAAGCTGATAATTAAAATGAAGTGCTCCATGGTGATTCGTTGTTAAAATACATCACCATGCCAACAGTGCAAGATCTTCATGCACCATTTTCTAATAAGAGGTTTTAGTAAACAAAAAAGGCAAGAATAAATCCTGCTAATAATAGATTTTACAAACTCAATCAAAGCAAACGTAATATGGTCTAGATGTCATTAAACCATGAAATGAAGCTACAGAATGACGCACGCGCTCTTTCTTTGCGAGTTGATGCACAATGTCCTCATAGAGGTCTCTTCTGTCGTGGTCATGGACGTTCTTCCATATATCGGTGTCAGCAAAAATTTGGTCAGCTTTCCTGAAACAAGGCAATCACAAATGATGTGCTTCAAGGCAAAACACAACATATCCAGTTTTGACAAAAAGTCTGTGTTTTGTCCCCAGAGATTAAATGAAAACCTGTGAATTATATTGAAAATGGAACATATGAATAATTTATTGTGATGGATAAAAAGGGTAAAATTTGTGTGTATATTTGAATTCTAAATTAGTTTTCAGTCAAATATCTAACCCGAATTGGACTTGATCATGTTAGCCATGAAACCCTTCTTATGTAACTGTAATCATTTAATTACACTACAAAGCTGCAGTAACAATCCAAATATTGTTTGAATTTGGATTACAATGCTGTAGTCCAAAGCCACAGTAAGTATAATAAAAATATATTATGCAATCAACAGCATTACACATTGAACTTACTATGATTGTAGAAATAGGTTTACATGAATAGACAGACATTTCACCAAACCACGTTGCACTTTCAGTCATCCACACACAGGAGCATACAACACACCTGTATTTGATAGTCGAGTTCATCTTGTCGGTGGTCATAAGAAACTCTTCCAAATCTTCCTTCGCTTTCTTAGTTCGCAGTCGATTCTCCTCCTGAAAAGTATCGCTTTATTTTATAACAAAACCCAGTAAATTATACACTTTTAACTGGTTCTAACCTTTCCCAAAGCATACAAGTAAAAAACAATGGTTACCAGAAACAGGGTAGGGAGACGGTTAACAATGTGGAACATCCACAAAAGAAACAAAATAAGTACAAGATAATTTCTGCTAATGGCACTAGATTGTTACAATACAGCACTGAATAAAATCACAATTTATATAGTGTATTTCCACAGTGATATTCACTGTCTAGCCCTCTCAACCCGTTTACCTTCTCCTCCTTGGCTCTCTGTGTCTTGTAGGCATTGAATGCCTGTTTCTTCTCATTCAGGTGTCGCAGTGCTCCGTAGCGTGGGTCGTTGATGATCAACTTCATGGCTTGTTCCCAGGACGAACTGGCTGGCACACACTGCAGCCAGACCACATGACAACTTCAATCATCGATTGATCACAATGCACTCATGGATTATGAGATCTCAAACTTTACGAGTTGCTGGTCATCAAATAACCAGTTGAGCGACTTAAACATGGCACAGTTAAAACTCTCAAACATTCTTATCCCAATGAGCAGGAAAGTTATGTCTGATGGAGAGAGAGAGAACGTGTTCATACCACTGACACTGCACACATGCACTTCGCATGCACACAACACAAACACAGTGCGCATTCACATACAACATTGTTCTCAGATCTTTGATCTGTTCAGCAGTTTACTGGGAATGATGAAAAACAAAGCTAATTTTGACTATGAATGGATTTCACTTGCAGGGCCAGACATGGACCACCAAGGGCAGGACTGAGCAAGTGGCCTCACCCGCTCCCTGAGAAGAGCCTTGAAGGCCTCAATGGCTTCCTTCTTGTTCTTGAAGACATACTCCTTCTTGGGTACTTCCTCCGGCACAATGCTGCAACATTGCACAGAGCATGCATGCACTCTAGGACCAAATAATGACACAATGTAAATATAATCATTTTGATATCCGGTTCCACATATGCAATGTTCAGAAGAGGAACATTTGACCGCGTTACTAATATTTGATACATGAAATCAAAATTAAATGTATTATTCCTTAACAACATCAGTCATGATTCCTTGAGCCTTAAGATCAAACAACACAAAACAGGTGAAATACTTTATTATTTATTACTATGGCGAGATTTAGTTTTACACGTACACAACTTTTGTAAAATTACATATTTAATTCAAAACAATTACAAACTACACCCTATTACTACCATTAGACTTATAACCGAAGTCACACATTATTATAATTTGGCCAAGTGTATTTTGTTATTCTAGTTTCCCACCCTGTTACAGAGTGCCAGAGAAAGGCCTACCCACCTCGCACTAGTCATCTCCATGGCATTGGGGGGAGGTAGGGCGATAGAGGCGAGTGTCGCTTCCATCGCCTTCTGGATGGCGTCTGAGGGCTGAGAGGGTTGCTGTGCCACCACCGGCATCATACCGACTGGCATGGGACTCGCAGTGCCCATCTGTGGCATGACAGCACCCACGGCAACCATTGGTGGTGCTGTCGCAGCCGCCCTGTGTCAAATGCACATATGGTAGACGGGGACTGTGAAATGGTTGGGATAAATTCTTTTGTTGCAATTACATAAAAATCAAATTAAATGTTTCTACTTAAAATTTGTAAAAATGCAATATGTTTTATACATTTAGTTCAATTTTAAATAGCAAAGTGATGGTTGTATTGATCACCACGCAAACATACGAGTAGTTTGTTTGGTTCTACTACTGTACTATATGAAAATCTAAATACAATTGATTAAATGCAACCAATTGAATTCCACTTTTTAAAAAAAATGAATAATTTAAAAAAAAATTACTTCTTCACAAAAACTCTCATCTGACAATGATAATTGTAAATACCTGACCATTACCTACTAATACATTTAACATTTCAAACAGTAATTTAAGTAAATAAATATTAATAAAATAAAGCAACAATATTGCAAAACAGTCATAAAATGGTACCAAAGACTTACATGGCATCCTCTTTAGTGATACGATCTGAAAGAAATAGTGACGTTTGGTTACAATAACAAACAAATTTACAACAGCACATCCACATGTTTTACCTAAAGTTACAATTACAAGTTTACAACATATATTTTACTTTTATCAATTACAACAATTAGAATTTGATTAGCATGTAAATTGCTTCCGCACTCGGTTACATTCATAGTTTTGAACGGTAACTTACCATATTTTATATACCATATATTACCAACTAGAATTTGATTGTTTTTCTCAATAAAATTTATTACAAGTTCAGATGAGATTTATAATTAATTCTAGACCCTGTGTTGGTTTCAAACTGTTTCTCAGCTGTCACTGTCAGAGGCAATATTATTCAAATCATGATAACAAATTAGTACGGTTTGGACAAATATATGACACAACTACACAGACACTGGGAGTTTAACATGTCAAACGCAAGATGATTTCATCATGATAAAAGTTGTGTTTTATCATAGTATCCATTGTGTAGCTTAGAACAAACATGTGTAAACTCTACAAGAAAGCCATTCATCTCTGCTCCCTTTTCACTGCTGCCTGTCACAGACCTGCTATCTTTGCAAGGACATGTTATCGCGAGATCCTACCCTCGAGTTCTTCGAGCTCCTTTGGTTTGGTCCAGCGCGACTCCTTGGTAACTGAATTGTGGAAGTAGACCTTGCCATTGTCTGCCTTGTGTTCCTTCCAAGGACACTTGGACAGCTGCAGCTGGAGACAGAGAGGACTTCGTGTCAGAGCGGCTAGATTAACTCAACTTCAAAACTACATTCTTTCCATGACAGTTCAGTCTGTCGACTTTCTTCCATTAGTCGCATAAAAAGTTGGAAACGAATCTGACTTGAGTGAAATGTTTGTTGTATTAACCAGTTTTGTCAAGATCCTTGGTGTTGAGTTCAGACCAAATGCTCATGATTGCAGTATGCAGGTTGCCAAGTTTATGAAATCGATACCACCACGCACATTAAAAAAAATTCTACAACTGTATGCTGGCGTGCTAATATTATTACCATAAATTCAACATAATTATGCTTAGCAGCACCAATTTACTGGAAAGGACTTTCGAACAAAATTGTATATACTAAACCATCTGGATAAACACACAACTCCTACCAGGGGCGAGCAAATCTAGCAATAAATTTGACTGTCAATGACTGATAAATATCTCCCTTGATGACAGGTTTACACGAGCTACACTGTCGTTCCCACACAAAGTACACTAAGAGGCAACGTTTACCTCAGCGGCTGACTTTAGTTCATCAGGTTTCTCCCAGGTGGACTGTTTTGTCTCTGTGTTGTAGTAGTAACAGCGACCATCGGGGGACTTGTGCTCTGTCCATGTCGTCTTCTAGGACAGAGCACAGGCACAGTCAAACAAGCCTGTTATACTAAGTAAATTGAATACAAACAAATTTATCGGTGACATTCAAACATCATATGACAACACCAAATTTATGTCAGAACTTCCTCAGATACAAAACTGAAAATTTTACATTTTTTTTCTCAAAACACTAGGCAAGCAATGGTGATATCTAGTGTCCAAGGAAACATGATGCGAAACATACATAACATATAAAAGTTTGTGTTCTGTGTACAAACGCTTTGGTCAGTACTGCCGTGTCAACTCTAAATTGTGCGTAACAATGCCAG
Source organism: Escarpia spicata (assembly GCA_963995525.1). NCBI lineage: Eukaryota > Metazoa > Annelida > Polychaeta > Sabellida > Siboglinidae > Escarpia > Escarpia spicata. Next base: position 73,754,751 of record OZ023205.1, on the reverse strand, counting down.
AAGTGCCACTGGAGCTAAAATGACAAAGCTTGACATATATAATAAAGAGAATTGAACAGGAACAATACAACTGACTGGAATTCAATAAACTAATCAGACAACTGAGCAGTAGAGACATCTAGTGACAATTTACAATGAAATGTGTTTGGTGCACAGGCATTTTAGTGGTTATTGTATTGACATGCAAAACTTAAGTTTTCCTTTGCACAATCTGCCCTAGACAAGATGTGACACATACTTTCTTGGATGCCTTGGTGACACCAGGTTGACCTGGTGATCCAGCCGCTGCAGCTGTCATCGCAGGCATCATGGGAGGCACTAGTGGGGAGAGACAATGTACATTTACAGCTGAACTATTGCAACTTCATCTGGGAATGCCATGTTTCTCAATATTGCCACATCTGATTCTTTCTTCTCTGATTCATTCTGATATCACAACAACTTTGGGGGAAATTTCAAAAATAAAATGGCAATTTCAAAATTAAATAAATATTGTGTGAAAAGGCTCTAATAACATAACAATAACATAAATAACAAACAAATGGCAAATTGACTGTCAAATATAAATAAGATAAATTATTACAACACAAATTAATCACAAAAGTGTATGGCTTTCATAATACGGCAGTGCCATTTTGAATTTATTAGATTGATACTGTGCTTTGATTTGGCCCATCAACAATTTGAAACTGTGTCAATGTATCAGGCTTCATCTAAAGTTGTACTGCTTTTTATAATAGAAGACATTAATTTTTATATCAAAATTCCTGTCTTATATAGTGAAGATCATTCCAATAATTTATTCAATAAATTTATAAAACATGTTGTGAGAGTGGAATGATTTTGATTGTTTGCACAACAGAGTTCCCTGTCATAAAAGGAAAGACAAAAGACAGATGTGCCTTACCAGCAGCAGGAAGTGTTGGAGGTAGCATTCCTGCAGGGGGCATTCCCATTGTGGGGGGCATGGCCGGGTACATGGAAGGCTGGTAACCTACAATGTATGCACATTACGTAGCAGACATAGTCCGATTCAATCCTAGCTTCAGTAACATGTGGAGTTGACATGGGAAAGTTTGGTGGTCAAAACTATGTTTGGTTAGTTTCATAGTGTAATATGTTTGGTTAGTTTCATAGTGTAATATGTTTGGTTAGTTTCATAGTGTAATATGTTTGGTTAGTTTCATAGTGTAATATGTTTGGTTAGTTTCATAGCGTAATATGTGTAACTTTTTATATCTAATTAGATATATACTGGATACTTTGGAAGAAATCTTGCCACTGAACCACATCTGAATTTAGGTAATTTTTGTGGGTCTTTTGAATGGTATATTTCTGAAGCTGAAACTGCAACATTTAAACAACATAATTACTTATGTGGACATATCATGTAAAATTATTTCCATATTCCAGTAACTGTCCATGCCGTGAAACATGATTGTTCAGAGATTCGCACCTGGCATTGGCATACCCATTGGCGGCACCATAGGCGGTACTGCGGGTGTCTTTCCATCAGGCGGTGCTCCTGGCATCATTGGTGGCATACCAACAGGTGGCGCCTGTGAAGGCATTGGTATCTGAAACAAGCCATGTTCAAACTTTGGCATGGAGCATAAAACAAGACAAACATGTTAATGGTGAAAATCAGTTGACATAGTGGAGAGGATAGTTGTGAATTTTCCAAGCCAAGTGTATTAAGACTCTAACCAACTCTGGAAACAAAGTAATTGTTAAGCACACAAACTCTATATTTTAATCTTCAATGTTGAGTGAAACAATACCAGAGGCACTGAGGATCTATAATTCCAGTGTTCGCATTGATGCTGTCTTTGAGCGATATTACGCGGGTTTTCGAGGCGGGATGCAGTTTTTCAAGTTTCACCTCTTCGATGCAACTCTACAGTTGCTTGAAGTTGTTTATTGGCCATCGAACACAGACAACGGCCACGCAGACTACAAACTGAACAATTGTCTGAATGGGATTTATATAAATCACATCGATGACTGGTCATTAACAACAGTCTAATCATTACATTGTGCCTTGGTTACCCCTTGTCTGTCTTTGACACTGTTTACAAGCTTTAGACGAGCACCGTGAACAGCATTTGTTGCCGCTGATACCCTATTATCACCCATCGTACATTTTTCAAGTCTTACAGAACAAAGTGCAATCCATTAACATGTATACAAGTAATGTCCATCCACACGATATGCATGTTTATAAAATCATGTATCATGATATATATGTTTATAAAATCATGCTAAATGTGTGTGCGATAAAATATGATGTAGCTGCTGCTTATCGTGCTTTGCAGCATGATACATATCAGGAGTTGAACAAATGTGCTAATGCTATGAACATTTATTTATTGATTTATGTATCATGGCCACACATTAATTTAGTCCATTTAATAGTTCACATCTTTGAACTCCATTTTTGTGACCTGGTTTTTCTGACCCATGGTGTCCCAGGACACCGTTTTGTAGACACAAACACTGAATCCATAAAATAAAAATTCATTAAACATTTTACCTTAACCCGCGATAAACATTTCTTGAGTAAAACCTAAATAACTTGTGATAATGCATAGTGGCCACGAGAAGGATACAGAAGTTTAATATAATATATCATGATCGACTACCTGGAGTAATATGAATCACACAAACCAGTTTGATACTTACATAAGACTGGGTGCCCATTACAGGCGGTGGCCCGCCTGGAGGGTTACTGGACGCCTGAAACAAACCAAAAAGAATTGTTATTTTATGCTGATGTCATACGGCAAAATTAATAAAAACAAAGTTGCATCTTTGTGTATCTATCAGACCTTCAGGTTGATTCCATATCAGCAATTCTAAGTAACTTTTTTATTCTGATTTCACATACACCACAGCAATTCTGATTCAAACGTTTTCTTCGTTCCAAATCCAATTCCACCATTAGCAGATCCCTATTCCAACACACTTAAATTATGTTTATATCCATGTAGGATTGGAGCAAAACAAAATGGAGTCGGGCACTTTATTCCCCTGGACCCATGCCTGTTCAACAATACATTTGGTATATAGAAACTTCCCTGATATGCGTAGGGCTACTCGAGTCCTTGCATTTGTTTATTTAATAAACTATGTGTCTATCGCTCCGGGTCCACAACTTGTCGGTCCGTACTAGTTCCGGTTACAGACTGCGCCCATGCGCACTCCCATGTGGCCACGTAGCAGTTTGAGCAGAGCCGTGTGTCAATTGGCACACGTGTGTTCGGCATGATGTCGGTCGGAAGAGAGTTTTTACCGAATTAGAATGTTTTATAAAGACATATGAAGAACAAAACCACATAAGTTGACTTTACGCGACACGCGAACTCTACAGAACACCCGAAAACGGGCGCCAAATCGTGTAGAAGGATCAAATACTTCCCTGAAGCATTACTCCTTATGTTACACTTGTGTGTGGGGGGGGGGAGGGAGAGGTACAAGTACATGGGAAATGGCACATGAACTATGCAAAAAGTAAGTCTGTTGGTGTTTCTATTTCTCACATTTCGTACGCAGATATTTTGATGAATCGATACTCTTAAATTTCTCGTCACATTGTTAATAATTTTGTCATGCCTACTAATTAGTCATTAAACAGTACTGTACTACCACTAATTATAGGAACTGCCACCTTGTGCTAGAAACAAAGCACAACTAACTATATTAAAAACACACTGACATTAAAACGAGATAAAAATAATTTAGGCTAAAAAAGTAAAGGATTACCAGATTAGCAATCATTAAATCATTAATAGTGTATAATTAAACAAATTTGCTTGATTTTTAGAGCGAACAGTCAAATAGTCTCCCCCCCAAAATATTATATTGGTCATTGTGAGAGTAAATCATATCATATAAATAAACAACTTTGCTTTGATTTCTATTTACAGTCGTCTTGACACATCTGGTCAGCGCTGAGCAAGCCACGTCTGCTCTTCACGACGGACAGAAGATTAAAAAGGAAGACATCAACACAACAGTGTCGCCATCTGTCGTGGAGGACTGTGTCCCCATCAACAACGTGGAAGAAAACTTCACACCTCCAGCTTGGCGGCAAGTGTTGGCAATGCTCGACAAGGTCAAGCTCAATCCCATGTGGCAACGTTGTGTCTGCTCAGACATAGTAGAGGAATCTGAGAACGGTGTGTTTTGTGACAGGTGCCTGAACTGGCTGCATTACAGGCACACCAAGCCCAAGCTGTAAAAGCAACAGCATCAAAGTATTGGTTCTGTTGGACTTCTAAGGATGGCAAGTGATTTGTGATCTTCATGTTTGCACAAACACTGTGTAAACACTAGGACACATTAAGGTTAACTCTTGTACATATTTTATTGTGCTGGATTTTAGTATTTTTATACCCTGAATTGTTTGAGTTGATGCTATTAGAATATGTGCGACAAAAATACTGGACTATTTGATATTCATGTTTGTATAAACACTGTTTGCATAAAAACTATGACACCTAGTCAAAAACTTTCATTTTTATTTCATTTCATATCCAAAATGTAGTTTTACCTGGTAGAGGGAGAATTACGAACTGCCTCGCGTGTACGAGGCGTCATTCAGCATCATCGGTACTGAAGAAGTCAGTATGAGACGTTAGACGAAAGCCTACACCAGATAAAAATGCATGTTGGATATGAAAAATGGCAGTTTTTGATCTGAAAAAGAACTATCCTGAAGAATGTTCAGTAAACTATGACACCAAAGTTTAACTCTTGTACATATTTTATTGTGCTGGATTTAATATCACAAATAGTTTGAGTTGATGCTATTAGAATATATGCTCAAGAATGTTGAACTATTTGATCTTCATGTTTGCACTATGACAAATAAGTTTCACTCTTGTATATATTCTATTATGCTGGCTGGATTTTATATCCTTAATAGTTTGAATTGATGCTATTATTATTAGAATAATGATGTGCTACAACATTTTTTGACTATTTGATCTTCATGTTTGTACAAATACTGACGCCAACTCTTGTACATATTTTATTATGACGAATTGTTTGAACAAACTGTACGTAGTGCCGGAGCTATAGCTCCTTTACACCTGGTCCAGTTGTGATGAGTGTGGCTTTTAATGTTTGTACAAACTGTACTGCATGTAGTGGCGGAACTACACACGCCGGAGCTATAGCTCCTTTAATTCGGTCCGGTAGTGACAGAATTATGGCTTCTCTGTATGAAGTAGTATTGTCCGGTAGTGACGGACTGATAGTTTTCTGCCGTTTTACCTGCAACATGTTGTTGTGCATGCTTACCCGAAATGCCGGGTCAATAGCAATGGCCTTTAATAAACACATGCACACGTACTTGCATCTGATCTATTTATTAAAACAAATCAAATCTAACAGTATATTTCCATGACATCAAACAAATATGGGCACTTGTGTCAAATCCGGACCCACCAAGATTTCGCTGTTATAACTTGAGTTTTGCCTAACTTTGATACCTGAGTGCATTAGTTCCATCATTCAACATTATACCAGGTATATTTAGATTTAAGAATATAGTGTCTTAGCGCACTTTGTGCCTGTGGAGTAAATAGCGCCCCGGTTTGCATCAACATACGCTGCTATATTGCTCAGTTTGTGCGCGCGATGCGGCAACGCACAGCTGCAGTGGTGCAAATTAGCGCAAATCAGGTCGCTGTTTGGGCTTCAAAAGTGCGTTAATACACAGTATTTTCATAACATAATATGCCTCGAATTATGTTAAATGATGGAACTAACGCACTCAGATATCAACGGAAGACAAAACTCAAGTTATAACCGCGAAATCGAGGTGGGTCCGGATTCGACACAAGTGCCAAAATATGTATTATATATTCAGAATATGGTACGTTAATGAAGAATTTGTTCAGGTGTTTGTTAAAACGGCATAAATCATGAAAAATCAAAAAATGGCGTTCGACACTACAGTGTGGGCGATAATGCAAGAGCGGTCAATCCGAACCGCCACAAAACCTGATTTTACCCACTAGTATAGCACAAATGTACATATAAAAGCAATGCCACTAAACATAAATTATCCAATGTTGGATTATGAAAGCTGTCTAATAATAAACGATGCAAATATGCATACAAAACATACCATCAAAACAAAGTCATTTACAAAACCAGTATCACGCTTCCATTTGCCTTGGCGATTCAGGATGTCATCTCAATTCTCATTGGACGAAATTATGCGCCCAGCTAAATCTAAAAAGTTCAACTAGTTTCCACTCGAATACATTCTATCACCCAACTTGCTTCTGTCACATAGGTTAGCACCATTACAGAGAATGCAGCGTTTACAGTTAGGGTGGTTTGTTGGCAATCTGCAAACATCATATTCACAACAAAATATTAATTTAGTACAATCGTTATCTCTTCGGAGACACCTAAACCTAACCAATTATGTGGCTCGTTATGAACAAACATTTTGCTAGTTGTATGAAACATAAAATGTGGCTCAGAATAAATGAAACCATAAAACACAAGGGTTAAAATCACATTGCAAGAAGACAAGAAATATATAATTTGAGCTAATCGAGATTACTCGATTTACTGTATATGTGGTAGAGAATTTAGAACGATAACACACATTGTACAAAATATTCTTAATTACGCACTGAATGTTGTAGTGCTCCGAAAAGTCAATTTATATGCAAATGAAATGGCTATATAGCTGGGATGAGGATTTGTTTACATTTGAGGCCATCTGGTTTTGGGGAGGCGAGAGCCCTGTACAGAGGGTCTTTGTTCAGAAGGTTACTGTAAGTTCACTGGAACCCTCTCAAGATTTCTAGAGACTCCATAGACTTTGGAAATGACATAATGAAGGGACAGCGTCTGTCACAAGGCTACATATTTAGCTGTATATAGGGAGGGCTTTAATGAGGATCAGGGCTGGCTGTTGGAGGATGCAGCCAGACACTGCGAGGTAGCTGTTTGTTAAAACAGGCCCGAAGATGCATGCTGGATGTTTAAATACTTTAAACAACATACGTAATCATAGGCCTCTAGATCTATAATTGTACGACATTTACGTGGGCCTGCTCGGGCCGGTCTAATAATTATTATGATTATTTTGAGAGAAGGAGGGATCGAGGGAGGGAACGGGGGGACCATGGAGAGAGAGAGAGAGAGAGAGAGAGAGAGAGAGAGAGAGAGAGAGAGAGAGAGAGAGAGAGAGAGAGAGAGAGAGAGAGAGAGAGAGAGAGAGAGAGAGAGAGAGAGAGAGAGAGAGAGAGAGAGAGAGAGAGAGAGAGAGAGAGAGAGAGAGAGAGAGAGAGAGAGAGAGAGAGAGAGAGAGAGAGAGAGAGAGAGAGAGAGAGAGAGAGAGAGAGAAGGATGGAGGAAGAGAGAGTCAGAGATAAATCTGTCTGACTGTTTATAATTGTTTCTCTGTCGATCAATGTGGTTTATAAGAAGCGCCCGTAGAAGAGAAATATTGATTATAAAATGTTCTGGCAGTAGATCAAGATCACTGATTCTGAGCACTCAGCAGGTTTTTTGCAAATTCACAGTGTGGAATATTTTACAATTCATGGAATATATACCAGTTAGACAGGAGCGATGACTTTGTTGACTTGACATAAGTGAATATATATGTAAGGTAGCAGTTTGGACACATACACATGTTCATAGTTATGTCTGTAACGTGCTAATTAAGAGATGGAATACATCTTAATTTTCATTCTAATGTCGCTACCAGCCACAATATGGCAGCACCATATGTTAAGTAGATGACGGATATTGTTACATTCTTTATTTTGTGAAACTACATTTTCATGATTTAATTGCTAAGATGTTGATTATAATTATATTTAGTTAATTAATTACTATGAGTAACCAGTTGCTTGAATGGTATGAGATAAACCCCAGAGACACTGGTCACATGTGTATTCACCAAGCTTTGGTACAGCAGTTGTGGGCTAGGCTGGCTCAGGTTTCACACAAGGAGGAGACATTTATTTTTGGTGAGTGTCAACTTATTCAATAATACTTTTAAGGTATTATTTCCCTTTTCTATTTATACCACATCATGAAGTGAAAGATTGTCCATCATTAGACCTAAACTTGCATGGATGTTTTAAAGCAATTATTTAGTTATAAGGGTTTTCACTATATGGAAAATTGCTTTGAGTGGACACCCCAGGATGGTGTGGTTGACCCCCACTGGCTGGTTGTAAACAGTAGTGGTATTAATGAGTTTTAGAATACTTGCATCCTGCTGGTGATATAACTTGCAGAATATACAGTTTTAATCATGTTTAATCAGGTACTGTGTTTTGTATTATGATGCTTAATCTATGTGCTATTAGGTTAATATACGGCCATATTATGCATTTAGCAACAACGTGTGTTCTATGAAGCTATGCAGTCAGTATCAGAAACTGCCCAGTGGCCACTAATGTCCTCATGATTAATCACCCTATGGGGTTGGCTGGGTAGGATGTGGAGCATATTCCCTAGAGACTAACACTTGAAAACAAGTTGGGAGCCACCCTGGATAGTGTAGCTAGATGGTAAACACTGGCCAAGTGTTTGGTTCAGTCATTTAACAAGTCATAGAATAGGTATACTCTGTAGTAAATTGGAACAGAATATGGTAACACAAAGTAGTATAGGAATATGGAATTGAAATACTTGTTTAAATAATTATCTGTGTTCTGCTATAAATGACATGTTGCACCATGCCATTGCAGGAGTGAGCCAGCCTCGAATGAATGATGTGAGATTCATTAATGAGCCTCCAGAGCAGTGTTGGGGTGAGCATGGCCATTACAGTCATGGTAGATTATGTAATTATTGCATCTGTTAGATGCTTATACTTGTGTTGTTGATTTACATACATTTGCATTCCTAGTATAACTTGTACGACAATTATAGATCTTTAGGTTACTTTACATTATACTGGATTCATTATATTGCGCGCGCGTACTGTGTGACATGTGTCCACGCATCATAATCATTAATATATCTACGTACGTATATTTGTATTGTTAGTACTGTATTGACAAACTGTTTACTTTGTTTAGGTTTCTTTTTGTATCCGGAAGTAAGACCACAAATAAAGAACTTCATCGAAAAGATTGGAGCCGACTTGTTGTTGTACAAATTGGCCCCGTCACACACACACATATATATATATATATATATATATATATATATATATGCTAAGTTGACCCCTCGCTATCCTCCTGGATGTCACAACCCTTCATTTTGTCCTGTGTAGAGCACACCGCCTGCTGTTAATAGCGGGAGTCCCGTGTCCAGTCTAACTTGGTCACTCCACCTCTTCGGCAGCCTTCCTCGTTTTTGTTTTCGTTAGTCTTCATTGAAAGCAATATTTTGAGGTTTTCGTTTGGCATGCATACGGCAGACATGTCCAAACCACCGGAGTCCTCTATCTCTGCATGATGACATCTCAGATGGGTTCATGGGTAAATGTCTCATCTCTGATCTGGCTATTTCGTAATCAGCGCCTGCCCTAGTAACATCTCTGATAGCCCGCAGGCAACGCGTCTCAAAAAACGTCAAGAGACTGATCGAGTCTCTTGCGATCGCAGTGTCCAGGTGTCTGCACCATAGATTGCTATATATAGGCAGTATAAGGGCCCCACATTGTCTGCATGGCTTTCATTCTTATTGAAAGGACTCTGTTTGAAAATATGTTGTTTCTGAGTCTACCAAAGGCTGCTGATGCTAATTAAGACTATTCGCCTGTCAACGTCCCTCTCCGTAGAAGGTACTAGTCCCTCTATGCTGCATGGGAAGCAGGACTGTCTCATAGTCTCGATCGAGTTCTTCATTTTCCAGGAATGTATATGCTTCTCTGGTGAGGCGATTACTTTGCATTTGGACAGATTGATTTTCATACCCCATTTGTTAGGTCCTACAGGCCGCTTGAAGCTCTTCAGTTGCAAGTTGTAGTGTCTCGAATATGCAAGGTAGATATATAGTGTCATGTCGTCAGCATACCTGATGTCAAAACTGAGGTCTGTATCTAGGAACTTCTTAGACATGTAGGCTCTTCAGGTCAACTATAACAAACTCGAGGAAAAAGTTGAACAGGTCAGGCGACGGCAGACAGCGTTGCCTCACTACCATTTCAACTTTGAACCAATCTGTCAACTGACCATTGATGATAACAGCTCATTCGACATTCTCGTACATAGCTTCAATCAGTGATGTCATTTAGGAGTCCACCCCAATATATTTCAGCATCTTCCATAATGCATCTCACCAAATGGTTTCAGATGCAGCCTTGATATCCACACAATTGAAATGTAGTGGGATCTGGTGTTCATTTGCCTTTACTATGATCTGGCGCACTGTGAAGACAACATCTATCGTTCCCCTGTTTCTCTTGAATCCAAATAGCTGTTTTAACAGTTGTCCACCAATGGTGTCTTCTATTCTTGTGAGTATCATTTTACATTTGTCCAGGAATAGATATTAAGCTAATTGCTCTGTAATTTGATGGTGTTAACTTGCATCCTTCCTTGTGGACAGGGTTGATAATACTCCTGCACCAATGTGTTGGTTACTGTTCTTGATTCCATGCTGCATTGCATATTTTGAGCAGCATCTCGGTCATTTTTTCCCACCTGCTTTCAGGACTTCGATCGGAGCTTTTGCGATCTGCATTAGGCGCTTTCCCTGATGTCATTGCTCCAATGGGCAATTGTGTATCTCTTCTAAAGATAATGGAGGTCCAACTGTTCTAGGTATGTATCTGGAATGTTGTCAACTGCTTCTTCTGTTCTTGACATGTTCGTATTAAGATGTTTGCAGAAGTAGATTTCCCAACATTTTAAGACCTCAGCTGGAGCCGTTTTCAGTTTTACATCACCATCCCTTGCAGCCGTGAGGTGTTTACGAAACTTCGAGTTACTTGTTAGAGCGATGGCCGTTAGTGTATTTCCCAAACTAGACATAACGTGGGATGAACAAAACTGTCACCGCACAAGGGAGACTCGAATTGCTTGCAGTCCTCTTTGTTAACAGTCCTAACCATCGGACCAGCGCGCCCCATGTCATATTACGTTGAGCAAATGCGACGCATTGTGATACGGTAGGAATCGGCGATTTCTACGGAAGTGACGTAACAGTCGCGAGACGCCATTTCCGCCTACGTGTATCATAATACAACTGCACAGTGCAATGGACAAAAAAGGAAAGGTTTAGGGCACTTGGAATGATCGACCAGTGCTACTGAAGTAGGGCTTGTATCAACAGTGTAGGTTGACACGTCATTGACGTTTTATTTACCACGTTATATAAGACAGGAGCTGACCTCATAACCGCAGGCTAGAACCTAGCTATGACGTTAACATCATACTAATGTACAAACTACTGGCAACAAGGACCGACAACAATGTAGAATGCGTAATGTGTGTACTGTGTGTGTGTGTGTGTGTGCGTGCGTGTGCGTACGTATGTGTGTCTGTGTGCGCGCGCGCGTGTTTGTGCATGTGTACGTGTGCTTCCGTATGTACGTGTGTCTGTACGTGTGTTCGGATTCGTGCGCGTGCGTGCATAGGGTCACTGTGTGCGTGTGTGTGCGTGCGCTTTCGCAGACACAAATGCGTGCGCATGTGTTTACGAAATAAACAAACTTATGCAAAGGCTCGGCCAACTCTGTACACACCAGGGGAAGTTTCAAAATACCAAATATAATTATGAAATTATGACTAGTGGGTCCAGCGACGTGGAGTTTTTTGTTTAAATAGGCTGGTCCCATCCCGCAAAGATGTCAATTTGTCGACATCAGACAAAATGCAGAGAATGATAATAAAAGTGCTGGAACGGTATGAGAGGGCGACGGCTGTAGTTTCGCAAGACAATACAATGGTTTGGTGGGATATAGATACGAATCTCTGAAACTCAAGGGACATGTGTTTGTTCCATGTGCCAACGCCAACTCATTTATATAAGTCCAAGACACCATGGCGATGACTGATAAATGAATAAGAACAAGAATGTTGTGAACACAACTGGTGAGAAGAATAGCGGGAGTGAAGACCAGAGATAAGCAGAGAACAGAGTAATTGAGGGAGCAGGTTGGTGTGGAAGAAATGAGACAGTGGCGAGGAACGAATGGAAGGGCTAACAAAGATGACGAATGTCATCAGACTGAAAGGTAGACAGAAACAAGGTCGACCACGACTAGGATTGGAGAAGTATATCAAGAGAAGCTTGGCAAGATTGGGAAGAGCATGGAGATCGAAGGCTAGGGATAAAGGGAGTGGAAAAGGAAGCTGGGACGTCTACTGGTATATGTCTGTGTTATATATATATATACCTCAGATTCCGAGCCGCACAGGAGCGCATACTCAGAATGGACATTTCGTGAGTACACACCTTCAATCTCCGTAGCGGTTGTAATTTTGCTACAGCCGAACCTTATTTTCCAAATAATGTTTTTATGTCTTCTTCTGCATCTCATTGGAGACTGATGATGCTGTCCATGTAGGTAAACTTGTTGACGTACCCGAATGGATGGTCATTGATCACAGTGGGTTGGTTGCTGTGTCATTGTGCTGTTTGTCAATACTTTTGCCTTCTTCGCATTAATTGTAAAACCAACTAAACTGACTTGCCGCTCTAGACTGGATATTTTCATCTGTACCGGGTCTCCAGTGTAAGATGGTAAGGCGAGGTCATTTTAATATATTATAATTATATTCGAATGAAAAGTGGAAAGGATGGATGTCGGAAAAATAGCGAAGAAAGCAGAGGCCGAACAACATAAAGGACACGAGAAAAGGGGAAGGCCACAAATGAAATGGGAGGCCTACGTGAGGAAGGACATAATAAGGTCAGGGGAGGATGACAGATGGAGAGAGGGAGCGATGGACACAAATTGTGGAAGGAAAAGACACAGCGAGTGGTTCAGCTATACTGTACCTGACCATCACCCCTGTACAGCAGGGAACAAAGGGGAGAGAGCATCTCCGCATGAAGAGTAAAGGTTACCTGATGCCTGAACCAGGTGTAGGTGGAGGGTGTGGGGTGAGTGAATGGCGTAGTCGATCTACAACTATTGATATGTCAGGTTCTGACACCGCGTTCAAAACATCTCTACTGAACGTCGTGCAGTGGACACCGAATAACATGATAGCGGATATCATAACCCGCCGCCTAGTTGAATTAAATATAAGGCTAAATATTAGTTGGGACTCAATCATTCGGAATTCCCACTGTCTTATAATGCGCCGGTTAAACATGCCACGTGCTGCTAATAGTGTATACTAATAATTATTTAGCGAGTTGTGACGAAATAATAAGGGAAACAGTCAATAATAATTATAATGTTTAATGTAAGGCTGATTAATACATAGAAACGAATATGGCACATGAACATGGTGAAAATAAATTAGCATGGCTAGATAGGAAAGATGTTTGCAAGCATGCTTTAAATTCAACATTTGGTTACATCAACTGTCCATATAGAACCATAATGCAATAGTAATGCACCTACGCATTTAACAAATCATAATTATTAGTTGGCCCATGAATATAATAGATAGTTAGCGTATAAAATATAATAACTAGCATACAAAAGCATATATAAGTAACATTTGTCAGTTTTCTTTCGACAAGGTGTACCTGGAATCACAGTAATGGCATGTCTGCTATCTCTCCTTTATTCCAACCAGTTGTACATATATTCCAAGGTGTCATTTTCATACTTTATTCATTCTTTTTATGTGTGCAACGCTAGATAATCGCAAAACGAAACATTGGTTTAATTATACATGTCAGAGTAAGAGGCGTTTTCTTTTGCAACCGATGTCACCAGCAACTCCGAAAGTATCACTCTGTTCCTTCCTTTACCTGCTATCATTATTTACATGAACATCTCAGGAACGCCAGAGTAGAAAATCCACTCACTGACATTTCGAATAAAACTTTATAAATATTAGCTGAATATCAACAAACATTTTTCAGAGAATTAAGATACACCGGCTATATGTGTCACCTTCCGCTCTGCAAAATTAACACCCATCACGGGATGTTACGTTGTAATCAGCCAAGGTGGACTTTACCCCTCTGACCATACACACAATTCAAACCTCCGTATTTGCGAGATTAGTTTTGCGACATTGGTTTTGTTTTACGACACTGGTTTGCTTCACGACATTCTTCAGTTCTTGGCCGATGTTTTCTTCTCGTAGACCTTCAGCCGGAAGAGGAGGTTGGCGAAGTGGCCGAGGTCGATGAGATTGTTCTCGTCAAGGGAGTTCTTCAGGAAAAAGTCGATCTCTTTGTCCGACAGTTGTCGTTCGCCGAAGTTGATCTTCTTGAGCCCCTCTCTTGCCTCCTCCATGTCCAGCTTACCCGAGTGGTCCGTGTCCATCTTCTGGAAGCTCTCGACCATCGCGTGAGCTCTGGAGTACCAAGAGGAACGTCTCGTAAACAGACATATAATGGCATCTTTCTCATTTTTAACGTATCGTTCTTAAAAGTAGAATGAAGAGGTTGAAGGTGTACTATCAGCCAAATTGCGTATATTAAATCCAAAATACAGTTGTAGTGTTCGCAATTTGTGACGCAGTCGAAATGTTCAAATTATAAATAAGACGTTCAATTGGTAAACAACCGCTATTCGCACTTACTGTTTTGAAGTGTATGCATACATACATGCATGCATGCATACATGCGTCCATGCTACTGACAAACTGCGGCCCAAGTATAACACATTCAGCGATCTTTCTCCTCATAATTATGAACCCTTCCTGATTGCGGATAACGGAACAGACAACCAGCACATAGTTCGTTTTAAAGAATCTACAATCATGCCCCATTGCCGTACACTGGGTAACTACAGTGTAATGTGAATACGTAAATAGCATGATCCCTTAAAAGCTCTAATAAAAGGTCTTTAAAAAAATCCATTCGGTGTATGGTGATAACTAACATTTATTAGTGAAGACAAACCTAATTAATGTAAAACCACACACTTTAATAACATCATCAAGTTCGACCTAAGAGTACCCATACAATTTAGAATAGGTCTTCAACTTTTACAAACCCTCCCAGAATTCGTACGTAAAGTAAATGACTGTTGAAATGTATCGCCGCCACATATAGTGAGTATGTGTGCGTCTATGATTGAGTCTCCTTGGATTAGAGGCGTGCATTGAGCCAGTCACTCACCCGTTACCGACGCAGTGATAGAACTGTTCGAACTCCCAGATGCTCATGATACCGTTGCGGTCCTTGTCGAACGAGTCGAAAATCTGCGCCGCTTGCTCCGGCGTCATCTCGAACTCCTTCTGAAACATGACGAGGGCGTCGTCTCGCTTCAGTCGCCGCACGTTGTTGTGGATGTACTGGTCGAACATCCTCTGCACTTCCTTCCTGTCCGCACACCGTCAATCACAACATGTTAATTCCATAAAGAGTTTGCTTACAAACCGACATTTCACTTTTACCTAGCACATGACAACATTACAGAAAACAGCAAAATTAAAATGTTACTGAATTGATCATTTACCAACGTGCGCACCGTATGTCTACTTTCAGAAACGTATAAGATATATATCGAAATATATCGACAAAAGTATGTACACCTTTGTTGAATTATATTGTTAACGCTTTCAGTTGAATAATTCTAATTTAAAGCTATTTCCTCATTCTATTTTGGTTGGCTCGTTATGAAATCATTTCGCAAAATATATGATACCCACTATGAACGTAGCTCGACGGTGTCAAATGTGATTTTGTTTATTATTTCAACATGTTGATAGTTTTTGTTGATTAAATCGCCTGTAGTTTAGTCACATTGATCTATGTGCGCAGGAGGGAACAGGTAACTACGAGAGCAGCAGGGGTGGAAGGTCCGCCTTTCAATTTTAATGGGAAACGTCCGGAGGAAATGACCGGAGGGAAAATTCTGGGGGAATTGTCGTACGTTCCTTCCTTCTGGGTATTCTCAACAATATAATTGTTAATTAAACCTATTAGCAGTTTATATTGATTAAGTAGCTGCATGTATGTATTCTTACAGTTTTATATGTTTATGTGCAGGCATATTATACGAGGACTGCCATGATATAATTACATGCCACTTTCAAACTGTTGATCAAGTATTCATTCAATGTAGCAATAAGGATATAAATCAATATATCAATCAGTCAATCTTTATTTCAGACAAAAAAGCATACATGTAATATGCACTATGTCCATAGTAAAAAAGTAAAAATAAAAAGTATATTATAGTGTATAT
Source organism: Escarpia spicata (assembly GCA_963995525.1). Taxonomy (NCBI): domain Eukaryota; kingdom Metazoa; phylum Annelida; class Polychaeta; order Sabellida; family Siboglinidae; genus Escarpia; species Escarpia spicata. Next base: position 73,738,484 of record OZ023205.1, on the reverse strand, counting down.
ATTGCACTAATCCACTTCCTGCGCAATACAGAGGTCGTATAATTTCTCTCTCGCCCACGCTCCCTTCGACGCCTGCGGGCGATCTCCCGCGGCTACTGGCCCTATTTTACGACAGCCCATGCGGGTCCAAGAAATCACAGATTCCGGGAAATGATAGTCATACACGATGTTACGACTAGTACGTTCAGATAAGTCATAAATACCGCCGTACATCCGCTAGCATCCTCCACAGTTTCTTGATGAGTTTACTAACGGCATTTGAAATATAACACCTGTTATATGGACGCTCATACATCAAACTCGGCGCCTTCCCTAATGCAATGCCACTATTTTGAAGCATTTTTTCAGTGAGAAGGTGGCTCCTAAATATTACTGTAACTTCTTACTCACGACGTTGCTATGACTAAATTTTACATCGCGCTAAATTCATGTATACATATATCCCCGTTCCGTTAAGGGGCAAAATTCATGTATACATATATCCCCGTTCCGTTAAGGGGGTAAATTCATGTATACATATATCCCCGTTCCGTTAAGGGGGTAAATTCATGTATACATATATCCCCGTTCCGTTAAGGGGGTAAATTCATGTATACATATATCCCCGTTCCGTTAAGGGGGTAAATGGAACGTGTTTCATGGCGGGGGGGGGGGGGGCTAAACAGTTTCGTTGAGCGTTTTAACGCCTGGAATGCCATCTGGCGAGTATGAAGTACTTGCCGTTGGAACGTCTACACGGTCATATTGAACAATTTAAGACAATTTCATCATGTCATTGCATTTCAAAATTTCACAAGGTGGCGTGCTAATAAAGGTGAACTGGCATTGGCTTGTCGACCGTCTGTGCTTAACCCACAAGACGACTAGACATATCACACTGACCGAGACATCAACATTACTACAATGATAATTAAAACACCTAACAACAAATGTATTACACTAACATATCTAGCATCTGGTGTTATATTTTTGGTGTTTCCCCACCACAAGTTACTATGACATCATACGTGATCACGCTAATGACCAGGAGGTTCCCGCACACTTTATGGGTGGCTAAGTATGTAACAATATACAGAAGCGTATCCAGAAAGCGCCTCTGGGGGAGCACAAAAAACTCCACTGTCGGCCGAACCAAATGGTGTAGTAGAAATATTTCACTGCCGCGCCGCCGTAACTTCAGCTTCTCCGCTGGCTCTCCAGGCTCGACCATCGGAAGGCGGGCGGGGGGAGGTGTTGTTGGAAAGTTTTCTTCTCGCTGTCTCGCGCTATCTCCTGTTTTGTTGTAACCTGCACTGGCACATTTCAAACAGTCTAGGGGGCACGTGCCCTCCATGGATCAGCCTACGTATTGGTGATATTTATAATAATTATTTGACGGTTTCAAATCTGACACAAGATCTTATTCCAGCATAGCCATAGCCCAGCACTTTCTTGCAGCAGCGAGACGCACTAATCAAAGGCACATTCTTTCTCCATGCACGTTACTAGTAGAGCCTATGCGTTGTCACCTCGTTTATATGCGTTCACTTATAACGGCGGTGCGTTCTTGCAAGCGCACTATTATTCACAAAAGAACGGTAAAAGTAAAATGTACTTACGGGAGTTTTCTACTGGCCATCTTAACCGTCGTTGTCGGTACCTGCAAAGATTACGAGAACAGTTACGATGTTTCTTGCACGAGTGTATATGTATGACCCCAGACTGGTAAGAGTGTAGACCACGCGCGCTTATGATAGGTAGATCTGTGTGTGTGTGTGTGTGTGTGTGTGTGTGTGTGTGTGTGTGTGTGTGTGGTGTGTGTGTGTGTGTGTGTGTGTGTGTGTGTGTGTGTGTGTGTGTGTGTGTGTGTGTGTGTGTGTGTGTGTGTGTGTGGATACGTCTTTATGACTAATATGTACGTTGACTTTCAGTAACCATTACGTAGATACAAGAACCAGCCACACAGGACCGACCAACCCGATGTGTCACGAATATAACGAACATTTCTTAGAGGCGGCTCATTACGCGGGGGGATGTGCATCACATATTCAATGCACTACTCACAACAACGAAGTGTGATTTATGACTTGAGCAATGTTCGAACTGCAGTAAACAAGATGAGCCCGCAGCATGATATCGAGACGTAAGTGGGTTTGTACACAGGAGAGTGTCGGTGAATGTTTCTTGCAAATATTTACTAGTGGCAAGGAGGATGGATGAACAAAAAATGAGAGAGAGATATAAAGAGAGAGAGAGAGAGAGAGAGAGAGAGAGAGAGAGAGAGAGAGAGAGGGAGGGAGGGAGAGAGAGAAACAGACAGACAGACACACAGACAGGCAGACAGACAGACACACAGACAGACAGAGAAACAGGTAGGCAGGCAGACGAACAGGGACAGGCAGAGACAAACAGACAGATATACATACAGGCAGACAGAAGGGACAGGTAGGCAGACACAGACAGACGGCTGGCCGAACGGACAGACAGACGGATGGGCTTACGGGCGGGCTGAAGGACGGACCTACATTTATATATGCATATACATAGACATATAACCACGCACAGCCAAACAGACATACAGCCAGGCAGACAAACAAACATACACATATACAGACAGACAGACAGACAGACAGACAAACAGACAGACAGACAGACAGACAGACAGACAGACAGACAGACAGTTCTTACAACCAGACAGCAAGGAGACAGAGATG
>OZ023205.1:73702262-73735591 GCA_963995525.1 Escarpia spicata | reverse complement strand
CTTCCGAACGATGGTCATTGCTGAACCAATCAATGGCTTTATAGTAGAGAATGATCACTCGTAACGGAAGAAAAATGCTTCATGACGCAGACAGTCTACATAGACGGATATAATATGAGGGAACCAATGTGTTTTGTAGCGATGGCCCGACTCTACAATATGGCATCGCAGCCAATAGGTCACGGCTTAGAGGATCTATAAAATGAGTACAACTTGCCAAAACGACTAACACCAGGCACTGTTCTTTTTGTGAGATGCTGGAGACTACGCAAAGAGATATAATATATCTCACTGGCACAGTGTCGTCGCATTGTTTGCATACCAAATAAGCATTATAAAATAAACAATGCATATGCATGATTGTGTCGACTAATAGATTAAATATTTACTGGCTATAGGTGGCATACCTTAAGGTCATAACCTAAAGCCATTCCCACAAAACCGTGTCCACCAAGCGTGCTCCACGGTCGTCAAAGAAGGATGCTAATCCAATGAAACGTTCCCACGAGAGAAATACCAGGCAACGTTTCAACCAGTTTTCTGGCTGGTGTCGTAAATGTGATCAGCAGACGGCGGTTTCATGCCTCAATCACAGATGCCCAACGCAATACAGGTTTATATAGAGCTTCATAGTCATCTGGGGTGTGTGCGTGCCAAAACATGACTAGGTGCTGTTGGCTTGCCTGCAATTATTCTTAGCGAAAATGAAGTTGTTTTTGCTGAAAATAGTAACGTAATCTGATACGCACATAACCCCGATTGGACCCAATATCATATGAAAGATAGTGTTTAGGCCGTAGGTAAAATGTACGTTTTGTATATGTGACCCGAGTATAGGGTCGCACGGGCCTATTCTGGACCCGTAACATAAATAGCTGTCTACGTAATGTCCAATAATTGTTGTGATTTTGTCAGAAATGCATACCGTATAGTCTAAATTTTCATTGTCCGGTTTATTGTCCTCGACACGTAGTCCGAAACGAATAAAATAATAAATGTATGGTTGCATTGGGCATTGATTATGCACATAGGGGCCTAGTTTAAAAAAAATGTATCTTTAAACATCACTTACTAAATGTTTGCTTCATTTTTAGCAATAAATAAAAAGTACTGTCATAGAAATTTAAACAACCGAGGTGTAATTTTAAAGCATACAGTCAGTGGAATCCAAAACAAGTATTTTACAATTTTGCAACTTACTCGCCACTTTGCTGTGGGAGGTCACTCGTGTATGTGTGCGCCAGCAGCAGTTGTGCTTAGACTCGTCTGTGTGAGCGTTGCTAGAATCCAGACTAGCGTTGTATTAGGCTTGTCGCCGGCATATGTTCAGAAATTACGTAATGACGGCTAAGGTATGCGCACACGTAACGCCGCCGTTGTTTCCTTTTACGATCTGTCGTTACACGATACGCAGCACGTTTTTCTGGCTTTACACCAACCACGCACACACGCTGCTGCGATGCGAGTTAAACGACCCCGTTACTGTTGCTACCACACTGCATCGCTTCCGGGCCATAACTCGTCGGCAGAGTAATTACTTCAACTGGACCTGTAACTGGCACGTGGTGCTTTTTGTGGAACAGCATTCTCGAGCAATTTCAGCGCAGATAGGCCACACCATACCCTACGTTAATTAAGAGTCAGCTTCCACATCCTGTGTACTGTTTCGAATAAACGGCATGGATCGACGCGTGTGTAATCGCAACCTCGCCGTCGTCATAAGTCTAGGACGATAGCTCAGCTCACCACTTCCCTTCTGGGGAACCGAATACGTCATCGAACTTTCCACACAGAGAAATGTATCTTAGTAATGCCCACGACGTTAATGATGGCGACAACGACGACGACACTATAGTGACTGCGATGACGATACATTCCAAATTTAAGGTTCTAACAGGTATATCTTAACTTGAATAATGCATGGCAATTATCATAACTCCTATAGTCACTGTTCAACCAAGATATTCCAAAAGTAAGCTCCTGTACATTGATACACATTTTCAAAGACAGACCGATTCATTCCAGAGAGAGAGGTAGTTTTTTAATTTGTTTCTTCATATATAATATTATGTATTTCACAAGCTCCTTAACTCTGACTATTTTCAGTAGGATCCCTAATTTAAACTACAGTTAACATTTTGGGAAGGATCCTTATAACTCGGTTTGATATCTACATGTTGTTATAAGCCATACGTCCATTCAAACCCAAAGTAATATATACTCGTCAAAATTAGCCTTCTAAACAAGCTAACGTGTTCAAAGGATCACTGCCTAATCAACTTGATCAGATAAACATGCTCTGCATCTAGCACTGTGAAACCCATTTCTTCAGTTATTAGCTTCCGGGGCAACGTCTTACTTACACGTTATCTAGACGATTCCCTCCACGTATCGTTTCTTTCAAACCGTCTCCGTCGCAGATTCCCCGGCCTGATAACTTCAGTTCGTAGACACAAACAACGATTACCAGTAGACAGGGTTTATAGCGAGTTTGAAGTCGAAGTGAAGACGTAAACGGTCGTTTAGCGATGGAATTCTGGCGAAAACAACCTCACTGCTGCGACCGACTGAAAGCATAGGTCTGGGGCGGAGGCACGGCACAGCTTATGTTTGTAGGTTGCTTCCCGGCGCGTGGGGAGTTGGCAGTCGGTAACCCGATCACCGCGCAGTCAGTATTTATATTTCAGTGGCCGCAAACTCCAACATGGCTAACGCAAATTCGTACAGTTTAACAGGTACTGGTCATACACATACATATACGACGAACTCCCATTTTAACATATAAATGCCAGTTCTATGCTAGCTTAAAGTATGTGTGACGTAGTTAACAGTATTAGTATTAGTTTGACAAAGGTGACCAATAAAAACACATCCTGTGTTCTCGTCGTGTTCGTTGTTTGGCTTTTAACACGTAGACCTGTATGTATGTCTTAGGAGTCCGAGTCAATAGTTCCCCCAACTGTACATTACATTACACACACGCGCACGCACACGCACACGCACACGCACACGCACACGCACGCACCCACCCCCCCACACATATATATATATATATATATATATATACATATATATATATATACACATGATGTCGCATATATAGTCGCAACAAGAACTGTGTCCCCCCAGAGCGTACGTTCACTGACCCCAGCCACTGCAGGTGAACGTCCGCTCACGACAGCCATACGTACTCCAAGTACAGTGCATTGCACAGAGCCCGTTGTATCGGGTCGCCTCGTGCTGTCATCCGTCACGCTATAAATGGCTACTCGCCGGTGGCTCACTCCAGGAGGTAGATGGCCTACTCCCACTGAGGTCTAGGGAGGTCACCGCGCGAAGCAGAAGCAGCTCTTCACAATCGCAGGCCCGCATGGAGGGGATAGGGTTGTGAAGTTGTTGCGCTTGAGGCAAATCAGGTCCGCTTGGGTGAAATTGAACATTGAAAAGAGGGATTCAGTGGGAGGGTATTTTTGGTAAGCCTCAAGGAGGAGGTGAAGTTGTAGGTCTAAACACCTAAGGGCTGGCAAATGTATCTTCTTACCCGCGTTACGTACGCTCATACATTTTATAACACCGAAGCATGCAGTGATGTTGTTGTTGTTGTTGTTGTTGTTGTGTGTGTGTGTGTGTGTGTGTGTGTGTGTGTGTGTGTGTGTGCGTGCGTGTGCGTGACAACACATACAGAGTAATCCCGAAGTACGTAGAAAAGATTAAGTGGATAACACTGACACGCTAATTGCTGGCTGAGACAAAAGTCGACTGACCAAAATCGAGAAATGGCTTTGTGCACAGAACGTCTAGTAATGGAATACTAGACCTATATTGTTTGTTGTATTCATGTATCATGAACGTTCTAGAGGTAATATTAAGGGGTCAGGACATTGTTAGAATTATACGAAAAAAAGTGCAATGTATTTTTGAGAAATGATTTTTTTTAATAATGCACCTGCTTGTAAACAAATAAGTACATTTGAGTAGCCAGCTTTCCCGGTGTGATTGTAGAAGCTGTTGACAGTAAAATGGTGCATTGTTAGCTGATTTTACTAAGCGGAAGGGTATTTGGCAGCAATTTGGCTAGTTGACCCTTTAGCCGGATTACTGCCTCCATCCATTCGTAAATATTGACGGGTGTCACACGTAGATACATTTTACGAGAGCTAGAAATATTCGATTTTGACTAAACTCGACCAGCATGTCAATGAGATGGTAATAACAGCAGGTGAGGAGTTTAAGCAATTTTGTACGTCAGGTTTTCTTATATAATCACACAAAACTTTAACATGGTCGGCAATGGGAAAACTAACAGTGTGCTGAGGCCTTACGAGTTCACAAACATCAACATTTTCAAAACACCATCTACCCCCGCCACTGTGTCAAAACACCATCCACCCCCGCCACTGTGTCAAAACACCATCCACCCCCGCCACTGTGTCAAAACACCATCCACCCCCGCCACTGTGCCAAAACACCATCCACCTCCGCCACTGTGTCAAAACACCATCCACGCCCGCCACTGTGTCAAAACACCATCCACCCCCGCCACTGTGTCAAAACACCATCCACCTCCGCCACTGTGTCAAAACACCATCCACCCCCGCCACTGTGTCAAAACACCGTCCACCCCCGCCACTGTGTCAAAACACCATCCACCCCCGCCACTGTGTCAAAACACCATCCACCCCGCCATTATATCAAAACACCATCCACCCCCGCCACTGTGTCAAAGCACCATCCACCCCGCCACTGTGTCAAAACACCATCCACCCCCGCCACTGTGTCAAAACACCATCCACCCCCGCCACTGTGTCAAAACACCATACACCCCCGCCACTGTGTCAAAACACCATCCACCCCCCGCCACTGTGTCAAAACACCATCCACCCCGCTACTGTGACAAAACACCATCCACCCCCGCCACTGTGTCAAAGCACCATCCACCCCGCCACTGTGTCAAAACACCATCCACCCCCGCCACTGTGTCAAAACACCATCCACCCCGCCACTGTTTCAAAACACCATCCACCCCGCCACTGTGTCAAAACACCATCCACCCCGCCACGGTGTCAAAACACCATCCACCCCCGCCACTGTGTAAAAACACCATCCACCCCCGCCACTGTGTCAAAACACCATCCACCCCCGCCACTATGTCAAAACACCATCCACCCCCGCCACTGTGTCAAAACACCGTCCACCCCCGCCACTGTGTCAAAACACCATCCACCCCCGCCACTGTGTCAAAACACCATCCACCCCGCCACTATGTCAAAACACCATCCACCCCCGCCACTGTGTCAAAGCACCATCCACCCCGCCACTGTGTCAAAACACCATCCACCCCGCCACTGTGTCAAAACACCATCCACCCCCGCCACTGTGTCAAAACATCATCCACCCCGCCACTATGTCAAAACACCATCCAACCCCGCCACTGTGTCAAAGCACCATCCACCCCGCCACTGTGTCAAAACACCATCCATCCCGCCACTATGTCAAAACACCATCCACCCCCGCCACTGTGTCAAAACAACATCCACCCCGCCACTGTGTCAAAACACCATCCACCCCGCCACTGTGTCAAAACACCATCCACCCCCGCCACTGTGTCAAAACACCATCCACCCCCGCCACTGTGTCAAAACACCATCCACCCCGCCACTGTGTCAAAACACCATTCACCCAGCCACTGTGTCAAAACACCATCCACCCCCGCCACTATGTCAAAACACCATCCACCCCCGCCACTGTGTCAAAACACCATCCACTCCCGCCACTGTGTCAAAACACCATCCACCCCGCCACTGTGTCAAAACACCATCCACCCCGCCACTGTGTCAAAACACCATCTACCCCGCCACTGTGTCAAAACACCATCCACCCCCGCCACTGTGTCAAAACACCATCCACCCCTCCACTGTGTCAAAACACCATCCACCCCCGACACTGTGTCAAAACACCATCCACCCCCGCCACTGTGTCAAAACACCATCCACCCCCGCCACTGTGTCAAAACACCATCCACTCCCGCCACTGTGTCAAAACACCATCCACCCCCGCCACTGTGTCAAAACACCATCCACCCCCGCCACTGTGTCAAAACACCATCCACCCCCGCCACTGTGTCAAAACACCATCCACTCCAGCCACTGTGTCAAAACACCATCCACCCCGCCACTGTGTGAAAACACCATCCACCCCCGCCACTGTGTGAAAACACCATCCTCCCCGCCACTGTGTGAAAACACCATCCACCCCGCCACTGTGTCAAAACACCATCCACCCCCGCCACTGTGTCAAAACACCATCCACCCCCGCCACTGTGTCAAAACACCATCCACCCCGCCACTGTGTCAAAACACCATCCACCCCCGCCACTGTGTCAAAACACCATCCACCCCCGCCATTGTGTCAAAACACCATTCACCCCCGCCACTGTGTGATAACTGATTTTGAGCAATCGTCAATGGCTTCTAAAAACGTTGCCGAAATAACTGCAGGATTAAACATAATTGCCGAGACATTACCGACCACGCTGATGGGTTCTGACTTCCAACCTATAACGTCAATGTAGAACATACGTTCTCGTCGACAGCTGAGAACATATAGCGATTTTTATATCAGCTGCATTGAATTCACACACTGGACTGGCAGTGGGTAATTGAAATTTATACTATAAAATGGATTGAGAGAGACCCTGGAGAAGACAGAAGTGACGTGGGTTGGACACCAGAGAGACGAGTTGAACATCAGGTTGGATGGGTAATAAAGAAAGAAAGTAGATGGCTTTGTATATCGTTGAGGAATGGATACGGAGGATGGGCATTCAGAGATAGAGGTAGGACATTGGATACAAGAGGGAGTGAATGTCTGGAGAAAGGTATAGAAGGATCGTGATGAACTGAACATTTTAGAGGCGCCACTTGGTGGCGCCACTGTGACAATGTATTTCTCGCGATACGTGGTAACGATCAATCCACCCTGACGCAATGCATTTTGGGACTTGGCGAATTTATGCGACCAACTCTTAGTCATCCTTACCCCATGCGACCGACCCTTAGTCGTCCTTACACCATGCGACCAACCCTTAGTCGTCCTTACAGCGTGCGACCAACCCTTAGTTGTCCTTACACCGTGCGACCAACCCTTAGTCTTCCTTACACCGTGCGACCAACCCTTAGTTGTCCTTACACCGTGCGACCAACCCTTAGTCGTCCTTACACCGTGCGACCAACCCTTAGTTGTCCTTACACCGTGCGACAAACCCTTAGTTGTCCTTACACCGTGCGACCAACCCTTAGTCGTCCTTACACCATGCGACCAACCCTTAGTTGTCCTTACACCATGCGACCAACCCTTAGTCGTCTTTAGACCATACGACCAACCCTTAGTCGTCCTTACACCGTGCGACCAACCCTTAATTGTCCTTATACCATGCGACCAATCCTTAGTCGTCCTTACACCATGCGACCAACCTTTAGTCGTCCTTACACCATGCGACCTACCCTTAGTCTTCCTTACACCATGCGACCAACCCTTAGTCTTCATTGCATCATGCGACCAACCCTTAGTCATCCTTACACCATGCGATATTGGTTGAAATAAAAAACATAATCGAAGATCGAGCACTGTTCAGAACACTAACGAAGTGTTAATTAGCAACTAGTTGTCTGCTTACTCCACTGCCGAGACACGGCGTCCATGTACATGTAGCACATACCAGTGCAACTATGTATGTATCATGGCTGGCGCGGCAACGAAATTAATATTGGGTGGGCTGAGCCGGAGGTTCATATAATTATACATATATATATTGTATATATATTCTTCACAATTCACATTTCATTCCCATGCACGACGAAATTAATTAACGTTTCCGAACCACTGGCTATTGACCGCGTGTGTGTGTCGTTATCGACAATATTATGAGAGATCAATCGGTGATATCAAAGAAATGTTCCTGTAGGAACAGTCGCGGCACAAAACCTCGCCGCGCTACAAAGGTTCAGAGACGACGTAATTACTGGTTCCTTCGGATGGCCCATCGAAGTCACCGTATCAAGTATGATGCATACTTCGTGCTTATTAAATTGTTAGTAGCATAACGTCTTTAATCAATTTCTGATGGTTAATCATATCTTGCGTAGGCACTACTTAAAAGTTTTGGCGTGAACGTTTGCATTTCATAATGATGATATTATAATGATAATTATTATGTGTGTTGATTGCTGACGTGTCGCGTCGTGGCGTGTTTGCGTGAATTCGCACGTCGTTAACACGGTCGTTTCAAACCGAGAACTTAACGATCTATTTATGCACAATTCTAGCTAGTTCTGCGCGATTGTTTTTCATGAGCGATCATCCGTGGACGCTTCTTTCAGACAACACAATGGAAGAGCGTGGTTCTATATTTATATAGCTAGGACTACCACGTAAAACGTAATAGCCGAATAGTCAGTGTTTGGTGTAAGCACTGAAGCACTTGTGCTTAAGGGGAACCCAGTAAGTTACAAACTGCTGTTTTTCAAAGACTGAAGATTTGCGAATACGTCGGTAAGTTAGTTCTATGGTAGATAATTGCGGTTGGCTCGATGTGTTGACGTTACTTTTATAATAATTATGGAATGTGTGTTAATGAAATATAATATCAATAATCAATAAGTACATGACATCTGTCGAATATTCGTTCTTGTGCGCTGCTGACACACTCACATACTCTGCTGACACACATACGAATACAAATACATTTATTTCAGGCAAAGACATATGCAATTGGTACATATAAATAAAAATACATTGCTTTCTAAAAGTAGGTACGTTAGACACATACAAATTTAAATAAAATAAGGTAATAAGTTAAATACAGTTAATAAATAAGTTTTAGAAAAATTATTTTAAAGATATTACAATACGTACTCTGCTGACACACACTTACTCTGCCAGCAGGATGGACGTACTCGCCTTCGTAGATTAGAATGACGCTATTTGGAGTAAATGCATACAGCTTCGCACTAACATATGTAGGTGCACTTTAGCGTTGGCGTCTCGCCAATATAGTATCATGTATGTGTGTATTTATGTATGTATGTATGTGTGTGTGTGTGTGAGTGTGTGTGTGTGTGTGTGTGTGTGTGTGTGTGTGTGTGTGTGTGTGTGTGTGTGTGTGTGTATGTATGTATGTATATATGTGTGTATGTATGCTTGCATGTACGTGTGTATGTGTGTACATACACACTCACACAAATATATATATATATATATTTGTGTGAGTGTGTAGGTATGTATTTTCATCTCCATACATACAGAATTAATAGCCATTTTTAAAGTGAGACCCTCAATATCCGCCCACCACCGGACGAATTAAAAAAGCCTAAATCTATGACCCACCCCAGATCGACACACAATTATATCCCCACACGTGCAAAACTAACGGAAATATATCTAGAGATTTAGTTTTTTTAATTCGTCGGGAGGTGGGCGGATATTGAGGGTCTCACTTTTAAAATGGCACTTATCTCCGTTTATTCTGTATGTATGGAGATGAAATATTGTGTGCGATCTAGCAGGCCCATTGAATAGATTTAGATTACTTATAAAACTAAATTTGTCCGGGGTGGGGAAATTGAGGGAGTGGATCGTCACAATTTTAAAATGGCACGTATCTCCGTCAGCTTTGCATGCATGTGTTTTGTATTCCACCCAGGATACCCTTTGGGGTGGCTCGTAGATTTAGATTTATTTTAATAATTCGTCCGATGGTAGAGATCTTGGTCTCTAATTTCAGCCTTATACATGCCAAACTAACGGATATATATATATCCGTTAAAAATCTCTCTCTCTCTCTCTATATATATATATATTTGTGTGCGTGTGTGTGAGTGTGTGTGTTGTGTGAGTGTGTGTGAGTGTGCTGTGTGAGTGTGTGTGTTGTGTGAGTGTGTGTGAGTGTGTTGTGTGAGTGTGTGTGAGTGTGTTGTGTGAGTGTGTGTGCGCGTGCGCGTGTGGGTGTCCCAGACTAGATACAAAGAATTGACACTTTCCAATGCCCATTAAACATTATATATATATATATAGCGAAACACACACACACACACATATATATATATATATACATATATATATAGCGAAACATGTTTCGTCTAATTTGTGTAAATGGTTGAGAGATCACGAACTGAAGCCGGGGACTGCGCATTCATTCCCGCTGCCGCCACAGTGTGGAATGCGCTGCTGACTACTGTTACTTCTAATTACTTCTCTTTCAACACAGCTATAAAGACTCACATTTTTACTTCGTACACTACTTAAATGACCGCAGAGATACTTTACACTATGTTATTCCAGAGAACATACTATGGTATAGTTTTATCTATCTTAATGTATTTGTACAACGGAAAGAAAAGTTTTAAGTATTTCTTTTAAAATGAGAATTTATTTATTTTAACGTGTAAACCAACATATTAAATATACTGATGTTCTCACATCAATTTTCTCTTTATGTATTCTTATATTTAAATTTGTTTTATTTCATGTAAAGCGCTACGACCGTTATGGATATGACACTATACAAAATAAACATTATTAGTATTATTATTAAAATGTATAGTGCAGAAAACACTATCATCAGGAGTAGAGTATTTGTCGTGAAAGCAAGAACAACCGCATTCCTATGCATAGTTTCATCTACTAGGGTAATTTAATAATACGGGAAGTATTCACACACATTTCAAACTTTACTTATATGTATTATCATAATTGAAGTAAGAAAGCATCGTGATTTGTTAGCAATGGTTGCGGGTCTCGTAATAAACTAGAAGAAAATACCCCCAAATCACATGTTTGATAATATTGTGGTGATCTAGTGCCAAAGGGATGATAAAACATTTTTTTTAAAATATGTTGGTACAACAACAAAATGAGTTATTCATCTTTGTTACAACATCCAAATGGAACGTTCTAAACGTAACCATTGTTTTAATAAATAAAAAAACATATATATATATACATATGTATACATATACACACACACACATATATATATACATATATAATTACTAATACTTATCAGATATCCATTAAAAAGATGCAGGGAATGATGTTTGATTTAGCTTGTAAAGTATGAAAATGTGTAATGCAGAAAACATGCACTCATTTGAATGTGCGTATTTGTCATAAAAACAAGAATAACCCCATTCGTTTGTACGCTTTAATATTATTGGCTGCATTCGGATAATTATATCATAGACTTTCATTGTAAATAGTTTCACAACATATGTGTTAATTTGTTACCAAATGTGGCGGGTATTTGTTACAAACAAATGTAAAAACAAATACGATTTTCAGCCGGACGCCACAGAGCAATGGTTGAAGCGATCTTCACGATATATATATATATATATTACACGTGTAAACTACACCGGACGCCACACTGCAATGGTTGAAGTGGTGTTCACGATAAACATATGTTACACCTGAGAACTACGCCATGGTAGCTAACTGAAAACAAAAGACACGTTAGGGTTTGACAACCATTTTTTTTCGTTTTGATTTGTCCACTTTGCCATAAACTGTTGCCTTTATACATGTTTAACTATCGGATATTTTAAATATGATTTCAATTTTTTTGCTATGCTCTACAAAATAGTCGTTTGGGTAAGCATAGAAAATCGGTGTACTTTTCCTTGACCGAATACCACCATAAACACGTCATAAGACTACGACAATAACGCAAATATTCCAAACGATTGACCTTATAGTACAATACAATGTGCACAGTCATACGTGCTCAAACACGTTCCATGAACCGCGCGCTCTTATGCCAAGATTTGTAGTACAGGAGGCACACCAAAGTGGTGTTTGTATTACATACATATTGCACACTATGGAGAAGAGTCACCGGAATTAATATTTCAAACCTGAACCGCACGCAATGCACGCACGTGCGCGCGCACACACACACATTATTTATATATCTCTCTCACACATGCACACGCGTAAACAAATACACGCATACACACGCGCGCATGAGCGTTAACCTTTTTATCTAACATGTCAGTTAAACTATCCACCTCTTTCGAGTTTAAGATTCAGAAACAGTTAATTTATATTAATTTTCTTCTGAAAATGGGATTGAATCGATCTTTGGATCGTACTTACATTTAATTGAGTAGCTCGATATCTTTAGGGCCTACTGTAACTTCACAGACGTAGGGTAGTTATAGATAATATAGATTTATTCATGTTTTATTCCTGTCAATTGCAGTCGCTAGGCGAAGTATATCCGAAGTGAGAGTGAGACCAAACCCGGCAGAGTGAGACAGCAGGAGACGTCGTGATGTGGGTGAAGGTAGCCGTCATCGTGGTTGGCCTCTTGCAATTGACAGGTTCGCTCGTCTTCTCGTTTATGCCTTACCTAACTGCTAAATCATATAATACTGATAACATGTGAGATTGAGCAGTTCAAGCATATTTTGATACTTGTTTTTAAAGTAAATAACAACTTTTTAAATCATTTCAGATACACATACACGCATAAATAAACAATACGTCGCATATCCTCACGAATAATCACAGTTTGGTAGAATTTGCTTCTTCAAAAATATAGTAACAAAGATGGAAGGCCACGCAAGCAGTTAGGTAAGGCATAAACGAACACCGTTACCAGTAATTCGAGAAAATTATTATTTAACGCACTATGCAGAAGCGGTCGGCTTCATTTGTGACTTGGTTGGGTTCCAACATGTCTAACGAACCATTATTAACAACTGATCTGACAACCATGAGCATAAATCATAAACAACACAAATAGCTGAAACGATTGACTGAATATTGGCAATGTCTTTGCTTTACAGCTGCGTGCCGAAGGAACAAAGGTTGGTCATTATTACTGCTAATTTACTGATTCATCTACTTATAATCGAGCTAGCGTAGGCCTAACGCGGGTAGGTCAACTTTTCCTTCTCAGACTGTTTAAACCTAGAGCGACAAACTTTCAGGGATTAATATACAATCCCTAGAGTAGCAAGTGATATATTTTCATAATATCCCATATATGTCAACATTCTCATCTTTTTATGGGGTTTGTTCGGAACGTTGTTAATGTAATGTGCGCGTAATACGTAACAAGTAACCTAACAATCGCAGGAATGTGCGCGCGGCAAAAACTTCGCGAAAACCGCCCAGCGTCATGCACTTGGCAATACGGAGTAGACAATGACACAAAAATACTTATGTCTACCCTCATGCCAATAGCATAGCAATACGAATATTATCTGATAGTTCTACACTATCACAACTAGGGCCTATCGATGGAAGTGAACTTCACATTCTTTCCGACATTCGACAGAAACAACGAGAATCTGCGACGAAGGTGTTATAGTGTTTGTGTAACGCTGTCGTGTGTTTTCTAATATTTGGTAAATATTACTTTCACGGCTGTCTTCTACCAAGGCATCTCGTCAGGTGTCGGGCATTTTTGCAAGTGTTTTTAATAACCGCTGATGTACACATAACACGGTGTCCCAATTCGACGTCGTAGATGCCAATAAATGTGTGTGCTAACATACATTTGTGAAAATAACGTACTCGCCTTAAATTACTCTTGATTTCATCACTAAAATGCGAGAAACTTACAATGTAGTTGCTCTGTTTAGAGGTCTCAAAACATTATTATAATCAATTCATATTATAATAAAGATTATTTTTAGAAGAAGTTAGTTGTTTCTTCCCCAAATACATAATAAATTAATTCAGTTGTGTTACGTCGGTTTTGAGTTGAATAACTAGGCATACATACCCATACGTATGTATGCATGTATCTATATATTATGCATGTATGCATGTATGCATGTATGTGAGTAATACAATAAAACGTTGCTAAAACGTAAATGTGCTAAATAATGATAAGCTAAGCCAATAATTCAATACACATTACATTTAACAAGTGTCGTCTGATATTGTGGATAATAAAAATAAAATAAAAATATTACTAGTAAATAAATATACAATAGAATATTTAAAAAGAAAACAATATTACGATAATATACTAGTATACTAGTTGACAGCTAAAATAATATACTAATATATATTCTGATATGATGCTGTCACATAAAACTAGACATTGAAAACAAGTTAAAAATAATGTGTCTTAAGTCGCGGTATGAAAGTGTTCATACATTCTATCAGACGCAAGGCTTACGGTAGCGCGTTCCAGAGCACCCGCCCCGCGCAAGAGATCGAACGGAGGCCGTATCGTTCAAGATTGTGGCGCAGAACGGTCAGTATCTTGCGATCGGCAGATCGAAGGGCGCGGCGAGGTAATGTGTGTTCGTATGTGTGTATGTATGCATGCTTCGGGAAGCTGCTTCACATCTCCTACATGGAGCATAAAATCAATGAATATGTGCTGAGCAAGAACAAATCCCTGGTGGGCTCACGATAACGTTTACTGGCAACTGTCAAGAGAAGACAATTGGCATGGTCCGGGCATGTAACAGGCCAGGTCAGCCTCCAGAAAACGATTCTCCAGGGCACCGTGGACGACAGAGAAAATATTGGTTCTATAATGTCAAGCAGTGGACCGCGCTCTCCGTGCCAGAGCTCCTCACCATAGCCACTGACACACAAGAATGGTGAAATATCGTAACTGAAGCGACAACCAAGTCGGTTATGGGATTAAGTTAGTATTTTTTTTTAATGGGTGTACTGGGTTCAAGTATCCTCTGTTAAGGATTTGAAACATGAACGAAGACTCTAATGCACTGGCAACGGAGTATAGCTGGCGAATGTGAACCCTAAACC
This sequence comes from Escarpia spicata, assembly GCA_963995525.1. Taxonomy (NCBI): domain Eukaryota; kingdom Metazoa; phylum Annelida; class Polychaeta; order Sabellida; family Siboglinidae; genus Escarpia; species Escarpia spicata. The sequence continues at coordinate 73,720,798 of OZ023205.1, read as the reverse complement.
TTGACATCTGATCAAATCAGTTTAGTCCTTTCGGGTAGATGGTCTTTTCTGCAAATGTTTTTGGCAATTAAACCTAAAAATGAAAAACATATATGGTTAATGGTACGTCTAAATAACAACTATCGGTCTTCAACGGAGACGAGAATGCGTGATTACCCAGTCATGACACAGAGATGCATTCAGCCGTTACATTCCCATGCCACTGAACATTAAACAATGACCAATTGGACAAGGCTGAGGACAGTAACCGGGAGTTACCCTCCGCTGTCCTGTTAAATAACATACATGAATACATATTTTTGTTTTGTTTCTGTTTTTTAAACGGCATGTGGGGTGTCCAATTAACTAGATACGTGGTGAATGGTGTTCATAATATATATTGTAGAATGAAGACATTGTTCGGTTGGCGATCAGTTTCGATAACATTGATATATGTAATCACAGAGGGTTTGCTACAAGATAGAACAAGTATTTGCGAGACGATGGTGTTCATCTGACTCAGATTGGGGACGATGCTGTATTAAAAAAAACATACGGTGTATCGTACGAAGGTATGCATTGAAATTAAAGTAAACACGGTATTGCGAAGTTGTGGTGCCGTCCACAGAGCCGCTACTGCTGACCACCCCACACCCCCACAAACACGTGTCCTTGTTATTAATAATTAAAACATGGGCTTCATGAGTAATTATTTCGGATGGTAAACCTGTAAAAACTAAATAAGCTATTAAATTGTGTATGGAATATATATATATCCTATCATAGTTGTACAGAAGACGGAAACATGTGAAACCATACGAGCCAGCAATGCTGCAACCCGACAACCCCCACACGAAGCATAATCCCCCTAACAACTACACAATTACACTAACGCTACGACGTCTCACAGTGTTCTAAGCGCTAGGGTCATTGTTCTGTAGAAGTCCATTGTTCATTGTAACTTGGTGGCCACTAGCATATCTTTCAGATTCTTGTTCTTTAAGAATGTTGTTATAAATCTCGGCGTGTATATTTCTGGATACGCGGTTTCAAGAAGTTTTTAGGTGGCTTTAGCCAGTTTAGCAATTGTTCGTCCCTGGTGGGAGAATAAGCGAATCACAAAATTTATAATATAAAAAGAATCCTCTGTAACATTCAATCCCGCTGGCTGCGTAGTTTTAAGTCTTGTAATCCATTTTGATTCACAATTTCGTCTGTAAATGGTTTCCAGTGAGGCGACGTCAGAAAATGGTCCCGATTCCAAGATTGTGATTCGCAAATCGGATATTGAGTGACCAGGTCCGTTAAAATGCTTGGCCACTTGTGTGTCGTCGTGATGCCGTACGTCCGATCTGTGATTATTTAGACGTGTTCGGAGTTGATTCCCAGTCTCACCCACGTATTTTGTGGGGCAGGTGTTGCAGGTAATTAGATACACCACGCTGGATATACCGCAATTGTTGATTTTGCCGTGTGGTGGCCTCCTTGTGTTGTTAATAGGTATGTAGTCTACAAATACGGTACAGGTTAGACACCTTTCACCTGACATTGAGGAAAACACTTGCCTGCTCGAGCAGCCATCCTTCGCAAATTAGCGATGGTCGACACACTTGTTGTGCGAGCAGCGAAAATGGCATCCGCGGCTGTTGGCATTTCGTGATATACAGCCTTGGCAAATATCAGTGCGTGGGTCCCGGACAGGAGACAAGCGTTGTTGAAGGCATCCTGGAAGCAGACTTGACAAACGAAAGCATTGCTAGCAGGGTCGTCCCTCGTGTCCTTGGGAGGGAAACATTGTCTTTGGTTATTATAGGAGAGCCGCCCGATGTTTCTGAAACACCACTTTGGATGGTCCTGCCTTGGCTTAGCCAACCTTATTTGTTAGATTATTTTGGTCGCTCTGTCGTTAATTCCCACCGATAAGATCACGATTTCTGGATGTGTGCCGTCTGTCTCTGCGGGATGCATCAACATTTATTTAAGATTCATAATTTTGGCTCCACGGTAGGTTTCCACTTGGATTTCTCATTCCTTCGATTCTGTAATCCTAGAAACGTTTGAGTCACCCAGAATAACGACACGTTTCGTGATTATCGGTAACTTCCAGCTGGATTCCTTGCACTTTGTGCTTCTATGTGTGGAGGGCACAGTAGAGAATCGTTGTGCAGGAGTAGGCGAAGGGGGTAGTCTATGAATTATGGCGCGGTCCACCCGTGGTCTGGAGACAGGTAGGAAAGAATGAGACTTGGAGTGAGGTGGAAGCTCAGGAGAACACGATTCTCTCGGTAGTGGGCGGGAAGGAGTTGGAGAAAGGGATGGAGAAGAGGTGGCAGAAACGTTAGAAGGCTCACGTATGACCTGATGCAGGGATGGTGTGGCGATAGCAGCTGCTAAAGGGGGAGTGGTGATGGTAGTAGAACACAGCGGCGGTGGCCCCGGTGACAGAGAAGTGGTCTGCAGAGATCAAATTGGTGGAGTGGATACGACTCTGGAGTAGAGGGGTGCTTGAGTCAAACCTGTGAACTTGTGTGCCGATGTGACAGGGGTTGTAGACATACCTCTGCTTCGTTTCGATGGTAGTGTAATCGACGAGCTGATCATTACCTTCTTCCTTGGCTGTTTGCGTGGTGGCTTTGTTGTCGTGGGCGTAGTACAGCTTGGCAAAGGTGTTGTGTCTGTTTCGCACTCTGAGTGCTTACCGTCCGTAGCTGTATTGTTCTCGTCAATGCTCTCCCTCGTCGACGGTTGTGTCGATTGGGTGGTTAAGTTTTTCAGTGAAAACTTGCCTATCCTTCCTTCGCCCTGGACACAGTCACGGAATTGCGTCAGTAGTTTCCCGTACATGTTCCTTCCGTGTCCTACGTGTCATGTGCCCCAATAGTTGTCAGACGTATGACTGATGAAGTTCCTTCCTTCCGATGTGTCGAGTCTTCACGCGAAGGACGGGGCTTGGTCGAATTTTCACTGGAAGATCTCCCACTGAAGATCCTCAGCTCGATGATTCCACTTATTGTCGTTGACTAGGAAAACCATTGCTATCTTGTTGACCTCCGTCGTTGTGCGAGCAGCGAAAATGGCATCCGCGGCTGCTGGCATGTCGTAATATACAGCCTTGGCATACATCAGTGCGTGGGTCCCAGACGGGAGGCAAGCGTTGTTGAAGGCATCCTGGAAGCAGACTTGACAAGCGAAAGCATTGCTAGCAGTGTCGTCCCATCGTCTGATGTCCCCTCACGTGTCTTTGTGGAGGGAAACATTGTCTTTGGTTATTATAGGAGGGCCGCCCGATGTTTTTTTTTAATTTGGAAGTCGAGACCTAACTGAGGGTGGTGAAGGGATACCAACCCCCTTGACAATTTGGGCCCGAACGTTCCTACCATTTGAATTTGTAAAGACATGGGGTTGAACATTAATCCTTGCCCTATTGCCAGAATGACTTACTGTACCTTGTGCCGAATGTTGTCTAAGCTGGGCGTCAGTCTTCGAGTGGGTCTTGGCGTGACCCTCGAATGTCCGCTGGACCGGGACGGCTGACGTGGTACGGATAGGCGCATTTCTATGCTGACGTTGCAGAGAAGGGCCATCTGTGTTCCCACCCCCTCCTGCCTAGAGATATGTTTCTCAAAGCTGTTCCGAATTCCGAAACAGTGGCATTTTGCAACTTCCGACTGAAATTATCTCGAGCCCAACCGAGCGCCGTAACCGGGCCCTGGATATATCGTCCTTGGAGGCACGAGTATTTCTCAATGTTAATATTGCTACCAGCCTGGCCGTCTACCTTATTCCTTGTAGTGACGATTATAAGCCTTACTACGAATTTCAAGTTCAATTGCTCTCTCAATTTACCGACCGGTTTCGACTGAATAGTCTTTATCAATGTAATTTGAATTCCCAAGGACGATACATGTTTTGCGATTATAAGACGTGCAAGATGGTGATAAATTAACGTCGTTTAGCCAATCAGTACCCGTTGAATCAGAAACAAATTATGGTGTACCCTGTGGACCCTGTCCAGAGCCAATGTGTCGTCATCGTAATCTAATTGTGTCAAGTTTGTAAGGAAGTGCGTGTACTAATTAAGATGTCCTATCGTCGAATACCCCACCGAGGTCGGTTTATTGTTAGGTTTATTACGGTGGAGGGGATGAAAGCCAAACGGTGTGTTGCTATTGTCTTTTGAATGTATGACACCGTCACAGTCTTGTTTGGGATCCTATCATTGCTGTTACTTAGTAATGCGACGTCACTGAGAGAGATGTCTGTTTGTAGAGAGTTATACGTGACCTCAAACTAGTATGGTTATCTTTTCGGAGTAACCGTTCCTAGGAAGAAATTCTAAATTCATTATGTATGTGTGTGTGTGTGTGTGTGTGTGTGTGTGTGTGTGTGTGTGTGTGTTTGTGTGTGTGTGTGCGTACGTACGTACGTACGTACATACATACATACATACGTACGTACATACATACGGCTCTTTCGGCTGTAGCTTACTGCGCGACAATGCATCTTGCTTTTCACTTGGTGGAATTTGTCAACAAATTGTGCTATTTCGAGCGAATACTGTGCTGGGATTGTAAGAGCCGTAACTGCCTTATTGGTCAAGGCATTTACGAGAGGCTGGTTGTCTGTCCTAAGGATTATCAGTTGACCTTCTAGGTAGGAGAGGAACCTATCCATTGCGAGTAGTTCTCTGTCAGACCGAGTAGTTGCGTTGCGAGAGGAACAACTGGCCAAATTGACATTTCTTCTTGTTCAGGATACAGTATAAATTAAATAGAAAAAGCTCCCGTGTAAGTGGTGATTTAAACATTAACCTACTGAAATATGATAATCACAATCAGACTAAAGTTTTTTTTGTAGATGAACACTTTAATGCAGGATTTTATTCATTAATAAACTGTGGATAACACAAGGCATTATTAATCCCAGTAAGAAAAAAAACACGTTGTACAGGAAGTTTTTATAAAGAAGATGTAATTATACTAAAAAGAAATATAACATTTTGTTTCCAGGCAGTACGGAATTAGCCAAAGTTATTTCAATTTATAAAACAGGTCTTAGGAATGGTATTTCTAATTATAGGCCATTCTCTGTGATGCCTCAATTCTCTAACATTTTAGAAAAACCCTTTAGCAAAATATTAACGACATTCATGAATTTAAATTAAGCCTTATTTAAAAGTCAGTATGGATTCAGAGAGAATCATTCGACGTCTCTTGCTCTAATATAAATCATAAAGGAAATTACGACCTCAGTTGATAGACAAACGTTTACGTGTGGGATATTCATTGATCTAAACAGTTTTGATATGATTTACCATTCTATTTTACTTTTCAAATTAAGAGAATACGGGGACATAGCAGTTGATTGGATTACAATTATTTGACAAATAGGTGTCAATATGTTTACTATGATGATGTAAAATCCGAGAACATGCGTATCATATGCGGAGTGCCACAAGGGTCTGTACTTGGCTCGATATTATTCCTACCATGTATGAACGATATGTACAATGTATCTACCTTAATTAAATATATTCTATTTTCGGATGATACAAACATATTTCACACAGGTGACAGTTTAAAGGAAATGCAAAATGTGGTGGTATCAGAATTAGCTAAGTTTTCGTTTTGGTTTAAAGTGAATAAAATATCTGCAAATCTAGGTAAAACTAAATTTATGTTATTCGGGAAGAAAAAAGTGAACAGTTTCAAATTAACAATAGAAGGATTTGGTATTGATCGAGTGCCTTGTATTAAGTTCTTAGGTTCATAATGCAGAAGGTTACATTTCTAAATTGAAGAACAACGAAAAGAGGTTTCGTCTTATATTCTTTCATCTTATATACAAACACCACATTAGCATCCCCAGCAGGCCCATAACGAGGTCGTTTTGGGGGTGCGCTTTCAAACAAAGTGGTACTCATGTGGTATGTGGACATTGGTCCCATTTTGTTGCCTGATTAAGCCTAATTTACACCCAATTGTATTCATAAAAGCCAACACGTAGTGATAGTATGTTGTTAATATAACATAATTATTTACTCGGAACCCTTCGCCGTGTGTGCAATTGTTAATATGTTCATATTAATCCAATAAACTAGGAGTGTGGGTGTGTCCAAGTTATTTTTGCAGAACAAAGAGTTAAAGTGTGACATTTACAATCTGGTTTTCACTACATTATATTTATCTGATCAAATGTGCAAAAGTTCCACAATTTATCATAAACATAATTAAGTTAGTAAATTAACAAACCTTTATAAAACTTTCTCGGTAAATAGAAGATTAGAACAATTATTGTCCTCTTGTGGAATTTGAATTAAATTCTAGGTGTCAAACAGTCAAGTACACCACATTGAATCCAGGAAACACAAACTGTGTTTGACAACTATACGGAACACAAAATGGACATAATAATTGATACTAAAGGCCCTTCACACATTCTTGCCTCCTCATCAGCGATAGGGCTACCCTTTCTGAGATCTACAAACATTCAACTAGCAACCACAATATTTCGGCAACCATACAGCCACACAATTACACGATTTCTCATCAGCACGGGCATTTAAAAATAGGTAAAGTTAAACTTTTTTTGTAATGGTTAAAAACAATTATTCATCGAAATTCGCATTCCGTTCAATAGTTGAAAATTATGATTTGTTTTAAGCCAGATGTGTTTGTCTACCGGATTTGCAGCTTGTAAGAAATGAACTCGCAACATATCTTAAGTTGTTGATTGTTGAGAATAGCCTCTTTGACAGTCGGTAAAGTTACCTTAATCAGCATACTAAAAATAAAAAAAAAGCACCTTTCGTTCACTTTTTAACAGAGTTCTGCACCAACAATTCTCCAATATCTAGATCCGCCAATATTCCCGCCAATATCTGTATCATTGTAGCATTAAATCTACGTCATTCTTTAATTCTGGCCAAAACGTCCTGAAAATGTGTTTACTACGACATCATGCCAAAATGTTTACTACGACATCCGCCAATGATCAAACGTTATAATTCACGTAGTCCGGTTGCCATGTTTACCTAGTTACATTCGGGTATCTAACAGATGACGTTGGGCATTCAAAAATGATTGTTGATTGTTGTTGTTTACTTTATATTTCCCCAGAAATGGTATGGTAACAGTGTGCATTTTGTCAACACTAAGGTTTGTGGAGTTAAATTGTAACTAAATTGAGTTAGTAAAACGTATTGATTGTTCAGAGACATGTGACCGTTCAAACGTTACTGCATAGAATCGACATTGGCATGGCATTTTGCATATGCCCGTTAATTCGAACCTAAATTGTTGACGTCATAGTGAACCTAGCATGTTTACAATGACAGTTTACCCTTCTGAAATTAATCTAAGACGATGAATGTTAACTTCAAATAGGTACCTACATCGTAATACTACCTGGAAATTAGTGTCTCGGTGCATTATGTTATTTTATGTTTACATACTTTTATGTGTCCGCAAAACATGCCAACACCATTGCTGGATGCAGCAATAAATAATGAATACAAGTATAACAAATGCAATTGCAGCCTCGTAGTATTACACAATGCTGCAAACTGCAAGAAATGGCGTAATAAACAAAGAATTGGTCATAAAAAGAAGAAAGCTATGCGTGTTCATCGGTGCTATGTACCTCAGCTCAAAACAGACTTGACGAAAGGGAGGAGGCTCGGAAGAAGGGCCGTGAATCAATGGCGCGTCATTTTCTAAATGGATTACGCCGAAAATCACGCTTGTTGCTATGGCGAGGAAGTTCAATATTACAAAAATACAGATCGCGCTCCACTCCATGGCTGTTCACTGAAGACGACCCTCTTAATCACCAAATTTATGTTAGTGTCAGTGCTGAGCGCAGCCATGCGACGCAAACAACGTATGCTTATATCAAAAAGGTGATATCGGAGATCAAACAGCTGGTTCCAAACGCCACATTGGTACATTACCTATGTGTGGCAGAGGCCCAGTAGGAAATGGAAACCTCCAATTTAATGCAAATTCTTGGCACCACATATTCTACACAGAATTTTGACTGTAGGTGCGGGACAGGTATTCACAAGAAAGACATCCTGCCTCAAATAAAGTTGCTTCATAAACGGCAAGTTCCGTCCCGCATGCTCTGGACAATGCATCCAACTACAACACCTTCCCCTCTCACCTCAAGGAGTGAAACATGCCAATATGACGCTGCTCAGCAGCTCTTTGGGCAGGTGGACGCACCATGTCTGAAGAAGCAGTCAAATGCCATATAGTGGTCAGGTGAACAATATCGATAACGAATATAGCATTTGATCTCCTTCATGATAACAGGAATACATAGGATACCGTCCTACAAATGGCCAACAGAACATGGTTTTAGGTTAAGAAGAAAATGTATGTATGGAAAAACATGAACCCAAGACCGGTCGATCTTGTCGTGTTAATCTTATTTGCGACGGGTAAAAGTTTCAAGATATCCTGCAGGAGCCGACGCAGTGACGCCAAGGAACGGAACAAATAACGATGATTGTTAGACATCTGCATATTTTAGAAGTTCTAGTGTAAAAAACGCATTTTTGAAGAGGGTGTAACAAGTGCTAATTATGACTTCGTGGGATTGCCAAATAACGATGTATATTGCAACATCTGCATGTTTTCATTAATAACATTAACGTCACCTTTATATCAGACTACGACCCATGAATGTGTAGGTAACATAATCATGAAATTGGACTTTGAGATTGATATTTACTTTTGTGCACACTGGTTCGTCCTGGAAAACTGTTTGTTGGAATATCCAGTACTATTTGCCATGCGTTATATGGGTTATAATTAGTTGTAATTGAAAACTGAGTGACTAGAATATTCATATTACCGAGCTGTATCAGTTCAGTTCATCCCGATACCTGTCAGATCGTAGGGGAGACATGAAGGACGCAGACGCAGCGAATGCTCTCCAGCCGGGGCGGTCTAGCGCACGTCTCAGTAGTGTTTGGACTTCAAGGTCGGTCCACTCCCGTATGTTGTCCATCCAGGTCTTCCTTTGCCTGCCTCTCCGTCTGCTGCCTTCCAGAGTGCCCTGCATGATTGGTTTGACAAGGGAGTCGTTGCGAGGAGTGGCTCCTGTGGGCCTGCCAGGGCAGTGATCCGTTTTCGGAGAAAGTCATTGGTCTTATACTCGGCCCAAGATATGTGCAGCAGGCGTCTGAAGCACTTGGTCTCAAACGCCTGTATCTTCTTCGTCGTTGCAGCCGTCAGTGTCCAACTTTCGCAGCCGTAGAGCAGGATGGAGACAACAAGGGCCCTGCACAGTGTGATCTTAATTAGGAAGCTGATGTTAACGCTTCCCCATCTTATTGAGTTTGCTCATTGCTGCTGTCGCAAGGACTATTCGGATCTGGATCTCTTTGTCCAACCGTCCATCTTTGGTGAGTGTGGAGCCGAGATACTTGAACGCATCCACTTTCTCCAGCTTCTGGTCGTTCGTCGTGATGTCAACAGTGATGTTTTTAGTGCTGCTGACCACCACCTTGCTCTTTTCGTTGCTTACTTCCACGCCGTAAGCACCTACTCTATCCACTAGTCTATTGGCGAGATCTTGGAGTTCGTTGAAGTTGTGGAGGGCTTCTCTCGTGTTATTATCGAGGTAGATGTTGAAGAGAACCGGCGACAGCAAGCAACCTTGACGGACTCCGACTGTAGTCCTGAAGTACTCTCCTATTTGACTGTTGAGAAGGACCGCACTGCTGGCGTTGTTATACAGTGCGCTGATGACTTGAGTGATGACTTCTTCAAAGTTGAAGTGCCTTAGAACTTGCCACAGACCTTCGTGCCACACCCTGTCGACAGCTTTTTTGAAGTCTATGAAATTGCAGGTGCTTTTCGATCAGAATTCTACAGTTGCAGATTTGTTCTGTGGTACTACTTGTGGATCTGAATCCGGCCTGCTCTTCTGCAAGTAGTTCTCCTGATTGCTTTTTCAACCGGTTCAAAATGATGTGTAGCAGGATCTTGCTTGGGTGGCTAATAAGGGTAATGGTTCGGTAGTTTTGGCACTTCTGGAGATTTCCGTTCTTAAGTAATGGGATGACGAGTGACTGTGTCCATTCCTTTGGCCACTTCTGGCAAGTGGCTGTCAATGCAGTAACCATTCCTTCGCCATCATGTTTGAGCAGCTCCGCTGGAATGTTGTCTGCTCCTGGTGACTTCCCCATTGGTATACTGCGGATGGCTTCTTCCACGTGTTCCTTTAAAATAGGCAGTGTTTCTTATTCTCTCTCTGGTGCCAGTTCTATCTGCATCACGCTGGTACTGGGCTTTATCACTGGTACACTGCTCCTCAATCCACTGTTCTTTGGCTGCTTTCCTCTCCTTCCAAATTGTCCCGTTGACCTGACAATAATGTTCCTGTGACTCTGGGCTGTACTGTCTGATCTTCTTTAATTCTCGTCTTTCGTCATCACGGAGGTCAAGGATGTTGTTTGTGACCCAGGGTTGTTTCCTCTTCCTCTGTCGTGCCTCCTCAGCTGTTTTGCGGACTGCTTCGTTGAAGTTGTTAGTGAGGACATTGATGTCATTGTCCAGGAGGGTGAGTGCCGTAAACGTCCCCCCTATCCGAGCCTGAAATACTGCACTTCGGGATCTTTCAGCTTGTCGACATCAAACCTGACACGTGGCTGTCCTACGTGATATTTGTTTTTCAACTTGAGCTTCACCGTAAGCATGACAAGGTCGTGATCGCAGTCTATGTCAGCTTCTGGGAATATCCAACGTTTTCTAGATGTAGCCTCTCAAAGATGGGTATCTCAGAGAAGACATGAAATTGCGACATGTATACAATCAATCTATGAAAAATTTGGAAACATTGTCTTGAGGTACCAATTTATGTTGTGTTGTTGGTGTTGGTCGGTAAAGATTCTGACGTGTTCTGTTTTTGATACTTGAGCATAGTGGTAGAAACGTCCTGTAGTGTAGCCACCGCGCTTTTTTCAATACTTGACCATAGTGGCAGAAATTAATTGGTGGTGGTGTTGCCGCTTACATGTGTCGGTGTTTTATGTTTGGGGTGGAGCTTTTTCGGTGTGAGAAAATCCGATGTTGAAGGGCCACCCCTTAGTTGTTGGAGTGAGCTGCAGATCGACGTTGCTGTCCCTCGGGGGACCCTGCAACATCACTACGCCACTCCAGAGATGCTGGAGCCTAGGACGATTGTGCATGGTGTAGTCGTCTATTGGTGTCGGTGTTTGGTTTCTGTGGCTGACGCCTTGGAGTGGCGCCGCCTGTCTGTGTTGGTCGGTTAAGATTCCGGTTAGCGAATGAGGCCGAACGGTTTGATGGGTGGAGGCGAGTTTAGAATGAGGTGTTATAAAAAGGCGCGATGAATGGTGTAGGAATCGACGAATCGGTATCTACGCGACGTTTTGTATGTGGGAGCTGGAATACGTACAGGGCTGTGTCATAGTGGAATCCGTATGTGTTGCGTCAGTCAGCTGTGGTGCAGATTTTAATGTTAAAAAAACCCCGATAATTATAAGCGAATTTAACGAAACAAGAAATGTATTATTTTCTAAACGTGATCTATTGGAAAACAACAGACGGTGTTTTTTTCGTAGCGTCGTCGGCTGACGCGTGTGGCGATGACGTAAGCAAGCGCCCGGTCGTGGATGGGGAGACGTTTGGAGAATTGCGCGCCGGTCTTTGAACGGCCCGTGGGTGGACGACGTCGTGGACCCCTCCAAGCGCGAGCACTACTTCCGTCACAGAGGCAGGTGGCTACCGTCGAAATGCTGCGACGCTTACGAGGAGGCCTACGTACAGTGCCGGCTCGCCGGACGAACGTGGGTCACCGCCGTCAAGAAGTGCTGGGCGGCACGTCGGGCGAACGATAATCGAACGCCAGGACACTTCAAGGAGGAGTGTCGACTCTTCCCTCGGGTATCAAAATGACATACGGGTCCCACTATGACTTTGCCCTATACGTTCTCCACCTTCCGCATGCGAACATCGGGACGTTGTTTCAAGCGTCCGCTTGCGGTCGGCGGCACCAACTCAGCGCAGAAGACCACGTCGCAATATCTCGACCGGTCGCGATTCTGTGGTGGAACTTCGATCAACGCCCAGCAGAAAGTTAAAGTCGACGACGATCTGACGTAGACGAGTCGGGATTTAAAAGAATTCTCGACCAATAATCTCGGGTCGCCACATCGGCACGCGGTCTACGGCGTCCGGGTGCGGCTAGCCGGACCTAGGACAACGCCGCAAAACGCGTCTCGATAGCTTGACGGTGTCGTGCGTCGGGGGTTGTGCGCTCTGGCGAATATCGGGATCAATGGCGGCACTAACCCGGCGCGGAAGATCGCGTCGTGATATCTCGTTGTTTCGTTAAATTCGCTTACAATTATATTTCGCGTTTTTTTCAATCATCCTATAATTAGAAAATACTCGTCGCTGATTTGTCAGATAATTCGGCTTTAACTTTGTAAAATTTTCATAAAAATCGGCTGAATCCTACTCTTGTCTACGTAGGGTCGGCGCCGTCTTTAACTTTGCAAAAATTTCAGACAATTCGGATGAATCCTACTGTTTATTAAGGACGGTATAGTAATCTAAATTAATGTGTAGGAATAGAGTTTGTCAACGTATTATTCACGATTGCACGAACGCGATGTTTATAATACATATAAAATAGCGCTCAAAGCACTATTCCATTAAGAACGATCGATGACCTAAGCTAAATAATAAGTATCCATTCTTAAATGTCTTAACAACAAAAACCGACAATTATAAGCGAACAGGCTGGCACATGTAAATTCTCCAAATCGTCAGGGCCAGGCGCTTGCATACGTCATTACCAGCCGCGTCGGTTGACGACGTAACGAAAAAACAGCGTCGGTTGTTTTTTCGGTTTTATGTTAGCGGGGGAATTTCCATGCGCTCGCGCACATGCGTACGGTCGACTAGCACTGTTTGGTCAAAAAATAACAAGGCGTCGGTTTTACGTCCACCCTCTTCTAAAAATCGATTTCGCTATTTTTGTACTAAATATATGACATTTCTCGTTTCGTTAAATTCGATAATAATTATCGGATTTATTTTCGCAATAACATTCACACCACAGTGTTAGTTAGCCCGAATCTCTCATACACGACCTTCGGAATAAGGAGTTGATGCCGACTTCTGTATTTTGCACGCCTGATCACGTTATAATTAAGGACGGTATGTTAAGCTAAATTAATCAGTAGCTATATAGTTTTTCAACGTTTCCTCACGATTACAAAGCGTACAACACACAATAACGATATGTTTATAATACACACAAACGTAGCGCTCAAAGAAGTGTTTCGTTAAGAAGGATCGACGCCATAAGCTAAAATAGTAAGTATTCATTCTTAAACATCATCACAACAGGCAACTAACAGTATCCGAGCACCTGCCGAAAAGCATTACTCCGTTAAAAACGATAGACGTCGTAAGCTAAAATATCAAGCGTTCATTCTTAAATGTCGTAACGACAAGAAAACTAACAGTGTCCGTGCAGCCGCCGAAGTTCCGTAGTCGTGTCTGCGATTCATGTAGGACTCTACAGCGCATCTAAGAGAGGCGGCGTTAACTCACCGAGCCCAGTCTAGCGTCAGCCACGAGGTAACCTTTCGGGACGATGCCCTCCTCCGACAGACGATCGGCAGACATCTTGTAGGTGTCTTATAGGACGTTGAGGGTGCGAGTAGTCGACGGAATGATAGGGCGACTCCCGAACTCATACATCACAAGTCTATAGTGGCGCATAACTAAGCCGTGCGGTCTACCCCGGAACCAGGAGAGATGGTCGAGATGGCTCGTGCCCGGCACATTACAGGCCACACACGTACGGTTTGCTCTCGTGATGATGAGTTCGTCGATCCCCTCGGGGAATACCTGCAGCAGTCGACTCTCCAGGTCGAGAGAGAGAGCGACGGACCGGCCGACGACGACGTCAGGGCGGCGAGCTCGGCGTATTGCTTATTACGGCTTTCACGAAGACAAGGTGCGTAGCCGGGGGAGAACGTTAGGGGTGCAATGGGCTCGGTCGACGGCGACGAAGACGGCAGCGTGGGCGGCGACGACGGCGACGACGCGATTGGAAGGAGTTGCTCTACGGGCACCGTCGACGGGAGAGAAGAATCGTCCCGGACCAAACGCGTTCCGACGCGCCTTTTCTTCGGAGGCGTGTAGGCGTTGATCAAGATGTCTTCTTCGTCGTTGTCGTCAGCGTCGCCGGACAATAAAGGGGGTCGCCACCGGCTCGGAGGCGGCGAGTAGGAGGTGATTACGACGTCCTCCTCCCCGGCTTCCGGTCGAGTGACCTTGTCGTCGTCGCCCTCTTCGCCCACCGCCCTCGAGGCGTAGATCGTCGTTGCCTCCCTCGCCATACTCCGGTAGTAGCGGCTGCAGAAAAAGACACATACTGATAGGGCTGATCGGTTGGGGGTGCGTCGGTCGGCGATCTAAACGGTCTCCGTCTGAGAGGAAGTAATAGTGCCTAAATACGCTTTTTTCAGGGTGACTTTTACACGCGTACCGATTAATCTCGACACGATAGTACACGTTTCACCCAGCGACAGGGCGGGAAAGTAAGCTGCTTTATAGTCGATCAGACACCTCGCTGTATCATCGAAGCCCTTAAGCGGTGGGACGGGGTCGTTTTCGTCGATCGTCAATCGAGAGGAGGCGATACCGCCGTCGTCGTAGTCAGCGTCGGAGTCCCTCTGAGAGGATCGGCTTCCAGCAACAGGCGCAGACAGAAATAATGCGTCGCCCTGTCTTGTGCCCCGTGAGTCAGGCAGACGTGTTTACCTTCCTTAGATCAGAGGAATTAACGGCGACACCCTTTACACCCCTGATACGTGCATGCCCCCTTTTCGTGTGCTATTTCCGCTCGGTCGGTACCCCCTCACCCCCAGTGTATATATATATGATCACATGTTGTTACAGAATTGTTCATGCAGCCCTTTCTCTGTTTGTATAAAATTACACCAACTATTGCGTAGGTTTGTAATGCGCAATCCAAATTTATTAATTCACAGGGATTGCCACTGTGCACAAATAATATATACAGTGTATTTCGCATCCTGTGTACAGACAGGTACATAAAGATTACTGATCTATGTACCGCATATAATCCAGACATGTTTTATAGCCACGCGCGACTGTAACGCGCAAGCGCAGTTCGTCAGAAAAACAAACAAGTCCAGACACGCCTTCAGTAGCGTCGCTTGTTTTTATAAAAAAAAATGGTGTTTGGAAAAATAACGCATTTCTTGTTTCGTTAAATTCGCTTATAAATATCGTTTTTGTTCGCATCAAAAATTACACCGTAGAATTAGTTACCACGAAACGATGATCTGCGTACTTTGAAATAATGATTTAATAGCCGATTTTGATATTTTACGCCTGCACACGATATATTAAATGTGTCCATTGTCCAAACGACTCCCCATCCAAGACAGGATATACGTCATCACAACGCGCGTCCCTCGACTGGCGAGGGTGCGCACAGGCGACGGGAAGCGCTTACCCAAAAAAATAAGAGAGCGTCGATTTTTAAATTAGCGGGGGAATTTCCACGCTCGACTTTATAATCATGTATCTCTCACAATAAAAACCACACATCCCATATTCATTTAAACCATGCCGAACGTCCATGCATTTCTAAATAACGATCTATCAGCCGATTTCGCTATTTTTTTACTCAACAAATATCACATTCGTTAAATTAGATTATAATTATCAGGTTTTTTGTCGGAATTAAATTCACACCACAGAGTTAGTTAGCCGAAACGATCATTTACGTCCTTCGAAATAAGGAATTAATTGCCGATTTCTATATTTGTTACGCCTGATCGACCAGTTAAAGCTACCGGTCCGCCGTCACGAACGATACTCAGAACTCAGAACTCAGAATAAGTTTATTTGACCTATATATACGATATATACACAATGAATAACATGAATACTAGATAAGGTCGGGAGACTCCCATTAAGATATACAATATCGCTAGCACAGGAGCCACCCCATAAATATAAACAACAACAAAATGTATATGACACAAATCAGAATAGCATATGCCTTGTTTTACAGTTGATAATTACTCAGTGTATCAACATACATACATAATACAAGGACTGATTAAATGTACTCTTGTACAAATTGACGTACATATGGACACTTAGGTATACATTTCAATACGTATTACGAATTACATATAAAGCAATTATGAATACGACAACAGGATTCATAATTTAAAATAAGAAAGTTTGTTGTGTATGTTGAAAAACCATACAGACTGTGGGTGTACATTTTATTAATGATAATACTTGGTGTATTGTTAACTGTCTCAACTATGTTTTGTCTAATGCATGTTTTTGCAAATTCATGTTTGAATCTGGACATATACAGATTATTTCTTTCACGTGTGCAGTGCTGATGAATATTATAGATGTGTGTGTTTGGAAAAACATTGAAGTAGTAGGGTAAAAGATTGTTAATTAATTTGTAGTAAAATTTTTATTGTTGGATTTTATAAATGTCATCCAACTTTAGCAACTGAAGTCTTTTAAAAATAGGATTTGTGTCAGCATTATGTTTACTTAAGGATATTATTCGTATTGCTTTTTTCTGTAATTTGAAAATTCGATGTGCTTGATGACCCCATAAAAGTAAGCCATAATTAATATGAGGGAGAATAAGAGTATTGTACATAATATATAATGTATTAGGTGGAAACAAATGTTTAAGTTAATTTAGTATGCCCATTGTTTTAGAGATTTTATGTGCTGTTTTGTTTGTATGTCTCTGCCAGTTTATTATTTATTGTGATGCCTAAAAAATTGAAATAATTTACACATTCAATGTGTGCCCCATCTATTTGTAATACAGGGTATTCTATTTTCTTTTGAGGCATATGAAAAATCACGAATTTAGTCTTTTTGGCATTTAGTGACAGTTTATTAGCTTTTAATCAATTACTAATCTTTGTTAGTTCTTTGTTAATATTTTCAATTCGCATTTGGCCTTCTGAATCATTAAATGTTTTTAGTGTACTAGTAAGGGTGGTGTCGTCAGCATATGTTATGAATTTGAAAAGGTCACTAGAAAGTGCTATATCATTTATATATATAATAAATAAGAGCGGCCCTAAAATTGAACCTTGAGGGACACCAGTGTTGATGTCTATTTCCTTAGACTTAACATTTTCAATTTCTACATATTGCTTACGATTTTGTAAATAACTCTTACAAAGGTCTAGAGCCTTGTCATTTAATCCATAGTAATTTAACTTCTGTACCAATATATTATGATCAATTGTGTCAAATGCTTTTGATAAACCAAGGTATATATTTATTGGAGTAACTGATTTATCAATTTCTTGTATAATTCTGTCTATGATTTCGAGTGTAACAAGTTCAGTAGAATGTTTCTTTCTGAACCCATATTGGCTATTGTAGTATAACGCTTTAGAATGGAAGTAATCGTGGATTTGATCAAACACAAACCTTTCAAAAAAATTTTGAAATCACTGGCAGGATAGAAATAGGACGATAATTGTTAAAGTAAGAAACATCACCTTTTTTAAAAGGGGTATGACTTTTGCAATTTTTTATTTGTCTGGAAATATACCAGTTATTATTGATTGATTAATAATTAGAGTGACTGCTTTGCTGATATAATTTTTGATTAATTTGAGTAATTGTGTTGAAATACCGTCTTTTCCACAACTTGATTTTGGAGGTAAACTTGTAATTGTATTAACAGTAGTTTCCATGTCAATCGGATTAAATCTGAAAGTGTGAAATATCGGGTTTTTCAGGTAATGTTTGTATGATTTATCTCCACTAGTAGTTGTTTTAGAGGCTAGAGTAGGACCAGCATTAGTAAAAAAAGTGTTAAATTTGTTTGCAATAATGCATTTGTCACTAATCATTTCCCCATCAACTTTGAACAAATCTGGAAATAAACACGGCCACGCTAGGACGACGAGCACTACTTACCGAAAAAAATAACATACGTATTCCAGCTTCCACATAAACCACGTCGCATAGATACCGATTCGTCGAATTCCTAAACCTCTCATTCATCGCGCCTTAATATAACACCTCATTCTAAACTCGGCTCCACCCATCAAACCGCTCGGCGCCCCCTTCGGTAACCGTCGGAATCTTAACCGACCAACACCGATAGACAGTGCCGCCACTCCAAAGCGTCAGCCTCACAAAACAAACACCACACCACCGATAGGCGGCGACATCACCAACCCACACACCACGCTCCAGCATCTCTGTAGTGGCGTAGTGATGTTGGGGGGTCCTCCTCGCTGATGGAGGTGTTGAAATTTGCAGATGATACAAAAGTGTTTAGAAGGATTAAAAGTGATGGAGATAGACAGCATTTATAAGATGATCTTGACAGGTTGATCAAATGGTCTGAAAAGTGGCAAATGTTGTTCACTTTTGGGAGATGTAAATGCCTTCACACAGGACATGGGAACGAATATAATAATAATAATAAACTTTATTTATACACCATCAAATCCGGGA
>OZ023205.1:73562262-73697262 GCA_963995525.1 Escarpia spicata | reverse complement strand
AGCATGTCCCATTAGTCCTGTGATACTGAAAGGAGCAGGGACGTTTGGTATCAGTGCTTCTCAGTATAAAAAAAACACGCTATGTCGTTGGAAGATTCAGGTCGTCACGTGGCAGGTAAGACATTTTTCATCTGCTGTGCTTACGTCTATATTTTACAATTGACACGACCCAGCATGTCGACTGTTCCTGCACACTTCTCATGGGTATAAAAATATATACAATATATATATATACAATATACAATATATATATATATATATATGTGTGTGTGTGTGTGTGTGTGTGTGTGTGTGTGTGTGTGTGTGTGTGTGTGTGTGTGTGTGTGTATATATGTGTGTATGTGTTATATATATATATATATACAATATATATATATGTGTGTGTAATATATATATATATATATATATGGTTGATTCTCACGAAACCTGGATACATTTGTCTTATTTCATTATATGGCCCGCCATTCAAACATATGTCAAAGGATACGCACTGTACGCACTAATACGGCATATGTAATATATAATAAATATGGGCAAACACTATGTAAAACTGGTTGCGCTAGCGTGAATGACTAATTTATGAGATTTATTTTTGTGTAAATGCTATTTAACCGATACCAAGCAAAACGCAACTTTTTGAGTGCATTAAACGGATAAAGATATATGCTTTATTCCAATATTAAATATTCTATGCAAGATTTAAAATAGATCAAATATGCATGAATGAATAATTCATGTGTTATCCCAGTCAAATTTTGCCAAGATCATCTTTCCCCGAAACATCGGTGAGATACACAGACTTTACTTGCTAATCGATACGCGCGAATATGATACCACGCGAAACGCAGTTTGTTTTGACAACAAATAACACACTAATGTCACCTAACAGTGAAACTCTGAGCTTCAAATCGGCATGTGTATGCAAGGCCATTATAACTGTGACATCACTGGGATTGAAATATATGTTTAATATTTTTAGAGACATTATTCGTGAAACAAGTTTGAGAAATTATTATTAGGGTTTGATGTGGATATCGCATGATAATGAATTTGACATCATTGCGTATCATTTATTGTAGAAATATTTGTAAAATGAGTATGAGTTGTTTGGTGCATAGCTTAGCGCATTTCCATGTTGTGTTGCATAGAATAAGCCAATCTTAACTGTACGTTTTGCGTGGTAACGTTGTTAGTATAATGAGGATAACACAATACTATACTTTAAGCACTAAAGGGTCGCTAGGTAGCGTAAGGTGGTACTTGTTTATTTTGTCACTGCGTGATTCAAAATCATTTTTGCAATTTAACGTTCAGGTTTGTCTGTGACACTAGTGTAGAATTAGTGTCAACGTTTGCACTGTTTGCTTAAACAAACATTTTATAAATCTTGTACTTAAATTATTTGGGCGATAATACAGGTCGATTTGATTTTTGCGCTATCAGGCTTACGTACACAACATACTAAGGCAGCGGCAGTCCCCTTATAAACTATATACTAATAGGCCTTTTCAACAAGACGTTCTTTTATACCCAGAATCGCCCTGGGGGTGAAGACCTCCGACTTTTCTTTGCACGGGCACTAAACGTCTTGTTACTTTGCACAGGCCTGCTGAGCGCGAACAATCAATCGATCAATCTTTATTTCAGACAAAAAAGCATACATGTAATATGCACTATGTCCATAGTAAAAAAGTATACAAAAAGAGTATATTATAGTGTATATATTGCACTAATCCACTTCCTGCGCAATACAGAGGTCGTATAAACATCACTG
This sequence comes from Escarpia spicata, assembly GCA_963995525.1. Lineage (NCBI taxonomy): Eukaryota > Metazoa > Annelida > Polychaeta > Sabellida > Siboglinidae > Escarpia > Escarpia spicata. The sequence continues at coordinate 73,695,488 of OZ023205.1, read as the reverse complement.
TGTATAATACTCTCAACAATGTTGTTCGTCGATGCAGATATTCTGCTCATAAAACTGTACATGCATTTTCTAAATCTAGTATTGCAACAGTCCGTGTCAGAACTAACAAACATTAGGCTAGCACTACACCTTATAGATAGGCTGTGCATAATTCTAAATGCATTGTTATAGGAAACAATAAAGTGCTGCATAGCGGCTTTTCTATAATTTTCCCATAAGGAACATAAATACACATTACTGCAATAGGATGTGAACAGTTTGTTCTTCACCTTCACTGAACAAAAGTGAAAATTCCTGAGTAGAATATTGCTTCTGCCGTACAAACTCCTTTCTTTGGATTTCATATCCGTTTTATCCGACAGATCATTACAGATTATATGGCCAAGATATTTGTATGCCTTCGTTGTATTCAGAACTGCATCACCAAGCTTAAGAGCTACTTCAAAACCGGTTTGTCTTGTGTCAAAAAAACATTATCTGCGACTTTACTCTGTTAAACAATATGTCGTTGTCACATCCATAATTGTATGATACATCTAGCAGTCTTTGCAACCCCTTAGCCGATGGAGCCAGTAGTACAATGTCATCAGCATACATGAGGTGATTAACAGATGTATCACCACAATAGCATCCGATGGGTAGTTTCATCAGTAGCAAACTCAAATCATTCATGTATAAATTAAATAAGAAAGGAGATAGCATACCCCCTTGTTTAACTCCATTAGTCACAGAGAAGAAGTTGGAAAATACCGAACCCCATTTAACACACATAGTCTGATTACATTACCCCTGACATATCACTTTAATTAAATATTTAGACACTCCAAGCTTAAGTAGCTTCATAAATAATGTTGTGTGATTCACCCTGTCAAATGCCTTGGAGGCATCAAGGAAGGCAACATACATGCATGACCCATGATTAGTGTAATATCGAAGGAGCTCCTTCAACACAAATACACACATTTCTGGCCCATGTTTGGGTTTGAACCCAAATTGGTTACTTGTAGTTCGTAGATGACTTTGCATCCGATTATACAGTATTTTTTCCACTATTTTTGTGAATACATTAGACAGACATATTGGTCTATAGTTATCTCTGTCGCTGACACGTTTATTTTTATCCTTAATAATAGGAACAATGACAGATTTTTGCATATTTCCCGGTACGTAACCGTGTATAAGTATAGCCGACATCAATATAGCCAATAAAACTGGCAGCTGTCGATCCGGCCACTTCATGTGCTCGCTAGTAATGCCATCTAAACCAGGTGACTTATTGTAAGATAAATCTTTGATAATTTCACTAATTTCATTAACAGTCACCCTCATACCTTGGTCAAAGACGGCATGCTCCTGACATAGATCAGCAAGAAATTCCTTGCTGCAACTTCCTCTAACTACAATTTGACTGTAGTGTTCTTGCCATATTCCACTTATGTTTTGGCTGCCATGTACATCACTCACAGTGTTTGGTAATTTAACATTACTGTTTGTGGAGTTTTTGATTTCCCTCCAGAAATCTCTATCGTTTTTTCCACTCATTTTCTCAGCAATTTTATCCGCAATAATGGAATTCTTTTTGTTCTTGCAAACTCTAAGTGCATGTTTGAATTTGGACCTAGCCTGCCGCATAACGTCATAAACAGAACCCGTTCTGGGTTTGCCAATGTCCTTCCACAAAAGATATGCATCTCTAGCTGCCATGTGTAAATCCTTTACATGGTCGTTCCAACCAGGTGTAAACGGTTTCCTCTTCCCAGATACTTGCTTTAACATTTTTTCACCTGATTTGGAAAATGCAGTAATGATCTCATCATAAAATGTGTCGAGGTCAGCAGTATGGCTATGATTATGACAGTTCGCGTTAGAACATTTAATCCCTTCAGGGAAGGCAATATTACACAAACCCTCACACGTACATCTTGCATAGTATTCTATTTCACTGGATGAGAGATTATCCCACTGTACGCTGATTTGATTCATTTATCGTACTACCCTCATTTTCAGGCAGCTTACTGAGTGTAATTTTATATAACACTAGATGACGATCAGACAGAATACATGCATACATAACTTTTATATCAGTAATGCAGTCTTTTGCATCATAAGTACATATAATATGATCTAACCAAGAGGTAGTGCTCCATGCTGGACTTACATATGTATATGTATCTCCGGGGAGGTGCTCCACATCTACAATTATGAGGCTATTGTCAGTGCAGTAGCTCTGTAGAATTTCACCAAACATAGTTTGTTTAGCAAGATTAGCATTGAAGTCCCCCACAACAGTAATACAGGTACTATTGATACTGTCAATGAAAACATTAAGTTTAGCTAAACAGTCATTAAAGATATCCCTATTTTCATAGCTTTCAAATGGTAAATATACATTGATAAGAAAGTATTCTTTCATACCATCACTGATTTTTATACAACATAGCCAGTCATAAACCGAATCAATCATTGATATACTGGAATCTAACGATTTTTTCCATAGAAAACCTACTCCACCATAAGGGCGACCTGTTATGACACCCCTAGTGGCATCCACAGGAGATGACCATAGAAGTCTGGATGACAACTATTCAATAATATGCATTCCTGTTTCAATAGCATCAACGCCTGTAAACACAGAATATCACACTTGCTGAGAAGTTCGTGAAGATTTACGACCTGTAATATTGCCATTGATTATCGCCAACCCACTCTTTAATAACCTAGAAATTTACATTATTTTTAGTACAGTTATACAGTTTTAGAATATTTTATTATTTTCAATTATTTATTATTTTTATGAGACATTATCATTTTATTCTTCACCATTTTGAGGAACGACAATGTCACCAGCATTTTTATTGTGTGTTTTATTTTTATCCTGTTCTGCTGCTTCAAGAGGTCACGATTTTATGCTGTGCAAGCCACTTAGTCCCCAACAGTCGGCTGTCATTTTAACAGTTTCTAAGTACATAAGAACACAAAATTCCTTGTCACATCTTCACAGTTTGCTATGTCTTAATCTTTGCTTTAATAGAAAGTTACTGCCAATCCCCCGCTCTAAGCCAACGTTTAAATTGGCAATTATTTTACTACTAGCAGGAGATGTAAGTCTTAATCCTGGACCTGCTATTAGGCGCAATATTCGAGTAGCCACCACTAACGTTCGATCTATTCGAGACAAAACAGCCTCGCTTACCGATTTATTAACTTCCAAGACAATAGACATCCTTGCAGTCACTGAGACCTGGCTCAGACCACATGACACAGCTGCATGCATTGCTGACATTTCTCCTTACAGTTTCACCTTCCATCATCGCCCACGTTCAGTTGGGCGAGGTGGTGGTGTTGGATTTCTCGTCTCAAAACAGTTCAAAGTTAATTTGCATTCAAACCTTGATTACTCCAGCTTTGAGGCCATCTGTGCCGAAATTTCTGATTCATCTTTCTCTGCTTATTTTGTGTGCATTTATCTATCAGGACACCCGGCCCATTTCTTTGAAGAATTCCAGGATCTACTTGAAAATCTGGCAAATAGTTATTCAGAATTTTATATACTCGGTGATTTTAATCTTCACCTGGACTCACCTTCATCAACAACAAGTACATTTAATGACATTCTGGCATCCTATGACATGAAACAACATGTTACCTTCTCAACACACATACATGGTCACTGGCTCGATCTCTTAATCACCCGTTCAGATTGTAACAATATTCAGACACCTACTGCTTCAGATGGTTTATCAGACCACCACACTGTCATTGCTGATCTCAAAGTTCCTAGAATTCCCGTAGAGTCCAAACACAATGTGTTTTACCGACCGATCCATAAGATTTACATTGCTGCATTAATGACAGACATCCTTAAATCCGACCTCATCAGGAACCCCAAAGAACATCTGTCAGATCTGTGTCGACAGTACTGTCAAGTACTCAAAGATTTACTTAATAAACATGCACCCCTGAGATCTAAATCTGTGGCCCAAAAGCCACATGCTCCATGGATGACTCCTGAAATTCTACAATCTAAAAAGCGCCGGCGCTATCTTGAACGTGTATGGCGCAAATCACGCTCGCCTTTGGACAGATCACGATATTCTAAACAGTGTCACTACTGCAACAGACAAATGGCCAAAGCTAAATCAAATTATTACACAAACATGGTCTCGAGTAACTCTGATAACCCACGTCAGCTATGGAACTGCATAAATCATATTTTACACAGACGGCTGCCTACATCTCTACCTAGTCATGTGTCAGTCAAATATCTGTGACTCGTTTTCTTAGTCATTTCAAAGATAACATAAGTTTTATACGTTCTGCTTTTCCATGTCAGACTTGTATTGTTTGAGCCAGCCACAGTTGATGAAGTGAGGAAAATAATAATGTCTTCCCCAAATAAGTCATGCGATCTCGATCCATTACCAACCATACTACTAAAAGCATGTCTTGACTCTTGGTACAATAACGAATATCATAAATTTATCACTGAGTTCGGGTAAATTCCCAGATGATTTTAAACACGCACATGTAAATCCTGTTCTCAAGAAGACTTCTCTGCCTAAAGATGATTTCAAAAATTATAGGCCTATTTCTAATCTTAGCTTTATTTCTAAGATACTTGATAAAATCGTAGCAAGCCGTCTAAGGTGTCATATCAGCTCAACTGGTTTATCCAGTGTGCTTCAATCAGCATACAAACAATTTCATTCTACAGAGACTGCTCTCCTAAAAGTACACAATAATGTTATATTAAACATTGATAAAGGCAAAGTAACTGCACTTACCTTGCTTGATCTGTCTGCCGCCTTTGATACCATTGATCACAACACTCTTGTCAAACGTTTATCAATGTGGTATGGCATATCTGGCACAGCTCTGACTTGGTTTTCTTCATATCTAACCAATAGACATCAATGTATAAAGATAGATAATTACTTTTCAACCTCACTCCCCACTTCATGTGGCATTCCCCAGGGTTCCGTTCTTGGGCCTTTGCTTTTCACTCTCTACACTACGCCACTCGGCTCTGTAATCCAAAGTCATAACTTGGATCATCACCTTTATGCAGATGACACACAGATCTACATTTCCTTGGCCACGCCCCATACAAGTCACTCTCTAAACCGACTCAACGAATGTCTCCAAGATGTTTCTTCATGGATGACCGATAGCAAATTAAAGCTAAATGCAGACAAAACTGAATTACTCATCATTGGTACTCCAGTGCAGCGAGGTAAACTTAATGACTTTTTTCCAACATGCATCCTGGGTCAAAATATCACACCAGCAGCATCAGTACGGAATCTAGGAGTGACCTTTGATTGCGACTTCAATTTCAGACAACACTTATCCCAAACGTGCCGTTGCTGTTTTTATCATATCCGTGATCTTCGCCGCATTCACCGACATATGTCGCTTTCTGTCGTTAAGACTATCGCAACAGCTCTTGTTAGCAGCATATTAGATTATTGCAATTCCCTCCTTTATAATATTGCTATCAAGGATATTGCAAAACTACAACGCGTCCAAAATTGTTTAGCAAGGGTAGTCACACAATCTCCTCGATTCTCCCGCTCAGTGCCACTTCTAAAATCACTGCATTGGCTCCCCGTGCGATATCGCATTATGTTTAAGATCTGCACAATCACCTACCAAGCCCTTTCATCCAAACAACCTAGTTATTTACACTCAATGCTCACACCAGCTAGACAAGCCAGACAACTTCGGTCGTCTAGTTCGAAGTTGCTCTCTGTTCCTAGAGTTAAGACAAAGGTTGGAACTCGCGCTTTTTCAGTTGCCGCGCCAACTATATGGATAAATAAACAAATAAACGTTATGTTATGTTATATGGAATTCGCTTCCCGTTAATGTTAAATCAGCAGAAAATATTGTTACTTTTCGTCGTCACCTCAAAACCTATATTTTTAATATTGCCTAGCTTCCTAGCACATCCATCCATTTGTTGACGACTTCCGCCTATCACACGAATACGAGAATGCTCAATCCTTTGGTTTTGGTGCGCCACTGAGCTCAGATTGTCTGAGGAGATTGGCGCGTAAGAAGTTATGTATTATTATTATGAGGATAACACAATACTATGCTTTGGAAAAGTAGTTTTGGCTAAAACAACATAATTATTATGTAGTTGTTACTTCATTGTGTCTTGACATTTAACACATAGTGAGTTTAGCTATTATGATTTTGTTGTCGGGAATATACTAAATGTTAACAGTTAAAGAAAAAATCAAATATAATGTACTGACCTTCTCAATAATGAACGTCACCATACATTTTAGATTTATACCAGCATGTGTTGTCTATGCATTCTCTGTCATGCAGTATCGCGGGGTATCAAATATTTCATAAACAACATATTCTTGCTTTGCATTGTTAATCACGCCAATTTTCATCTACGATGAGAACTCACGTGCAATAGCATGGGAAACACACCAAGAACGGTAGGCTCATCGAGGTGAGCTCTGCGATGAATTCGTTGTAACAGGAATTCACTGGCGACGTTGTGAACCTTGGTGAACACTCCATGCAATAGCTGGAAGCGGGCGATAGAAAAGGCCGTGCGAAGGTGTGTACCGTGCTATAAAGAGTTAGCGGGAACTGCGGTGAAAAAAGGGGTCGTATTGTCTGACAAAAAATCTTCTACAACCGCTTCGTTACAAAGGAAACCAATTTGACGGTTGCTCGTGCATCCTCCATATCAGTAAATGCCAGATGTGGCATCATCAAATCATGGAACACCACACGACTTCGCCAGTCTCATGACCGCTCACGTTATGGTACAAGTTGAGGCCAAGTGTACATGCGAAACAGGTCTCGTCTGGATGTTGCTACGCCAAATTTTTTCCATCATATATGTCCGGGTAAGACAACAATACACATCATAATGTTCAAGGTTCATACTGTTACTGCTGGCGCAGCTTCACTGCTGACACAGCCACAACTGACAACACAGCCACGACAAATGACATATGCACCACTGATGTAATATAAAGCGATATTACTGATGATCCTGCAACTGTTAACCCCCATATGTGAAAGATCATCAAAGACGCGGAAAAAAAGTTATGTACATAGGCTATTGACTTATTTGCTGTAAAGCATAATATCAAGTGGAACGTAGAGATGACAAAGGACACAATCTTTGTTAAAGACACCAGCGCGAGGCTGGTTCAAATAGGAAAAGCGGGATATAAAGAATGGAAAATGTTATACCAAGTAACATGACAATCCTATGTCGGTAGTGTGTGCGGCATTCTAGCCAACGACCAAAAAGCATGATGCTGATGTTATATTTGATCAATAAGTGTTGTTATTATAGAGGTTCCAGTTGTGCTCAACGTTTGTGGCAAAATTATATGGATAGTTATCATTAAGTGGTCAATCAGAAATTCGTTACACGATTGCATCATGGAATTGTACCAACTCTTCCGCAAGAAACTGATCAACGCGAAATGCGATACCAGGCGAAACGCACACGTTTTTGTAACTGTTGTGCCAAGACTCCGCCAAAGCCTGTCCCAAGCTAAGTTGAAAAAGTCCGCTTGAAGTTAAAGAGTGTCAAGACGGTGAAGACGGTCAGGCCATATGCGACATATAAGTTAAAGAACACAGACACATGAAAACAATTCTACGAGGAAACTAAGAACATATTCCAAGTGATACAACACTCAACCGACTTGGAAAATCAGTGGCAGCTATTCCTTCAAGCCTTAAAGGAGAGCGCGAATGTAGTGTTAGGAAGGAGAAGGGGGTCCAACAGAGAACAGTGGATTACTGAAGACTCGTGGAAACTGATTAATAAAAAGAAAGATATGAAGATCAGAAGAGATCAAGCAACTAGAAACCTCCAACAATGGAGATCATCAGATGAGGAATACAGGAAACTGGACAAAGAAGTAAAAAAAGAACTGTAGGACAGATAAGTGGACATGGTTAGAAGAGAAAGGCAAAGAAGCTCAAATAGCAGCCGAACGGAATAATTCGAAGACACTGTATAGGATTGTGAGAGAGCTAACTAGCGCGAAAAAGCAATTCCAACATACCAATAAAAGACAAAGATGGCAGAGTGATTCTAACAAGCGAGGAACAATCCTCGAAGTGGATCGAACACTTCCAAGAAATACTAAATCAACCAACACCTACCACACTCTTCAACTTCGAACAGGAACCAAACACAAAAGAGCTCGATGTCAACACCAATGACATCACCAGGGCACAAGTCTCCAAAGCCATCGATAGCCCCAAGAACAACAAGGCAGCGGGCCTCGATGAAGTATCGGCCGAACTATTGAAACATGGCAATGACGGAGTCGTAGACGACTTAACCTACTTGTTCAATCTGATGTGGTCTGAGGAGGAAGTCCCTGATAACCGGAGACGAGGAATTGAATGTAGCAATGACTGAACCAATGGGGAATCAACTCCACGCCCGACTGTGTGTGAAGGAAGGCTTGCGTGCATGCTTATCCAAATTGCCCCTCGAACTGAAGACTTCATTATGTGCACATTCAATATGAGGTGGCTTCTCGACACTCTTCAATTCGAGATACTGCTCTGATTATCTGCTCTAACTGTTAATAAAATTATGAACCATCGATGTTAAAGGTTCTTTGGCCTACAATACTATATCATATTGTTGGGGGGTACAGCGCTTATTATATTTTACCCCAATACCACTAATTTGTCCGAATAATATATCTCATTTAAATTCTTTGCTCGATACGGTGATGATGATTATGTTCAAGTATTTAGTTTGATGTGTCCGCTTGTAGGTAATTCAGCTGGAATTCGTCAAGATGAGCGTTCGTTACAGAAGTTCCTGTAATCGTGACAGCGTCAACGTGTACGACGGGGAGGATGACTCGGCGCCACGGCTCGGCAGATTTTGTGGAAGCAGATTGCCGCTGGACATCGTTTCGACCGGCAACTACCTGTTTGTGTCTTTCACGACTGGCTATTTGATTACAAAAGGGAGCTTCAGCATTAACTACACTGCAGGTAACCCTAAGTGTCAGACTTGATGTGAACATGTTCATTTGTAGAATATTCAGTTGACATTCCTCTTTCCTAATGTTCACATTTGTATTGCCTGTCTTGGTATAATGCTCTTCTATCCAAGACAAATTTCTTTGCTGAGACAATAAAGAATATCTTATATAATCTTAATTCGGTAGCAGCTGCTTCTATGACAACGCCACAGTGTACGACTGGTTACTGACTCGATGCCACTGCTTGGCAGTTTCTGTGCAAACACATTGCTAGCGGACTTCGTTTCTAGCAGCAATTCCCTGTTTGTGTCTTTCCTAACTGATTATTCGACGCACTGGTTTCGCAATTACGTGTACGTCTGTATATTAGTTGTAAGTACCACTGCAACAAAACACGTACACGTTAATACCTAAGCAAGTGAATCAGCTTCTATTGTCGTCATCAGGCATTTTAAAGAGAAGTATGAAGAATCAGCGTTATTTACTTTTCACCGAGTAAGTAAATGTGTAGTGTCTTCCTGATTGTTATACTATGTTTATGTTAGTGCGACTAATAATCATTAATCGGACCAATACTCTGTCCACATTAACCTTTGTGGCTGAATTGTTATCACAACCCTGTCTTAGATATACTTTATTGGGAAATTAAAGACAATTTGATGGTGTAGTGCTTCTAAAAGAGATAATATAAACCAATCATTGGCAGCTACAATCAAAATGTGTACAGTAGTGTATATCAACATTTATATTACAGATGACACAGTTGTTAAATGTGTACAGTAGTGTATATCAACATTTATATTACAGATGACACAGTTGTTAAATGTGTACAGTAGTGTATATTAACATTTATATTACAGATGACACAGTTGTTAAATGTGTACAGTAGTGTATATCAAAATTTATATTACAGATGACACAGTTGTTAAATGTGTACAGTAGTGTATATTAACATTTATATTACAGATGACACAGTTGTTAAATGTGTACAGTAGTGTATATCAACATTTATATTACAGATGACACAGTTGTTAAATGTGTACAGTAGTGTATATTAACATTTATATTACAGATGACACAGTTGTTAAATGTGTACAGTAGTGTATATCAACATTTATATTACAGATGACACAGTTGTTAAATGTGTACAGTAGTGTATATTAACATTTATATTACAGATGACACAGTTGTTAAATGTGTACAGTAGTGTATATCAACATTTATATTACAGATGACACAGTTGTTAAATGTGTACAGTAGTGTATATTAACATTTATATTACAGATGACACAGTTGTTAAATGTGTACAGTAGTGTATATTAACATTTATATTACAGATGACACAGTTGTTAAATGTGTACAGTAGTGTATATTAACATTTATATTACAGATGACACAGTTGTTAAATGTGTACAGTAGTGTATATTAACATTTATATTATAGATGACACAGTTGTTAAATGTGTACAGTAGTGTATATCAACATTTATAATCAGATGACACAGTTGTTAAATGTATACAGTAGTGTATATCAACATTTATATTACAGATGACACAGTTGTTAAATGTGTACAGTAGTGAATATCAACATTTATATTACAGATGACACAGTTGTTAAATGTGTACAGTAGTGAATAGCAACATTTATATTACAGATGACACAGTTATTAAATGTGTACAGTAGTGAATATCAACATTTACATTACAGATGACACAGTTGTTAAATGTGTACAGTAGTGAATATCAACATTTATATTACAGATGACACAGTTGTTAAATGTGTACAGTAGTGTATATCAACATTTATATTACAGATGACACAGTTGTTAAATGTGTACAGTAGTGTATATCAACATTTATATTACAGATGACACAGTTGTTAAATGTGTACAGTAGTGAATATCAACATTTATATTACAGATGACACAGTTGTTAAATGTGCACAGTAGTGAATATCAACATTTATATTACAGATGACACAGTTGTTAAATGTGCACAGTAGTGTATATCAACATTTATATTACAGATGACACAGTTGTTAAATGTGCACAGTAGTGTATATCAACATTTATATTACAGATGACACAGTTGTTAAATGTGCACAGTAGTGTATATCAACATTTATATTACAGATGACACAGTTGTTAAATGTGTACAGTAGTGTATATCAACATTTATATTACAGATGACACAGTTGTTAAGATAGCAGAAGGAATTAGGATGTGGTTGCCATGTAAGAAATGGCCGCCAAGCAAATAAACATATGTTCATTACAGACGTCCACTTCAACAGGGAACCTTTGGTTATAGAAAACATGTCTGACTGGTCAATATGTAGAAAGTGCACATTCATGTAATGCAGACACAACACGTACAACGAGTAGGTGGTACAGGTTGTCTCGGCGATTGAACCTTCCAATTACCTGTTTTAAGTTTTAATTCATTAAGTGTTTTGTTTGTATATATCTTACAGCATGTCGAAGCAGTCCAGCGATATTTACGGAAATATCCAAATAAGCCATCATGGCACTAAACTGAACCTTGTTTTTATATGTTACAGCGTGCCGTACCGCTCCTATGATACTGACGGGAAAAGAAGGGACATTTGGTATCAATGCTGCTCAGTATGGACACGACATGGTATGTCGTTGGAAGATTCAGGTCGCCCCGGATATGGTAAAATATTTTTTATCTGCTATGCTTAGATCTATATAATTCATACGATCCCTCGTGTCGACTACAGGAACGCTGATAGTAAAACAATTTGCTGTGTTCAAAATAAGGATAATGGTATTATTATATGTGTAATTATACTTGTTTCAAGTCCTGTACTAGTAGTGTACAAAATGCACATATTTAATGGGATATCTAATGTTAGTAACTGTACTAATATTTTGTGCGAACTTGCTGTACATTGACAAATGGGATATTTATGGGGCAAGGAGGAAGACACGTTGTTGACACAAGTCAACTATTCTCAAACCCGGGGTACGCGAGAGGTTTTCAGGAGAAGATTTTTGTGAAGTATTGGCTGAAAATAAATATTTCGCCAAATTGCGTGGCTCACAGATAAACAAGAATATACATTTATGTGTAACGAATGTATGTGACAAATGCATCATTGTGTGTAATTTATGGATCAGAATTTCAAAATGTGTACCGACGCATATTTTTTAACAATGTCAATTTTTTTTCATTATGGGACGCGAAGGTGTTGTAGAATTTAGATATATTGTCAACATCATTTTTATGTGTTTTCTTGGTGTCCTGCGGAACATTTGTTCGACTGCCAACTAACCTCGTATGTTGGATAACCGAGTGTAAGTAGGTCACACCAGGACAACATGGAGTTACAACTTTTTATTCCTGGCAAATTTACATACATTTTGAAATGATGTCGTAGAAAAACACAGTTTATTACTCCCGGACGTTTGAAGTTTACAATAATCGCGTAGCTGTATCGGTATAATGTTGACACAATGGATATGGTTTACCTGTGACATGTGTTTTCTAACCTCTGGATTCAATAATGTTAGGGAAAATGGGTATCGTAATACACATTTCTTAAACATATCGCTCCAATTGTTTTGATATGTGTAATCTATTTTCGCGCATATATACACATTTTATGTTATACCTCCCTGTTCCATATTATACACGGGTGATGGTCGAGCACATTATTGTTGTACCTCCTTGTACCATATTATACACGGGTGATGGTCGAGCACATTATTGTTGTACCTCCTTGTACCATATTATACACGGGTGATGGTCGAGCACATTATTGCTGTACTTCCTTGTACCATATTATACACGGGTGATGGTCGAGCACATTATTGTTGTACCTCCTTGTACCGTATTATACACGGGTGATGGTCGAGCACATTATTGCTGTACTTCCTTGTACCATATTTTACACGGGTGATGGTCGAGCACATTATTGTTGTACCTCCTTGTACCATATTATACACGGGTGATGGTCGAGCACATTATTGTCGTACCTCCTTGTACCATATTATACACGGGTGATGGTCGAGCACATTATTGTTGTACCTCCTTGTACCATATTATACACGGGTGATGGTCGAGCACATTATTGTTGTACCTCCTTGTACCATATTATACACGGGTGATGGTCGAGCACATTATTGTTGTACCTCCTTGTACCATATTATACACGGGTGATGGTCGAGCACATTATTGTTGTACCTCCTTGTACCATATTATACACGGGTGATGGTCGAGCACATTATTGCTGTACTTCCTTGTACCATATTATACACGGGTGATGGTCGAGCACATTATTGTTGTACCTCCTTGTACCGTATTATACACGGGTGATGGTCGAGCACATTATTGCTGTACTTCCTTGTACCATATTTTACACGGGTGATGGTCGAGCACATTATTGTTGTACCTCCTTGTACCATATTATACACGGGTGATGGTCGAGCACATTATTGCTGTACTTCCTTGTACCATATTATACACGTGTGATGGTCAAGCATTTTTGTTGTTGTACCATTCGTTCTGTTCTTTTTCTCTATTCGATTCTATCCGCTGCCCCTTTTCTCCATATTTCCTCGTCTTCCGATATTCGCATCCCTCTCACTGCATTCCTCCCACCTCAACTTCATTCGCAATTAGACGCATTGAACAACTTCATGTCGTTCAAAATGTAGATACGAACAAACAATAGTGAAAACATGTTGAAAATGTGTTTCGGTTATATGTGCAATACTTTAATGTTATAATATATATATATATATATATATATATATATATATATATATATATATATATATATATGTATATATATATATATATATATATATATATAATATATATATATATATATATATATATGTGTGTATGTATGTATGTATGTATGTATGTATGTATGTATGTATGTATGTATGTATGTATGTATTGGTGTAGAGAATATCTTTTTAATTTTGAAGTTTCCATTGCATCTAACTGTCAGGAGAAATCCATCCTTTCCCGGAGTGCTAATTGCTATTACGCACATATTGCTAGAGGGCCCAAAACATAACATTCCAAACTCACAACCCAAATATACATGAAGCTCTTACAATAGCGCAGCTTATTCGATATAACAGAATCAAATAGCAACGACGCAAACTTTCATCTACCACAGTGCGTCATTATTGAAATCAGGAAACACTGTTGTTATAGGAATTGTGACTGGTGCACAGACTGGAAATATATATATATATATATATATTATATATGTATATATATAATATATATATATATATATATATACATATATGTACATATATATATATATATTATATATATATATATATATATATATAACCATGTTGCACCGTTACAAATATAATTAAACGGTAGTTGGACGAGATAGACGTTAGTTGTTCGATACACCACATTTTTGTGACATCACATGTGCTGTCCATCTCAACATGTTGTTATCTATTTCGGCTGTTATAATATATACATGAGATGTACACAGACCGTTTTTTACCCCTTCAGATTCAGTGTCTAAAAATAACTCAATATCCCGCCATTAGTAATAAGCAGCACTAAACGGCAGCTTGATTGATAAATGGGTTAGTTACAGAGTGCTTGTCAAAAGTAAACAGATTTTGTTTACAAAAAACTTTACAATACAAAAGAACAAGGGCAAAAGACAAACATAATACATATATACAAATAAAGTAATAACAATAGGCCTACTTAGAATTAGATTATTAGAAAAGCAACAGTATTAAGGAAAATTGGAAGATAATGTATACTAATATTACGAAAGATCATATCAGACAGACAGACAGACAGACAGACATACAGTCAGTCAGTCAGACAGACATACACACAGACAGAGGTTTTTATTTTGACCCATATACATATCACTCAATTTTAAATTTAGCGATTTTAAGTTTACCAAGGAATATGCCTGTAGCTAATATTTGACTTGTAATTAATGTTAATGGTTTATCACCGCTGGTTTAGCTAATTTTAGTAATCTTGACGAAATACCGTCATACCCACAACTCGTTTTTGGTTGCATATTATCTATTGTTTTAGATATAGTTTCTTCGTCAATACTTTCAAAATTAAGTGATTTACTATACTGCTCATTCAGATAATATATGTAATTTCTATTAGAAGGATTACTGATTTGTTTGGTAAAATTTGAGCCAATACAGGTAAACAAAATAATCGTTTTGTTTGTTATAATGTCGTCATTGTATATACAAGATTTATGGAAAGTTTTTTTTTTTTCGCTTACAGTTTCTCATTAAAAAAAATATTATTATTGTATTTATTAAAACAAGATTCATAATGCAATTGTTTGGCTGTTCGTATACTTTTTAAATATATTGTTATACGTTATCAGGTTAGTCATTTTGAGTTTCTTATATAATTCTGTATCGTATTGATTTGAGCAGGCCGAACGTAACCCATGTTGACTTTTTGTGCTTGTATGTTTTGAACTTAACTATTTTATATGGCATGTGCGTGTTTTTTGCGCATTTGATTAATTCATGTAAAATGTTATATTTTATGTTTGGATTAGCAGAAGGCGATTGGTCAAGTTTATTATAAACATCTGATGAGGTGATTTCACTTGTGAATTTGTAAATTGCTTCTTGATTTTGTATGTTAATTTTAATATAATAATAATTATTATTTAGGTGGTGGTTCTTTGTGGGGAACTGTGTTTAGAAAGGTAAACTATGGTTGATGGTCCGATAATTGTTTCATTAAAATACCTGATTTGTTTTATTATTGTAGGATCAGTTAATTTACAAAACAAGGTATATATTATCATTCCATTACTATTTGAAAATCTTGTAGGGAGTGTAATAAGGGGATAAAAGCTATAAGATATTAATAAATAAATAAGTCATCATTTTGTGTGTTAATTTTAAGAAGGTTTATATTGAAATCTCCAGCAGATTTTGATTTGTCAAAGGATGAGATAATTGGTGTGAATTCACTAAAAAAGTGTTTATAATTTTCACTGAGGTCTCGGGGAGGTCTGTAAATATTTCTAATTATAATATCTTTTAACAGTCCCCTCCAGTTTTTTTGATAAACTGTCCTTCCCAGTGTTGAAACTGATTTAGAGACAAAACTCTTTTAAATTGAATTTGTTGCTTAAGTAAATGACTAGCCCGCCTTTATTGCTACATGTTTTGCCTTGTGTAATGCAATGATATCCCTTCGATTTGTAGGTGTGATAGATCATCATTATCTGAATGCCAGCTTTTCTGAAAGCATATTATGCGAAATTTAAATTTTATCTGGTTAAGTTCCTCTAAGAGGGCTTCAATGTCGCTGAATTTTGCATTACTAAATTCTGTGTTTGAGCTAAGTATACTAAGCCGTTCGTTATTTGTTTCTGCTAGTAGTTTAACATTTTTCAAGATTATAATATGTGAAATGACGTATTAGTTGAAAATCTCCTCATTTAGCTGTGGTACATTAAATAGAGAATTCACATTAGTACCTCCTTGAAACCAGGGAAATGTTTCGTTAGTTTGATAACCGAATAGCTTTTAAAACAGCAATACCACAATAAATATTGCCAATGAGGTTCTTAATTATTGTAGAAAAAATGGAACAAAACTTGTCAAAAAAAAATTGAAAAACAAAACTGAAATGTACATAACCCTAAGCCAATGGTTTTAAATGATGCAATAGAAAGTGATATCATTTATATTGTTTGGTATAGTAAAAATAAAACAAATCTACAGGAAATGACAAAATAAACATGTTCATAATGAAAAAGGCCAATTCTCACATTGTGAAGCGACTTACTCATATGTGCAATAACTCCCCTAAACAATGCCTATATTCTGATACCATGAAAGTAGCAAAGTTAATTCCTCTCTCACAGTAACCGAAGGAACAATAAATATTGTCTTAGATCAGATATGTCCACGTCATTAGCCCTAATTGAACTCACAGGAGACATTACATCAGCACTGATTAAAACTAAATCCACTACAGGCGAGATGATGTTCGATTGTGGGAAGCATTCAGCCACGCTGCAGTTAATGTGCGAAGACTATTCGTGCACAAATATCCACCACTGTCTATAGCCAGGTACTCGTTCATACAGATATGGTTAAGAAAGTTAGAATGACCAGAGGACATAACACTAATAAATGATTCATTGTAGTTGACAGTTAGTTTTGTTATATTAAATCGTTTAGATGCATAGGCCACCTCCTGTTATATCCCTTTGATAAATCCGTTTGCAGAGAGTCAAATTGGATTTCACTACATTCAACGTTGAGTCCAGCAACAAATGTGTCTATGACAACGTCAAAGTGTACAATGGGGCGAATGACTCGGCGTCACTGATGGGCTCATTCTGCGGAAACACATTGCCGGCGAGCATCATTTCTAGCAAGAACTACCTGTTTGTGTCTTTTAAAACTGACGATAGTGTGACACGTGATGGCTTCACTATTAAGTACTCGGCTAAAGATAGTTGTAAGTATCAGTTCTGCAAACACATACCTATTCATATCGTACAACTATGTGAGAGAGCATTCACATGTACCATTACATCCGGCATTACCGCAAATAATTATTTTTTGCAAGTCCGGATATCACACTAAATGTTTGTGTCGTACTGAGCATAGGCAAAAGGAAATACAGAAGGATCCAGATATGGGAAAATATGAATTATTTGGCTTCGTGTAGTATCATCAAGATGCTGCTATGGTATAATACGTTGCGTGATTTACAGTTTAGGAATAATAATAATAATAATAGTGACAAACTTCTATAGCGCTTAAATCCCCAGGAATCTGAGCTCCGAGGCGCAACATACAAGAATTATAGGGCAAATTCGTTAACAATAAACGCATATAATAATCAGTATTCCATATAAGGTCAGGACTGTTTTGTTTTTCTCAAACAAGTCAGATGATTCGTTGTAGTTCTTGAATAAATATGGTTCCACATATTCTCACTTAGTTTTCTTTTCACAATAGTCATGGAACATATTGTAAACATCCAAATATTACAGCAGAGTAGAAGAGTAGAAATATATATCTGTGTAATTTATATATTTATATAATTTGTATCACACTGACAATATACATTACATAGATCGATGTCTGCAGAAATATTGCTTTTTGTAACGACGAATCAAAACCTCCAATAGGGATTACTTATAATTAATGTTTAATTGCTTATTTTTAAAATACATTGTTAGATATACCGATTGATTGAAATATACTTTTGTTGCATAAACATACTGTTATGTCGTAACACATTTTGCTTTACAATAATCATGCGATTAAATTGCAGTTAAGTGTGAGCCTAGTTACTTCAGCCACTGCGATCAATGTTCGGTACGTGAGGTAATGTGCACTACCTGTGCGAGCGGTGAGGTGATGGCATATGACAAAAAGAAATGTCTGGGTAAGCACACACCTTTCCTGTTCCAATTTCAGACGTTCCTTGGACAAGAGATACCATCTCACTTATTCAACGACAAATACCTCGCTTTATGTTCCCTTTGGTAATAGAGCCACATCACAATTGCGGTCATCCTAACATAGTGTCGACTTTAATACAGATGTTTCGATATAGTAACATATGTATTTGCCAAAATAGTATTGGTATAAGGCAGAGTGGAGCCTATTCAGGTCATTGTGTTTTCTATCTCAGAATCACATTTTAGTATCTACTCAACTTATTTAATGTAATTTAGGCTTTAATTTATTTATTTACTTTTTATCCAGTATGTTCAGTTGTTCAGCACTTTTGCTAATCGTTTATTTTATCATTGCATTTACCCGTAATGTTACTATACATAGGTTAGGTTTATATATATATATATATATATATATATATATATATATATATATATATCTCTCTCTCTCTCTCTCTCTCTCTCTCTCTCTCTCTCTCTCTCTCTCTCTCTCTCTCTCTCTCTCTCTCTCTCTCTCTCTCTCTCTCTCTCTCTCTCTCTCTCTCTCTCTCTCTCTCTCTCTCTCTCTCTCTCTCTCTCTCTCTCTCTTCTCTCTCTCTCTCTCTCTCTCTCTCTCTCTCTCTCTCTCTCTCTCTCTCTCTCTCTCTCTCTCTCTCTCTCTCTCTCTCTCTCTCTCTCTCTCTCTCTCTCTCTCTCTCTCTCTCTCTCTCTCTCTCTCTCTCTCTCTCTCTCTCTCTCTCTCTCTCTCTCTCTCTCTCTCTCTCTCTCTCTCTCTCTCTCTCTCTCTCTCTCTCTCTCTCTCTCTCTCTCTCTCTCTCTCTCTCTCTCTCTCTCTCTCTCTCTCTCTCTCTCGCTATATATATATATATACGCGTGGAACGTCCAGAAGCAGACTACCGCCAGAGCGTAGTGTCCTGCGTGGCGAGTGACGATGTAGCAGTGACGCGAATTACACTGGCGTGCCTGCATATAGTGCCGTGTGTACAACCATGAGTAACTTGTACTTGCAACACCAAGGTCATGGACGATGGTCAATGTCGCTACATATTGTCCGCACATGTCGACATGATCAATGAGTATTGGTCTGCGCAAGCTCGATGGACGTTTAACAATTGCTTTCGTTTTGCTCTCGTTGAGAACAAGTCCGTTGTCATAGCGCCACGTTTTAACATCACTGATGCAAGCCTCCGTTCTGATGAGAGCATTTATATACTCAAACGGTGGAAAATCGACGTTTAGCTGCGTATCAACGGCGTACAGGTGGTGTTGTACGTCGTGTCGGTTGAGTAAATTCGTTAGAGGCGCAATGTAGGCGTTGAAGAGCACCGGCCCAAGAACCGACCCCTGTGGTACTCCGGTTCTCATCACGGTACACTCAGACACTTCTTTCCCGACACGCACGGCTGAGGTACGACCATATAGGTGTGACGCCAACCACGCGTGTGCTTTGCCGCATATGCCATAGCCACACAGTCTCCGTAGTAAGATATCGTAATGCATTGTGTCGAAGGCTGCTGTTAAATCGAGAAGCACAAGAAGTACTCCACGACGAGCACCATTCGCTGTGAAAGCTGTCTCCGCAATGTGGCGTGGTCGGTAGGCACTCTGGTAGACGCCCAGTATGCCACTGTCGTTCAGGAAGCGTTACAGTTGTCTTGAGACGAAGCGCTCCATTGTCTTCGCCACGATGTTTGATATTGGACGGAAGTTAGACAGCACATTGACATCAGCACCTCGTTGTTTCAATACAGGCGTTATAATGGCGTGCTTCATCGACTGTGGGACTACAGCAGTGGAGAGCGACGCATTAATTATGCGTGTAATAACCGGACACAGCGCTTCAATGTTCTGTTGAAGGAGTAACGTTGGCAGCGGGTCCAGCTCGCATGACTTGTAGCAGATGCTAATATTATGTTCTTAACGTCTGCCGGTGAAGCAGCTTCGAAACACACTAAACGTGCAGCCACATTCTTCACTACGTCTTCAACGCATCGATCTTCTCGGAGAAACTCTTCTGGAATTTCGATGCAATAGTAGCTTGTGTAGCGTCTTTGGGTAGCGGCCGGTCTCCAGCTCGATCAAGTAGTGTGTTTGCAATCTGGTAGACACGTCGGATGTTGCCACCGGCGCTTGTCATCTCAGTTCGGTAGTAATGCGATCGTGCAGTCATACGTGATTTTCGGAACGCGTTGCGCAAACCGGTGTATATTTGACGATGTGCAGTCAGCCCAGTTTGTCGCCAGTTACGCTCAGCACGACGTAATGCCCGCTTCTCGTCAGTTAACTCGCTTGTATGCCACGGTGTCTTCGGTCTAGCCTTGATAGTCCGCGAGATTACTGGGGCATGGGCGTTAACGATGCTACGTATGCATCCATCGTACCGAGTGATGATAACTTCAGGATTTTTTTCAGGAACGTTAAGATGTGATACCGCGAGATCTTCGGTAAAACGGCTGCCGTCAATGGCTGAGTACTTGCGGTATTGGACGCGTCGCGTCATGCGCTCTGGTTTAGTTGTGGTTATGACATGAGATGTTCCTGACGTAATAACCAGGTCCAGGATGTTGCGGCGCTCATGTGTTGCGCTCTGCACATGTTGTACAAAGCCATGATTCTTCAGCAAATCAGCCAAGTTCTTTGCTTCGGCGCATGTGGAATCACCATGGGCCGCGGCGATGAGTAAAACCTTCCCAACGTCATCTAGGAAGGGGGTCAAGTTGGATGTTGGCGGTCGATAGACGACGATCACGGGAGTGGTGCAACCAATACGGATACCACGCAACAAGTCTCACTGGCATGAGTACCACGCAGAATAACGCAACAAGTCTCACTGGCATGAGTATCACGTGAAACTAGCTGCGATGTCTTTCGAAACAGTATTCCTACACCACCTCCACGACAGACCCCACTGCGCGGCTGCTGAACGAACGTGAAGTCCTCACCGCACAGTTCGGATACGACAATCGTTTCGCCTTCTGCCAGCCAGGTTTCCGTTAAGGCGACGACGTTCAGTTCATCGATGTAGTCGCGCACGAGTAGCGCCTGTTTGCGAATGGTCTTGCGTTAATCAGGGCGAACTTCGCACAAAGGTGAGAGAGGCTTCGCGCAATGGAAGACCCATTACCCGAGCCCATCGAGGTCAGTGCAATAAAGTTGGCACTGTTATCAACAGTTTGTTTATAAAAAAAAATTACCTGGCGGCACCACCATCTACTGGCCACCCTGGTTATTTGTCTGGATCGTCGTCTTATACCGGCTTTTGTTTCACGCCTCGTTGGTAGCTGACACAAATGCAGTCTCTCAACTGTTTCCGTCCATATTTGCCGGCCGTGCACAGTGTCGAATCATTGAAATACATGCCATTTTGCGTGTCTGATATCTCAAGAATAAAATCGTTCATGAAAATAAGGAAAATAATTTAACCTTGCGGGACACCTGTCGTTAGAGAGACTGACAAAAAACTAATATTTTGTGTACTGATAAAGTTCGCAAAAATAAGATCGGTACCAAGCTAGCTTGCTTTCTTGGCGACCATACAAGTGTCCAGGGTGAATAAAATCGAATCATGGTCAACCAAGTTAACAATTTTCCTAGGTCGATTAACCGCAAAATGCCAAGAGCTTGCTCTTATCAATAAAGCTTAGGACATAGTCTGTCAGCGTCACATGACCGATTCCATCTAAAGCCATATTGTTCGTCTAGCAGTAATTTACACTCTGTATGTATATATGCGTATTAATGGTTGTTCATGAGTCGTTCCAGGAGTTTCGTCATAATTTGTAAGTCGGATATATATATATATATATATATATATAAAGTTGCGGATAGTGGGGAATAGAAGACATTTGACATGACCATGTTTATTTTAGCTTGTCCGACCAATTGCGGCACGACCTCCGTGTGCCGGTACAACAACGTGACGAATAAGGCAGAATGCTCAGACATTGGATGCAAGGAGAGTTTCATCTTTAAAGATGGCTACACAACATGTGGAGGTGAATATGTTCTTATCACTAATATTGTAGTATGCATATGTTAGACTTGCGGTCTAGTGTTACGGTAAAGTAATATTCATCTTCGATTCTTTTTACACACACGCCCTCACACGCGCGAACACACCAAGGCGATTGAAAAATCAAGAAGACTGAATTTAGTTCACTCTTTGAATGTTTGATAGGTCCAAGCCAGACATTGTTACAGGTACTGAATTATGGCTGAACAATGACGTTCTAGATGCTGAATATTTCCAAGGCAGTTTCCATGCATAAATGGACTTGACAGAATTGAAGCACAGTTTTCATTGCAGTATATTCTGACTTGATTAATGAAGAGGAGTTTGAACTAGACACAGATTGTGAAATCACTTGGCCTAAAATGAGCATAGCTGGTTGTAAACTACTTTATATTATGATGTGTCTACTGTAATAGTATGTCTGACATACGGCTGTTGTGCAGACCACAATAACATAGGTACATTGAAAGACAAACATTTAAAAATCTCCGTTTAAATAAGGCAGCTAAATTTAGAGAATGTATCAAACATTGTCAATATAGATCTCCAACATTTCCAAGAACGAGATAGTGCAAACACCTTGTAGTATATATTTTGGGATAAGGGTAAGAAGCTAATGCAAACGTCGAACAAAATGTACACACGTCACAAACACACGCAACCATGCAGCATCTAAAGCAAAATATACAAAAGCAAAAAAAAATGCATACTAAAATGCAATTGTCACCTCTACTAAACACAACAAAGGATGTTGTGCAAATATAGTGTGGACCAACATGAAACACTGCCTCACAAGCCGCACATGTGTAACATCCCTAAAACAAAATTGTCGCCAACATTTAATCGCTAACTTCAAAGCAGATATCGTAAATCAACAGTTCAAATCAGTCTTTACTGATGGCTCATCTCCATGAACAAATTAACCTCCTAATTTAGCATTTCCAGAAATGTCAGATATTGCAATTACAGAAGCTTTTACAAAAATATTAAATCTTACACAGAACAAAGATCAGACAACATCAAGCCAGTGTTCTAAATACTGTTTTGTTATAACACAACTATACATTTGAAGACCGCTTCAATGTTTGGCTGCCGTCAGCAGTTTTCGACAAATTCAAATATCCTCAAATGTGTAGTAGTTTTATATGAAAAGTCGATTTTTAATTATTGAACTGTTATCAAACCAAAAAGTAGTGAAAGAGCTGAATCTGTGGTGAAATTGTACATTATTAATCCAATTATACATAATCTGTCAGAAGCATGATGTAACATGAGAAGTCCTAACAGACTGCATACAAGCAAATGTGTCAGCAATTATAAAGAAATATCGAAATCCGTAGCTTCAGAGTATAGACCGATATCCCAGACTTGCATAGCCTCAAAACTAATCGAACACTTATTGGTTAGTAGTATAGTGAAATGTGTGCATCCTCTCAACACATTACATCGTCTCCAACAAGGGTGTTACATACGTGCGACATAGCTAATTCGATTTATGATTATGATATTGGTATATATATGCATTCTGTCACACAAATGGAAGTCACAGCGATCAGCGTACAAATACAAAAACAGTCACATGAAGAATTACCATTTACAAACTCCATCACCATGGCACCAAAGGAAAACCAATTCAAGAATTTAATATTTCTTATTAAACATAACCCATTGTATTGTGGTAGAGGGTGAAGTCCTAGGTGAAGGACAACACTGATTCCAAACCTGGGTAGACCCAGTTCGATAGGCTGGTAAGGCAGTGGGTCTAGGAGAAGGAAACTCTGATCCCAAACCCGGGTAGGCCGAACCCGTTAGCCTTGGAGGGCAGTCGGTCTAGGAGAAGGAAACTCTGATTACAAACCACCTGTTGCCTTACACATAGATAAAAAGGTCGGACTCTCGAAAAGCCAAGGGCTTCCTTGTCCACCTGCTACCTAGAGTTAATTCTCTGGGTGGCAATCTTGTTAAATCTTGTTAAAATCTTAAATCTAGGTTGTGGTTCATCGGAACCAAAGGCTAGGCCCACCGCCTATAACTGTGGTTGGCGTCAGGAAGGGCATCCGGCCACAAAAATTATGCCAAATCAAAAAATGATGATGATGATTCAGCGAGCCTCGGATGCAGTTAGGGCGTACCCTGTAAGCGACGCGCAGAGGACTCGCCTGACCTCTGTGAAAAGTGGACAAGGGTTACCGGGCCTTGGGCAGTACCGGTTAAAGAGGTTAGTCTTGATGAGAGTGGGGACGTTGAATGTGGGGACAATGACTGGACGAGGAAGGGAGTTGGCGGATCTGATGGAGAGGAGGAGGGTGGGAGTGCTGTGTGTGCAGGAGACTCGGCGGAAGGGGGACAAAACGAGAGAGTTGGGGGGAAACTGCAAGTTGCTATATAGTGGAAGAGATGAGCGAGGGCGAAATGGGGTGGGGATAGTGCTACACAAAGAACTTAAGGATAGCCTAGTGAGTGTGAGCAGAAAGAACGATCGATTGATGAGTGTCAAGCTGGGCTTAGGTGAGACGGTGGTTAACATCATATGCGCGTACGCCTCCCAAGTGAGCTGTGAAGAGGAGGAGAAGGAAACCTTCTGGAGACAGATGGATCAAGAGCTCAGGTCGATACCAGAGGGAGAAAGGGTGATTGTAGGCGGAGACCTAAACGGTCAGGTGGGAATGGGTAGAGATGAGATTGAGAGGATACACGGTGGCTGGGGAGTGGGAGAGAGGAAGGAGGAAGGCGAAAGGGTAGTAGGCTCTGTGATGACATTCGAGAAGAGAGCGAGCCAGGTGATCTACAGGAGTGGAGGAAGAGAAAGTCAAATAGACTTCCTAATGTGTAGAAGATATATAGAATAGCAAAGACTCGCGACAAATCAACCACAGATTTCACACAGATATGACAGATAAAGGATGGACAAGGAGTGGTTCTATGGGAACAGGATAAGATCAAGGATCGGTGGAAAGGATATTTCGATAATCTGCTAAACGTAGAGAACCCGAGGGCAGTCTTTGACGATGGAGAGCCAAATGAAGGCTTAACACCAGGAATTATCAGGGAGGAAGTAGAGGTGGCACTGAAAAGAATGAAAACTGGGAAGGCGATGGGACCAGACGGAATTCCAGTGGAGGTCTGGAAGAGTTTTGGAGAAGAGGGGGTCGATATGCTGTGGGATTTGATGCAGAAGATACACGTACAAGAGAAAATGCCAGAGGACAGTGTCATCGTGCCTATTTTCAAGGAGAAGGGAGACATCCAGGAATATGGCAATTACAGAGGCATCAAGTTGATGTCGCACACCATGAAGGTTTGGGAAAGGGTAATTGACAGAAGGCTGAGGGAGGAGACAAGCATAGGTGAGGAGCAGTTCGGTTTTATGCCGGGCAGAGGAACAACGGACGCCATATTTGCAGCAAGGCAGTTGATGGAGAAACACCGGAAGATGCAGAAGGAACTGCACATGGTCTTCATTGATTTATATAAGGCATACGATAGAGTGCCACGACAGGAGGTTTGGAGGTGTATGCGGGAGCAGGGTGTGTCTAAAAATATGTACGTCTTGTAAAAGACACATATGAAGACGCAAGGACGCAAGCCAAGAGCAGTGTAGGACTGATAGGCAAGCCTACCGTTAGAGTGGGGCTGCACCAGGGGCCCTCACTGAGTCCTTACCTGTTTGACTTGATTATGGATGTGTTGGGCCGGGGCATCAAAGAACAGCCCCCTGGTGTATGCTGTTTGCAGACGACATCGTGCTGTGCAATACCAGACGAGAGGAGGTGGAAAGGAAGCTCGAGGAATGGAGAAGTGCAATGGAAGAGCGAGGACTAAAGATTAGTAGAAAGAAGACGGAATATTTGAGGTGCAACGAAAACAATGACCTAGAGATCCGGTTACAGGGAGAGAAAGTGAAGAGAGTGAAGACATTCAAATATCTAGGATCGACATTGGCGGATGATGGAGAACTGGATGCGGAAGTCACTAATAGAGTGCAGAGCGGGTGGAAGAACTGGAAGAGAGTATCTGGAGTGCTGTGTGACAGAAGAATGAACGTGAAGATCAAGGGAAAAGTGTACAGGACAGTGGTAAGGCCAGCACTGATGTACGGGGCGGAGACATGGGCGGCAAAGAAGACACAGGAAAAGAAGTTGGATGTCGCAGAAATGCGAATGCTGCGATGGATGTGCGGAGCCACAAAGATTGACAAGATAAGAAACGAAAGAATCAGAGGGAAAACGAAAGTGGGGGAAATATCAAAGAAAGTCCAAGAAAGTAGGTTGAGATGGTATGGACACGTGATGAGAAGAGAGGAGGATTATGTAGGAAGGAGAGCGATGGGAATGAAAGTGCAAGGAAAGAGGAGGAGAGGAAGGCCGAAGAGGAGGTGGTGGACAGTGTGAGGGCAGATCTCAGGGAGAAGGGACTGTCGGGGGAGGAAGTGTACGACCGAGCGACATGGAGGCGAATGTCATCATACATCGACCCCACATAAAAGTGGGACAAAGATGAAGAGGAAGAAGAAGAAGATTGTGGTAGAGGGTGAGGCATTGCCTGATGTCAGAGTAACTGAGTACTTGGTCCAAGTGTGTTTCTTTACTATATCTATAATATTCCAGGTGCAATTACAAGAACAAGACGTTTATTGTGACTCCAAAACATAACACATCTTGACACAATAAACATATCAGGTATATACATTTACACAAATAAAATATATACATAATACATAATAATGTTTTTATGAAACAAGTATAGTAATTAATTAAAAGATAAGCACCTTTCAAAGTTTGACAAATAGGGGGGTGGTCAGTGGCTCCGATTAAGACACATTGTCGCTATCATAGGAGCCACCGCAGTTATGACAAATATCTTTTTAACATACGATGGCCTTTTCAATTACGTGTCTATCTAAATTATATAATCGTTTTTATGTATGGCAGTAAATGTTCTTTATAGCGACTGATATTATCAAAACTGTGTATGTACTTGACTACTAAAGTTTTCGTCCATTAATTAACAATTAACATTACTGATTTTGGTGAAATGAATAGCAATTTAGAAGTGTACATGTATCTTTGTTTTTCAGGAGAAAGTTTTTAGCGTAAAATGCAAAGCCTCGCAGGCTATGGGTATATATATTTCTTTCACTATTTCTGGAGTGTCGTTTATAATGTACTGCAAGTTATATTACGACATTGTTTCGCAAATGTAGGTTTAGTTCTGGCTGTATGCATATTTTTAGATTTCCGAGTGGCATGGTAGTGTATAATTAAGATTTAAATATTGAATTATGTTATATTCCATATTATTACTTAAAGATGTTAAAGTACTAAATGACCTGGTGTCATTTATATTATAAACTTAGATATGCTACTAACTTGTGAGACGTCATTTATATATATATATATATATATATATGTATATATATATATACATATATATATATATATATAAATATATATATATATATATATATATATATATATATATATAAAACAATGGCCCAAGGATTGAACGTTGTGGGACACCAACTGCTATTGGAAGAATTTCAGATTTTATTTCTTCACTTTCAACATATTGTTTCCGATTGTTTAAATAGTTTTTGAACAGAAGTAGAGCTGCATCGTCAATGCCATAATATCGCAATTTATTTAATAAAATGGTGTGGTCAATAGTGTCAAAAGCTTTAGAAAGATCGATAAATATGCTAATCGGAAAGTCATTTTTATTTGCGTTATAATTATATCTACTAATTCTAGTGCAGCACATTCAGTTGATTTTTTAGGACTAAGACAGAACTGATTGTCAAAAACAGATTGGGATCATTAAAATATGCTGATAGCTGAGTAAAAAATATGTTCTGTATTACTATTAGCGATCGTTTGAAGTAGAGAAAAGGGCCTATAATTTTGTGTAAGTGTTGGATCATGTTTCTTAAATATAGGAATTATTTTGACAATTTTGAGTTTATCAGGGAAAATGCCGGTGTTTAACAGTTGATTTATCAATATAGTTAGTGATTTCATTATTTCGGACTCAATTATTTTTTCATTAATTTTGAAGATATACCATCAAATCCACAACTGGTTTTGTAGGAAGACTTTGTATAGTTTTCTTTACTATTTCTTCATCAATGTAATGCAATCTAAATATCGTATTTATGTGTTTATTTAAATAACACCTAAAATATGTATTGCCATAATATTTAATATAATTTGCAACAGTCTGAGCTATGTTTGTGAAAGAAAGTATTACATTTATTAGCAATATTTTTATGTGTTAATTTTACATAATTTTGTTTAAAAAAAAGGTTAGCAATTTTTTTTGTTTTTGTTTTTAGAAATATTGTAATTTGCTTGGCATGTGCTTATTTTCTTAGACCGTAACATCTCTTTATATATTATATAATAATTTAAGTTTGGATCAGCATTTGGGATTTTGTAAAGTTTGTTGTAAATTTCGTCTGATTTCATTTCAAGTCTAACGTTCGGCATTTCCTCTGTGCTTAATATAATTATTTTTTACATATTTAGGAGGAGGTTCTGTGTTTTGGGTAATGTCTAAGATCATGAAGTATGGTTCAAGATCAGATAATCGTTTAATTAATATCCCTGGCTTACTTTCTAATACAACTTGACCAAGTTTACAGAAAAAAGTCGTCAATCAGAGTTCCTTGTGTTCTTGTAAATCTAGTGGGAAGATTTATTTGGGGGTAATGACTGTGTGATATTAAGGTATCAACATAATTACTATAAATATAATTTTCATTTATTTTGAGTAAATTTATATTAAGATTTTCTGCAATAAGTAGTTCTTGATTACTTTTCCAGTGATGCCACAGCTGATGAAAATTCATTAAAAAAACATTGATTTCTTCGTTGTGTATTATTGGTGGTTTATATACGTTCCCAGTGGTTAACTATTTTGTGAGTATGCCATAATATATCTATCCATCAGGCCAAAGTCAGTGCTGCAGTGCTCCAGGAAGACCCTAATAAACGTGAAAAATTGGGCAACGACATGGAAGAGTTCCATCTTTATATGTGCGATGTGCCATGTCATATACTCCATGGTTAAACGTTATATGTGTACATATACACACGCACACACATACACACTCTCGCACGCCCGCACGCCCGCACGCCCGCACGCCCGCACGCCCGCACACACACACACACACACACCGCTCTCTCAATTGTAATGCATTCAACGAGAACTATTAAGCACCAATAGCAAAGTATTTCATGATTTTCAGAATGTCGCGGCCATCCAGTGGCTCTCACTGGGAAAAAAGGAATGTTTGGCGTGGATCAGGGTCAGCATAGAAACAAGACCAGCTGTGTGTGGGATATTCAGGTTGACACATCCAAGGTAATATATTTTACATCTTCGAAGCATATATGAGTCAGACCTCACGTGAATTTCTTCAGAAACACTAAAGACTGACACTTTCTTATAATAAACAAGATTGAACAATAAATTATTATTCACCTGCATCCAATGCAGCAAGTTTAAGATGTCATGTGCCTTTGGCGTATCGTAACTCTTTCAGGCATAAAGCTTCATACATGTACACTTTCATATATGACACACGAAAGTAAGTAATTAGTGCAGTTACAGTTATTGTTACATGACTTCAGGTAAACTACACTATAGACAAGCATAGTCTACACTATAATAGGCACACATAGCTCTCATTGAATAACTGCCATTCCTAAAAAAAGTTACGTATGTGAAGCGGTAACTGAGATACAACGTCCTAAAATATGTTAAATATGGCTAGCTGACAACTAATTCAACATGTTGTCATCAGGAGGCACTAATGTTACAGTCAGTCTGTCATCTTGTAATTTGTTTTAACACACATGCATCCTTACAAACCACTACACTGGCTGCCCGCTATTGCTCCCTTTCTGGCGATACCGTCACGGGCTATTGCCATCGTACAGCTCGACTGGGACTGACCAGTATACATTCATCATTCGGCATTCCAAACTGTCAAAGTCGAACTGCCCTCTACAGGATAAGCTTCTACTAAATACAAGTTCAACCAATTGTATGAATTAGTTTTAACATAGTAATCTAAAGAGATAACATAATTGCTAATCATTTCAAGTAGTCTAACTATAACAATCTGCGGTCTCAGATCATAACCCAGCTGTGGTAGGACAGTGTCATTCACCAATGACCTTGTACTCCCCGAGTGCCATTGCTACCACATCTTGGAAAACACTATAAAGTATTCAAACACTAAAACTATACACATACGTTTGACCAAAATCATACTAAAGAATATATCATTACTTTGTGCTTCATCATACTAGAGCTTTAAACATTTGAACAAACACAATTTCATTATAGAACATTTTGTTTAAATTACCAATGAACAAACACGTCTTCCTTGGATCAATAACACCGGGAAGCTAGACGTAGGACCACTGTGTTATTGGTCATTTACAACTGGTCAGTGTTAAATATTACTTAATTAAGATGTACGCAAAAGTAGTGTTTTCACCAAAACTGCTACTATTCACACACAAATCAAAGGTAATAGTTAGTCAAATATAAAAATAAAATATACCGTGCAACGGCACGTGTCTTTGCCTGCGTTGAGCATGTAAACTATCGCGTTAAATATGCTCGTTCACCGTCATATGTTATTGTTTCTTTATACCGGTACCCTTTCCAACTCTTACTAAGGCATACTTGTTGGTTATTCAACATCAACGGATGGACGGGAAAGTTGGACGCATTATGATCGTGTATATTAATTGATATGGCTGTTTGAAGGTGGTTAAATTGGAATTCATCACGCTTAACTTTGGACACAACATTGGATGTACGCATGACAACATCACAGTACACGACGGCACCAGAGTAGGGACGCCATCGCTAGGCATTTTCTGTGGAGGCACTCTACCTGAGGACTTAATCTCAAGCAGAAATACCCTGTCTGTCTTCTACAGATCTGACGGTTTCAGGACAGAGGGTAACTTCAAGATTAAGTACACGGCTGTATCTCGTTGTAAGTATACCTTGAATCACTAATGTCCTTGAAACTAATCAACCTCTCCTCGATCAACATCGCCTCTTTTGTTTCCGCTAACAAAAGTAACATTTGCATGTACCTATATTGAAAGCCACAGAGAAAGACTACCTCATTAAATGTATACGGGGATGTCCCATGATGTGGGATAGCCGTAAAAGTAAATTGCTTTTGTAACATATATTTATTTAGGCAGATTGATTACGACACAAAGGTATTAAATAATGGCATATGTAGTAGATATGTTTGCAGTATATAATGACTTTCAAGATACCAATAATTATTACCAATTCATCATTGTAATATCTGAGAGTTATACATATCACATGTACGCACGCACAAACTAACACACACACACACACACACACACACACACACACACACACACACACACACACACACACACACACACACACACACACACACACACACACACACACACACACACACACACACACACACACACACACACACACACACACACACACACACACACACACACACACACACACACACACACACACACACACACACACACACACACACACACACATACACAACACGCATACACGCAAATACACACGCACGGACGACGTGCATGCATACTCGCATACATGATATAAATTTACCTTTACTTTGCAGTTCACTTGCAATTGCATGTTGTATTTCTTAAACAACAGCGGTGATGCCTTCTGTGATTGCGGCTTGTCGTGGGAGTCCAGTGACACTAGTTGGTATAAACGGAACCTTTGGTATCAACGAAACTCAGTATGAAGTCAATGGTGAATGTGCTTGGAAAATTCAGGTCAATCCACACAAGGTAAGCAATGTGAATATGTAGTAGTAGTAGTGGTGGTGGTGGTGGTGCTGGTGGTGCTGGTGGTTCTTGTGGTGGTGGTGGCTGCTGCTGCTTGTGGTGGTGGTGGTGGTGTTACTGATGGCGGTAGTTGTGGTAGTGCCGGTTGTGGTGGTAGTGGTGGTGGTGCTGACGGTGTAGTTGGTGGTGATGGTGCTGGTGGTGGTGCTGTTGTTGGTGTAGGTGCTGCTGGTGGTGGTGGTGGTGGTGGTGGTGATGGTGCTATGGTGGCGGTGGTGCTGGTGGGGGTTCTGGTGGTGGTATTGGTGGTGCTGCTGGTGGTGCTGTTGTTGGTGCAGGTGCTGGTGGTGGTGTTTGTGCTTTGGTGGTTGAGGTGCAGGTAGTGTTGGTGGCGCTGCTGTTGTTGTAGTTTTTGTTGTTGGTGGTGGTGTTGCTGCTTCTGGTGGTAGTGGTGGTGATGGTGGTGGTGGTGCAGCTGCTTGTAGTGGTGGTGCTGCTGGCGGTGATGGTGATTTGATTTTGGTGCTGCTGGTAGTGATGGTGCCTGTAATGGTGGTGGTGGTGGTGGTGCTGCTGCTGCTGGTGGTGGTGGTAGTGCTGATGATGGTGTTGGTGTTGGTAGTGGTGCTTGTGGTAGTGCTGATTGTGGTGGTGGTGGTCGTGCTTGTTGCAGCTGCTGCTGGCTATGGTGGTGGTGCTGGTGGTGCTGGTGGTGCTGGTGGTGCTGGTGGTGCTGGTGGTGCTGGTGGTGCTGGTGGTGCTGGTGGTGCTGGTGGAGCTGGTGGTGCTGATGGTGCTGGTGGTGCTGGTGGTGCTGGTGGTGCTGGTGGTGCTGGTGGTGCTGGTGGTGCTGGTGGTGCTGGTGGTGCTGGTGGTGCTGGTGGTGCTGGTGGTGCTGGTGGTGCTGGTGGTGCCGGTGGTGCCGGTGGTGCCGGTGGTGCTGGTGGTGCTGGTGTTGCTGGTGGTGCTGATGGTGCTGATGGTGCTGCTGCTTAAGTAAAGTGTAACATTTGTGCACAGTAAACAGTCTTCTCAAAGACTACATAGACATAGTGAATAGTGTAAACATAGTTGACGAAACTATTTTAAATAGCTAATTAGATTACTATATATTAAATAAATTCTGATATGGCGCCTTGCAAGCGACACGTGGTGTGCGACGACTGCCACAGTTTGCCATCTCCGGATGTGGGAAGTCATGGGCAGAGACAAAGGAAGAGAGATTCATCTTTCAGTGCGTGAAGTGTGGGAAAGTGAAATGTCTGGAGAAGGAGGTAGCTGGGTTGGTAGATATTGTGAAGGAGGTGGAATCAGCAAGGAGACAGGTGGAATGGAGAGAGACGAGAGGGAGAAACTTAGAAATACAGTGAGACTGAAGAAGCCGAGTAGTGGAAGAAAACTAAGGAAAGGAGACTGAGAGGAGGGAACGTGATCGGAGTGAAAGAAATTGGAGGATCGACGGCAAGAAATGTGACAGGCATGAAGGTGACAGGGGAGAAAGTGACCGGAGAAGGAGCTACTCTGAGGCAGCGATTGAGGGGCATTGAGGAAAGAGAGGGTGTTCATGGACGACTCTATTCTGAGAAAGACAGATAAAACAGCAAGCGAAAAGGAGGACGTCGTTGTTTGTTTGCTAGGATAGAACATGTGCCTGAAAGGGTAGAGAAGGTATTGGGGCTTGGCAAGGGAGGGTCTATACTAGTAAACGTAGGGACAAATAATGCAGACAGCATCTGTAAATGAATGGAACAGATTATCTCCAGATTGTGTTGGTGTTAGTAGCGTGAATATATTTAAAAATAAAATCGGCACATACCTTAAAAGGGCTGGATACACGTAGATAAAAAAGTATTGGTCTC
This sequence comes from Escarpia spicata, assembly GCA_963995525.1. Classification (NCBI taxonomy): domain Eukaryota; kingdom Metazoa; phylum Annelida; class Polychaeta; order Sabellida; family Siboglinidae; genus Escarpia; species Escarpia spicata. Next base: position 73,661,318 of record OZ023205.1, on the reverse strand, counting down.
TCGATAAGCCAAAAGGCTTCCTTGTCCACTTGCCATCTAGAGTTAATTTTATGGGTGGAAATCTGGATAAATCTTGTGTTAAAGTCAGGAACAAGGACGAGGCGTGCCAATTGAGCAAGACGAATACGAAAGATCGTTAAACATTGCGAATTGTCGTTTCCATCTGACTGGAACAAGTTCCTGACATTGAAAGAGAACAAATCAGGTTTGGAATTATTCATTTCGAAGCAAATTGTTGGACATTGACAATATGACAATACAATCGTAGTAGTCGGTGTGTTCAACAATGAGGAAAATGTGAGATACATCTAAATACACACACTTGTGGAACACATGTCGTATGCCCCACCGGTACTGGAAACAATTCCAGCCGTCCATGCTTTGACGGGGTGTGGCGTGACGTCATTCTTCTCAAGTCGCAACAAGACAACGATATGGAGGGTGTCACAGATTGGCGAGGTCTCCGTAACAAGATGGCTCAAGTCTAGTAAGGTTCAGTACTAATTATGTCAACGCTTGTGAATGAGGGCAGCAACCGTGAACAACACCACAAGGAACAATGGAAATTTTATTAATTTTATTACATATATAAAAAATAAGAATATCTTTTATAGTAACAATAAAACAAACACATCTACCCTCTTACTCTACTCTATCTAGGCTCTCATCGATTGCTATGAAAATGTGGCTATCCCCATCTACCCTCTTACTCTACTCTATCTAGGCTCTCATCGATTGCTATGAAAATGTGGCTATCCCCATCTACCCTCTTACTCTACTCTATCTAGGCTCTCATCGATTGCTATGAAAATGTGGCTATCCCCATCTACCCTCTTACTCTACTCTATCTAGGCTCTCATCGATTGCTATGAAAATGTGGCTATCCCCATCTATCCTCTTCATACTCGAGAAGTATAATAGAATGGATCGCTAAAAAAACTAAGTACTATTGACACTCTCAAGGGTAACATGACGACAGACATCACGAGAGATACAGAACAATTTGTCTTCAGACAATACAAGGCTCAACGTGTGGATACATTCAACAAGACTCGGTCACAGTTGTTCGTCAAATCATATTTCACTAGCCCTGTACGCCTCATTGCAAATGCAAAGAAGGAAGTTACAGTTGTAATGACTGATGCAACTGATATACTAATCGGCTACCAGGATACTGTTTGAATGACAATAATGAAAAGTACTTGTGTTACAACTGTTTGATGACGGCTCACTCTGTAACACAACAATGTGTTAATTTTAGAATAGTACCTCTATTAATTGCCCACCAAGTGAAATACACAATTCAGAAATTGAAATCTAAGATGGCTACTTCTATCCACTTCAAATCTGTTTAAATGAAAAAATCCCTACTCCCTAATATATGGATTTAGCCACCAATATCACACTTCTCCTTGGCTTAGAAGTTCAGATATGAGAAAAACAGTCATTGAATATGGAGGCCACCTTAAAATAAAAAAATGATCCCTTAAGCTATGACAAATATATTGATAACAATATTTCTGGCTTCGGAGAGTGTTTGTAGTTGTGTGATGAAACTGAAATTAATGATCTATGTGTCTATCTATTAGTTCAGACATGACACAAATTGTGATTATATATAACCTCCATTTTTAATCCAAGATTGACGCCGTAAACGATGATCCAGATACTGAAGAGAGTAGCTCTGGCTTGGGAGCATGTTTCAGGAAGTGTGCTGAACCTAAAATCAAACATCTATGTGTCTTAGATATTCAGATATTAATAACTGTGATTGGTCCTCATCACCATTTTAAAATTAAAGATGGCCGCCATACACACAGCTAAAAGTAGCGTTGACATTTGGGGAAGTTCTTAGGTGTGTGTTTAAGCACTATGATAATCCCTCTGGGTGTTCTATTTAATTAAACTCAATATATGCAAAATGTGTGCAGAAATGACTTCGGTGGCGGCCATTTTTCACTTGCCATCTTCAAGGCCATAGACTGACAGGACAAGGTGACAGACAGCAACATCGGATTCAGCACCCTCAAATTATGTTAAAAAGATGGCCTGTCCACTTTTCTATAAAAAAAGTTTCTATAACTTTGTTTAAGTACATTTCTGAGATTTCAAACCAGACTGAGTTTGTGTTGTCGTTATTAACTGTTGACATGTTCAAACTACGCATTTACTTTTTACATTGTAGGCAATCAAATTGAAGTTCCACCGTTTTGATGTCGATTCGGGCCACGATTTTCTCAAAGTGTACGACGGAGGAGACAATTTAGCGCTACTATTGGGGACATTCTGCGGACAAATCATACCAAATGACATCATTTCCTCTAGTCGCCTCTTGTTTGTGGTTTACGAATCGCAGTCTTCGACGAGAACATCTACATTCCACCTCAGTTACACCGCTATCGAACTTGGTAAGTTTGTTCCGATACTGTATGCCTTCATTTAATTAGATAGCGTAATCTTACAAGAAAATCATGGTTGTCTCCCCTTCTTTAGCGAGAAAGACGACCTGTTGTACATATTTGCCATTAAGGCAGAAACTGCTAAGAAAATTCACAAGGTCACTTATCTTTTCTAAATAATGTTATGCAGAACCATAGTAACTACATACCAAATATAAAATATAAATTTATTGACAGTCTTACACATTTGGCAGATTTCGTCATTTGCGACAAAACGCACTTTGGCAGCATTACGGTATATTGTACAATAATCTAGTTTAATATTCTTCCTCACAAATACAGTTTACACATATAGAAATAACGAGTTAGTTAAATGTATGGAACAAAACTAGAACCGTATTAATTGTTAAGCAGTTAACACGGAAAGGAAGATTTAATAAAGAATTTTTTTTAAATAAGCTAAATATTAAGTGAATTAGTTTATGCGATAAAACACCTCCAAAATAACCTACATAGGGGACGCGTTTGGCCCCGCATTGACCGTGACAAAGAATAACAAAAAAACGTAAGTCTCATCATGGCTCACATTATCTAATGCTGCATATCATAACAAGTTATACGTGACTTGATGATGGTTAGTTTACATTTTTGGTTATGTAAATACATGTGCTACAGAACTATATAACCGTTGCCATTTATAATAATAATAATGTGGGGAAACAATTCAACTTGGTGTACATTTGTTGTTGTGCTGTTTCTGCTAAATTCGAACTTGACCAAAACGGTTTAACATTGTGTTGCTTCGTTTGACTGGTAGAATGTAACTTCTGCTGATATATTTGACTTGTTATGTCGTGTCCTTTCGGGAGCAAATATTCTTAGTGAATGAAACAGTTTGTTTGCCTATACAACTGGGCTTGGTTTTACTACAAATGCATAATTAAGCTTAAAGCTTTAAATGACTTGTTGAGCTACCCCAATACAATATTTCCCAGAATTGTAGGTTGGTACAGCTTAGTATTTGCATTACACACACTAAATGCGGTCCTCAAATTTCGTTGGGCGATTACCTCGTTTCACAAAGTATCTCCATAACGACCCCCAACCTTACTGATTGCAAAAGAACTACTAAGCACTATATTTGAGAAAATAAACGTTCATTTGAAGAATTTTATGGGAGGTACACACATCAATACAACCTTTGTTTATTGTGTTCAATTAATTATACATAGTGTTGACATGCCTCTTAATGCTGGGTTTCACACACACACACACACACACACTCACACACACACACACACACACACACACACACACACACACACACACACACACACACACACACACACACACACACACACACACACACACACACACACACACACACACACACACACACACACACACACTCACGCACGCACGCACGCACGCACGCACGCACGCACGCACACACCCATATATGCAGACATATACATATGCATGCATGCATGCATACATACATACGTACGTACGTACGTACATACATACATACATACATACATACATACATACATACAGACACACATACACATACACACATATACAAATACACACATACATATATACAACACAGGCATATCGAAGGTTATATGCTCCACCTGCGGCTTGTGTAAAACTGTTGATATGTAGAATATCATACGATTAAGGCGAATGGTATGAGATGACGGAAGGCCAGTTACACAAGTAGGGTAAATAGCTTTAATCGTTGTTGAGAAAGGCTGTGATAGTTTCAATGTCGAACTTTGCTGGAGTTCCAGAACCTTTTGAAATAATTATTTAGTTTACATAAACAGTTATGAATTAAAGTACCATGTGTTTAGAACATATAGTAACACCAGGAAAGGTAGAAGGCAAAGATCTAGAGGACGCCAGAGAATACAAATAATAGATAGATCGTAGACATTGGTGGTGCAGAAACGTTGATAAACAAGTGGAATTACTGATTGATAAGTATTATTCTTGCTTTAATATCATTCAAACAGTAGCAGTAAACATATATTGAGTAGCAGTTGCGCTTAAAGTTAGGTAAATAAAGTATTTTAGAACACTATAGTCTAGTGATTGATAATAGGGTAAGTTAGCCTACGATAAGTTTGTAAACAAGATTTAACAAAACACATTATGTGGTAGAATATATCGGTGAAAAAGTAACAAACATAAAACTACTTACATAATAATAATATCTGTCTAAGCCAGTACCTGCTAGATACTTTGATTCGGTAGCATTGTTGTTAAAATTAAGCATTTGCGATAACCGGGCGAACTAGTGTCCCACGTATTCGCTATGGCGCGGTATAACCTAAATAAATAAGGCGGTCTAGCGTAAAGTAATTGATTGTATTTAAATTAGGACACTACCGGTAACGTTAGGATTTTTGATTGGCTAAATAGTCAACTGTGACTATAACCAAAACTGTAACCGAAATAAACAAGGCAATCTTACGTAAAGCGTAACATTTGTGCACAGTAAACAGTCTTCTTAAAGACTACATAGACAGTGAATAGTGTAAACATAGTTGACTAAACTATTTTAAAAAGCTAATGACATTATTATTATTAATTAAATTCTAATATGGCGAAGGAGAAGGAGGTAGCTTGATTGATAGATATTGTGAATGGGATGGAGATAAGAATCAGCAAGGAGACAGAAGGAATGGAGAGAGATGACAGGGGGAGAGTTTTGAATACTTGGAGACTGAAAGGGCAGAGTAGTGGCAAGAAGACGGAGGAAAGAAGACTGAGAGGAGGGGAGGTGATCGGAGGGGAAGAAATTGGAAGATCGACGGCAGGAAATGAGGCAGGCGTGAAGGCAACACGGGAGAAAGTGACCGTAGAGAAAGATGTAGGAGGGAAAAAGAGACGGGAGAGGAGAGAAGGAAATGCAATATGAGGAAAGATAACGGAAAGAAAGGAAGTGAAAGTAAATGTGACAGAAGAGATGTTGGGAGGGACGATGACAGAAGGAAAGGTGACAAGAGAAACAGCGACAGGAAAGAATGGAACGGAAGATATTGTGACAGGAGAGCGGAAGACAGGAGAACAAGACTACAACAAGACATATGCAAACGGAAGAAGGACCTACTCTGAGGCAGTGATTGAGGGGCATTGAGAAAAGAGAGGGTGTTCATGGACGACTCTATTCTGAGAAAGACAGATAAAAAGCAAGCGAAAAGGAGGACGTCGTTGTTTGTTTGCTAGGATAGAACATGTGACCGAAAGGGTAGAGAAGGTATTGGGGCTTGGCAAGGGAGGGTCTATACTAGTAAACGTAGGGATAAATAATGCTGTTCTGAATCGGAATCAGGGTATAAATACGTTTGTTTAAATGCAAGGAGCATAGTAATCAAAAGAAGTGAACTAAACATTATGAAAAAGAGATACTGACCCTCACATAATAGGTATAACCGAATCATGGGCCATAACTGATATATCAGATGCTGAATTGGGACTAACAGGATATGTAATGTTTAGGAGAGATAGAATAGGAAGAAGGGGAGGTGGGGTTATTTTATATGTTAAATAATCTATCCAGGCTTATAAAATAAAATATTATAAGCAGATTGCAGATCAAATAAGATAAGCAGATTGCGAAGAAGCAGTTCGGTGTAACATAGTTACAGGAAACTCAACGTTAACGGTGGGGTTAGTTTATCGAAGTCCAAACATAAGCATAGAAGAGAATGAAAAAGTACAAAACGCTATAAGAGAAGTTAGCAAACGGGACTGTATTATTATGGGAGATTTTAACCATGGTCATATACAATGGAAATCTGTACAGAGTACGGTGATTGAGGACCAGAAGTTTTTTAGTTTTATTACAAGACAGTTTCCATTCTCAACATGTGCTAGAGCCAACCAGGGGTGATACTGTGTTAGACCTAGTTTTGTTCTTATATAATGAATTAGTTGATAATGTCAAATTATGTGATCACAACCAGATATATTTTACCATGAAAGTAAAATCAGAAAGAAATAATAAAAATAGTTCAGGAGAAATGTCCACAAAGGAAGATATAAGGAAATATTTAGCAAAGATATACCGGAACATCACACTGAAGACTAAGACAGTAACCTAATGCCGGTTTAATTAACGGGATGGACAAATGGCTAATTGACAGAAGACAACGGGCAATAGTTGATGGGGAGGGTTGATATTGGAAATCAGTTTTGAGTGGGGATCAGTACTGTGATCTATATTATTCTTAATATATATATCAACAGTTTGGACGATGATATAACAAGCAAGGTGTTAAAATTTGCGGATGATACAAAATTGTTTAGAAGGATTAAACGTGATGGAGTTAGACAGCAGTTACAAGATGATAAAATGTTCGGAAAAATGACAAATGTTGTTCAATTTTGGGAAATGTAAATGCCTCCACACATGACATGGGAACAAAGATTACAATATACAATGAGAGGTTCTGTACTGAGTACTACTCTAAAAGAAAAGGACTTAGGTTTAACTATTAGTGCTGAAATAAAGTTTTTAGAGCAGTGTGGTATTGCCGCTTCAAATAGAAATCAAATCATTGGATTAATTAGGCGAAATATAACGTGTAAGGAAAAACGAGGTAATAATAGCGTATCAAGCAATAGTTAGGCCTCATTTAGAATTGTTATTGAAGCGTGGAGGTCATATCGTAGGAAGGATATAGATATGCTAGAAAGAGTACCGAGGAGAGCATCTAAAATGATACAAAAACTGAGGGATCTTAGTTACGAAATGCGCCTAAAAGAATGTGGTTTGACAACACTAAAGACCAGGAGTTTTTAAAATATTGAATGGTTATGAAAATATTGATAACACTATTTGTTCTCAGTTAAGAAAGATAGAAGGACCAGAGGACATGAAGTTACATTAGTAAAGGAGCAGTGTAGATTATATATAAAAAAGTTTTCATTTTCACAAAAGACTGTAAATGAATGGAACAAATTATGTGATTGTGTTGGTGCTAGTAGCGGGAATATGTTTAAAAATAAAATCGACACATACCTTAAAAAGGGCGGGGTACACGTAGATAAAAAGTACTGGACTTTCGATAAGCCAAAAGGCTTCCTTGTCCATCTGCCATCTAGAGTTAATTTTCTGAATGGCAAATCTTGTTAAACATGGTGTGGAAGGAGCACAACGGAACTGCGGTTTGGCGGGCCATGATCGCCAACGCCTGTTACAGACATGGCACATAGAAGAAGAATGTTTTGATGAACCTGTTTGGAAGAGTAATTTGAGGTTAAAGGCAGTGTTGCAGTGTTTATTTCGAATTGCACCACCCTTGAGGCTATCCGAAAACATCCAAATGCACTCCCCTGAGGTTCTCAAAAACCTCCATTTCTACCCCCTTGAAGATTACCAATTACTCGAGTCACCTTGCCACTCACAAAAAACATCACAATGATATATATTCCCCATATACTGGGGGGCTAATTTTATATCCTACCTCTACCAAACGTGTTCGTAGAGGCTCGGTTCTCGGCTAGGCTCTCCAACCACCACGCTTCCCCAATTCCGACGCCTTAGAAATGGAAGTCTAAAAATGTAAACGTAATACCTATTTGTTATAGTTATTAGTATTATTGCATGCAGAAACACATCTTCCTATAATTGCGTGTTTAGCGTCATCACATGTTCAGCTTCAGCACAAAGTCTAATGTGTTCATTTCTGCAAACGTATCTATCAAGTTCCCCCAACTTACATTTTACTGGTATGCTAATGTTTTTTTCTTTTCCAAATGTAAACTGCGAGCTATTACGTAGAGTCTATTAGTCACAAATACGTTCACATTTGGACAGTAACACGTGAACGTCTCTGGGCGGTATTGTTCAGTTTTCGTTATGATGACGCTGGATACACGATGACGCCACCATTTCGTTTTTCTCAGTTGACCAAGAGTTATAGCAGGGTGTAGCTGGTAGGCATGACAAACTTACAAACGGTGTACATAATTTTTTTTTCCGAAGCCTTTTCCGTTGATTACGCTAGACACGCAGTTAAACCGTCACCCACCCGGGCAGACATGGTGAATACGCTACACAATTTTTATTGGGAATTCCCTCAGCCAGAACACCCGATGAGAAATGGCAATTATTCAAGGGTGCATTACATCAAGTCATCACTACACACGTCCCGACGTCAACCTCTAAAACAAAACGTGACCTGGATCACCCGCAACATCAGATGTGGAATCTGTAAGAAGGACAGGCATTATCGTCAAGAGAGGCCAAGAAGATTGGTCTGCCACCTGTATGAAACGGCAACACACATTGAAACTTGTGAGATTTGCCCATGGCGACTACATCAGAGATGTCGTTGGAGCTAGCCTACTTGATGGAGGAAATCAGAAGAAGTCTTGGACGTTTGTGAATCTCAACAGAACTGAAAAGTTAGGATACCTATATTCTGATACACGTGCTACGCGTGGTGCAGACTGTCCGACCGATCACTACCTTATTCGATCATTTTGCAACTACCAAATTAAGCCACCTCGAAGGAAAACTGGGCCAGCACATGTGAAGAAGCTAAATGTCAATAAACTGGCAGACACTGAGACACAGAAACTGTTAATGACAAATACATAAGCCAACATGGTAAACATTCCATGTGATGGCACAATCAATGACCAAAGGGAGAGTCTCTGTGACCAAGTGTACGAAACAACTGTAGACACACTGGGGCATACTGCAGGGAAACATCTGAATTGTTTTAATTAAAATTATGAGGAAATATAATCGGTACTGGACGAAAGGCGTAAGGCACATGACGCGCTTTTGTGTCACCAGACGAAAAGTCGAAACCAGCGCTATGCACAACAAAGTTTAAACTGCACAAAAACTACGTGCAATGCAACATGCCTGGTGGGATAAAAAGGCTGATGAACTACAACAGCTAGCTGATGAAAATTCATGAAAAGGATTCTTTGCTGCAATCAAATAGACATATGGTCCACAGAAAACTGCTGTTGCACCCAGCATGGAGATACAGAAGGTTCACGGGTTCTCACAGAGAAGCCAGCAATTGTGGCTAAGTGGAGGGAATATTCCAGCCAGCTAATGAATTGTCTAACAACTGCCACAAAAGGCTGCTATCAAGTCACCCAAGTAAGGAAAACCGCCAGGACTGCATGGTTTACCAGCTGAAATTTATAAATATGGAGATGCAGCTCTTCACACTCAACTTCTGAAATTAGTAGCACCTGTTGGACAGCAACAGAACTACCACAACAGGTCAAAGACGCTTTGATAATTGCAATACACAAAAAAAAGGGTAACCGTAATGACTGTGGAAATTACCGAGTCATTTCGTTGCTCTCAACTGCGGGGACATTTCTAGCAAAAATCCTTCTGAAAAGACTACAAACAATTGCAGAATCGAGCCTCCATGAAAGCCAGTGTGGGCTTAGAGCCCCACACTCTGCCATTGACGTGATATTCACTTTGCAACAATTACAGGATAAAGCTGTCGAACAACGACAAAGCCTCTACATGTTTTATTGACTTATCAGACATTTGGCACAGTGGATAGATCAACGCTGTGGATCTTATTTAAGCGATATAGCTGCCTTGAGACTTTTGTCAAGCTAATTCTGGAATGCCATGATCGCATGGTAGGAGCAGTGTCTATTGGTGGAACAATTACAGATCCATTTGAAATCAGTCATTGCATGACTAAAGCAAGGATGCGTCTTGGCACCCACTTTGTTCACTCTCTTTCTTGGAGCAGTACTATCTGCAGCATCAGAACACCTGAGTACGGGCGTTTTCATCCGCACTAGATCTGACAGAAAGTTCTTCTACTTGGCTAGACTGAGAGCAAACACAAAACTCGTGAACTTTGCATTCGTGAACAGCTACTTGAAGATGCTGCTGCGACTATTGTTGGACACAGTATAGTATAATATAGAATAGTATAGTATAGAATAGTATAGAATAGTATAATATAGAATTGTATAGTACACAATAGTATAGAATAAAATAGAATAGAATAGTATAGTATAGTATAGTATAGTATAGTATAGTATAGTATAGTATAGCATAGCATAGCATAGTATAGTATAGCATAGTATAGCATAGCATAGCATAGCATAGTATAGTGTGTACTTTAATGACATGTGATTCGCACCTTCTCGCCCCACCAGTCACAGCAATATTCAACAGCTCACTCAGAGAAGGTGTACTGCCGAAATTGTGGAAGTCAGCAGCCGTTATTCCATTGTCAAAGAAACAACAGTAAAATACAATGGAAAACTATGTTAAACCTGTATCGCTTACTCCAATTCTGCCTAAGTATGCTAGCTTTAGTGCTGAAATGGGTCGATATTTACGTTAAACCCCAAACTGACGACAAGCAGTTCGGAGGTATTTTGGGAACTTGTACCACGGAAGCGCTGGTTGAAATGATATGAAGCCACTGATATCACTGGCAATATTGTCAGAGTATTATTTCTTAACTACAGCAAAACGTTTGATGCAATTAAACATAATATGCTAATTAATAAACTGGTTGCAATGGACGTGCCAGCACACCTTGCCCTATGGATGGCAGTGTTTCTACTAGACCGTGAACAGAAAGTTAAGATCGGTGACGTTGTGTCAAAACCAAGCACCCCTAATGGGGGTGTTCCCCAGGGAACCTCGTCGGGACCAAAACACTTGTTCATATCAACGATTTACATACACCATTCACAATGTATATATATATATTGATGAAAGCACGATATTTGAAATATGTAACCACATAATGATATTTGACATAACGGATTCTGCTGACATTATTGCGCAGTGGTCTATTAATAATGATATGCGCGCCAATACGAGCAAGACATAAGTTTCTGCAAGGATAGGATATATGTGGAATATTTGCCATATATTGATATCAATAGGACTAATATTGAAATAAAGAAAAAGTTCTCAATGTAAATATATCTTCAGATCTAAGTTGGATTGCACATGTACATGAAATAGTTTCAAAGGCAGACAAAAGGGTGTATAATATGATGTATCAGTTAAAGCGGGCTGATATAATTCAACATGACTTGGTTAGAATGTATGTGTCTGTGATTAGACCAGTTGTGGAATATGCCTGTCCGCGTGGCACACGAATTTGCCTAAATACTTATTCGACAACATCGAGATAATTCAAAAACGTCTTAAAACAATATATCCTGGTTATGCGTACGAGGATGACAAATCTGCAGATGGCAAATCTGTCAACGTTACACGATAGGCGCAATTACTTGTGTAAAGCGTATTTTGTTAAAATGAAGGGTGGTGACTAGAACTTGCATACCTTACTGCCAGGCACCCTAAATCTTTCATATGCGCTTAGATCATTTAACGAATTACCTGTACCAATGGCGAAAACAAATCGCTACAAAAATAATTAATGCCGTGGTGTTTAGGACACTGCCAAGAACACTTAGTTTTTTTTAATATGTATGTATTAACAAATAATTGTAATATTTAAAGTAATTTATTTCGTTTTAACGTAATTAAATTATGTTAAGTGTAAATCAAGTTACTAATGCAATTACAAGTCACACGTTTTAATAGAAAGCGCCTCATTGAGTGTGCTGTGATGACGAGGCGTTTAGGTGAATTTATTTAAGAGTAATTTTAGTGTAATTGCATTACGTTTATTATATACAAAATGGTCTGTAATTATGTTAACATATTGTTCTTGTGTTTTATAACAAAATATGTTATGTATTTTATCATGAATGTATGTACAACCCAACTGACAAATTGCTAATAATAAATTGATTCTTATTCTTACATGGTGTGGTTGCACAGAGTCGGTGCTCAGGTGCAGCATAGCTATTTTGCAATTACCAGTTGGAATCTATGCAAATAAATGAAATACACACATTTCAGTGTCATCTGAATGGTCTTCATGAGTATCCCCTATTACATATTATTATAGGAATGTCTCCCTCCTTATTGTCGCCAGTATGATGTAAATTAGCGTAGATTTAACATCCATCAAACGTTATTGAAATCATATATTCCAGATTCCATCCGCCATTTCTGCGTTCTATATGAAAGGGGTGTCCTCTTCCCACCTCAATATATTTAACAAGATTAACTTCTAGAAGGCGCGGGTCGCCAAGCAAGTCCCGCGGCCGAAATTTGGGTTGCGACCACAAAAAGGTTAAGAATCGCTGGTGTACAGAATTGCTTAGCTAGGGTTGTGACTCGGTCGCCGCCGGTTTCTCGCTCAGTGCCTCTTATTAGGTCTTTGTACTGGCTTCCTGTCCGATTTCGTTTTATTTTTACGATCTGTACCAATGCGTACCAGGCACTTTCATATAGCAACCAGCCTATTTATATTAATTGCATAGTCATGTAAAAACTCTCCAACTTCGATCATCTAGTTCTGTTTTTTTCCCCCTAGAATGCATACTAATATTAGAAACAGGGAATTTTCTGTTGGTGCACCAACTCTCTGGAATATGCTCTGTCTTAGTGTTAGATCGGTTGAAAACATTACACATTTCGCCGTCATTAAAAAACTTAACTTTATAAACTTGCATATCCATATTAGCTCCCGATCCATTTGTTGACGACTTTAGTATGGCTTATCGATTATGAGATTGTCAAGTTACCCTTTTAGTGATGCGCCTCTGAGCTTGTTTTCCGAGGATTTAGGCGCAAAAGAAGTCAAATTGTGGTTATTATTATATTATTAACATGTTTGCTAGTGCGTTCTACCCAACAATTAGTAAACCAACAAGAGTCACACAACAAAGAGCCACACTCATTGATAATATTTTAACCAACATTCATGAATATTCCATTGCATCTGTAATTTTATATAATGACAAATCATACCACTTTCCAGTATTCAATTTTTATAACATCGGAACATGATTAAACAAAAATTACACAACTATATACAACGTATGGCTAATTCAGAAAATATTAAGAAATTAAATTAGCAGTTACAAAATGCAAACTGGGAAGAGGTGTACAAGGATCCACATCCTTGCACTGCATATGATATCGTTCTCAAAATACTTGACTCAAACATTAAGGAATGTCTACCTCTAAAAAAATTCAGGTAAACACCTACACAAAGTAGTGGTTCTCAAAAGGAATAGTAATAGTAACAATTATCAAAATAAACTGACTCATGTTATCAGGCAGTCAAAGAAAACATATTTTAAAGATAAATTTGATCTATATAAAAAGATTGCAGAAAAACATGCATTACCATAAAGTAACTTTTAAAATCAAAGGAAAAAAACCTATGGTAAACAATATATGTATTACTACTTGTGGTACCCCCTGTACAGACAAGAAGGAAATTGCAGAACAGTTCAATTACTTTACCAATATTGGCCACTCCCTTAATGCTAAACTACCGAAAGCGGGGAATGACCCAACACAATATATGCAAAATAATACTGCTAGTTTTTTTTTGTACAACCACTGAACCTGCTGAAATAACTAATATCGTAAGACCAGTAAATTCATCCAAGTCAAGTGGCGTTGGAAATATTGATCCATATATTGTGCAACACGTTATACCACACATTGTAAACAAACTCGCATACATTTTTAATAAGTCACTGCAGACTGACATTGTTCCAGACAAACTTAAAATAACAAAAGTCATACCACTGTATTAAAATGAAAACCCCGAACTGTTAAAAAATTACAGACCAATTGTTCAGGTGGTCCTCGACATAAGCCTCTTGGGGTTTCCAGAGAATCTCCTTGGTTGCAGTATGTGGTTATTGTAATCCATTGTAAATACATTCAGAAATGTGTATTGTGACCGAAATAAAGTTCTATTCCATTCTTACAATATTACAACGCGTACATAATTGCTTAGCTAAGTTAGTGACTTGGTCTCCGTGGTTTTCCTCAGTTTTGCTTGTCTGAGGACTTTGCAAGGTAATAAAGGTATTACGGTACTTTCATGGGGTCGAACATTAATCACTGAAAGGAACACGCCGTCTAAGAGGAAACCTTACCATAAATACATACGTTTGCACGATCGTAGTAAGACATAATATCACATCTCTGGCAATTTATTATGAGTCAGTATATATTAGTGGGGAGGGGTGCTGGGGCAATTATGTGGCATCTTTATTGGCCAACGGTATTTTTTATATTGATAAAGCTCAATGTAAAATGCACATTTTATTAAACTGGATACTTCGTGAAAATATGCTAAAATAATTCACACCATGTGCGAGATATTCACAAATCTTGTGGGCTAAATGAAGAGTGGGGACTGTTTTAAATGCGTCGGACAGTAATATATATATATATATATATATATATATATATATATATATATATATATATCAGGCCACATATACAAAACTGAAGCACCCACCCTAACGACTGTTTTCTTTTTGTGTTTTTCCATGTTTGGTGTAATGTCAATAGAATTTAGACACCCGTCGCTATTTGTCCTTTTCGACCAATTGATATCATGAATAGGTGTAAAGGAACCGTAATTTTTTTTAAATGACACCAATTACACCTTAATATAAATAACACATTCTGCATGACGTATGTAAAGCGGTTTTTAGATAATCAGCATGCTGATATGCTATGTTATTTATAGTAACTGAATATCCTATTTTAAAATTTCACATAATCTCTCTAATCCTGCGAAAACAAATTGGCTATTTCTGTATGGCATATATTTATGGATCATCAAACATCCTGTCCATGTTTAATGCACATTTCGTGACACACATTATGTTAAGATTATCCGCACCTTAACCATATTGAATTAAAAATTGACTTTACCACTTCTATTGGCTGGTGTATCCCCGTTGTCTCACATGTAACGTGGCTTGATATTGATTCCATGTGTGCGTGTTTAATTGTATTGTATACGCAAATGTGGCATGATGTCCATCACGTGCACAGTTAGACGTGGTGTCTGTCACGAACGCTGTTGTAATCACACGCATGCGCATGTTTACATAAGTACTTGGTGAATGTGCATTACCCCTGCAATAGTTTTTTCCTGCATCATACCATACCGACCAGGTCAGTTCAGCTCAATGGTGCGTAGATATATGAAGTGTGAAATAAAATATTTTGCAATTCTGTGTGGTAAATGTAGTTGCATTACTAATATGTTGTAAATACGTGAGGTTAGAAAAACATATACATACGTTGCGTCAATTTGTGTGTTCTGATGATGTCCGTCACGAAATATGTGAAGATTAGATTAGCGTTTTTCGAATTGCCACGGATAAATAAACAGCTGACTACTATCGCATCAATATATCTGACCCATGTATTGATCACGTCCTTGACAAGTTGACTGAACGATTTTTGAATAACTGCCATGGACTCACTGCAGCTCAAGACCTCCTGCCGTCCAACCAACAGGAACTAGATGACACAGGACTAACTAACACTACACCAGTCGGACGATTTGCTTGGAAGCGGCCTTTTCTGCCATGCGACGCCTGAAGTGGTGGAGTCGGTCAACAACGACAGAAAGACGGCTCAATGGCCTTGGAATGTCAATAAAAAACTATCTCCCCATCCGCGAAGAGGTTTATTTGTATAAAGCCAATTAGCGAATCACTGCACGCGACGACGAGAAGGAGTTATGTTACAAACCAATATCATACGGGTGTAACCGTATGATCTTCCGAAAGGGTACCCACACGGACCAATATCTAAATTTCTCCTCACATCATCCATTACACCAGAAGATGGGAGTGATCATGTACGCTACTAAACAGGTGTGAAACGCTGTCACAGAGGAGGAAGATAAATGCATCAAAGAAGTCCCAAATAGATGCGGGTATCCACAGTGGACCACATCAATGGTAGAGAGAAAGATGAAACAAAAGAATGAAGCCAACATCAGGAAGAAGACTGTAGAAAAAGACAAGGGCAAAGGCATGATGGTACTTCCGTATGTCCAAGAATTATCCGAAATCACGTCACGGATCATGAAGAAATACAAAGTGAACACAGCAATGAAACCTAAAAACACCACCAAGAGGTGACTGGTAAGACCAAAAGACAAAGTGGAACCACACAAGATGTGTGAAGGAGTGTACGCTATATCCTGTAAGAACTGCAATGCCACATACATCAGAGAAACTAAACGCACACTTGGAACCCGCATCAGAGAACACAGAGATGACGCAGACAAAGCAACAATGAACAGACCCTACACCAGAAACAACAGAACAAATTCTGAAAAGGAGATGAACAAATCAGCCATCACAGACCACATGACACAGCAAAATCACATAGTAGACTGGGAGGGGGCTACATTTGTGGACAGGGAGTCGGACTGGAGGACAAGAGGCATCAAAGAAGCGATCTGGATTAGAAAAACCTGCGTGCATGAACCGAGACGAAGGACGGTACCGGCTTTCACACATCTACGACCATCTCTTGAAGAGCCACCCATGGCGCAGCCGGGGGGCGGGCACACACCTGAGTGACTACGTCTGCGCTGAAGGACTACCGTGTCGCCATCTAGCGATAGTCGTCTGAAGAAGACTTCTGAAAGCAGTCGAAACGTCACGAGAACAAAAGGTAAACTGACTGTGAAATAAGTAAAAATATCACTCATTCAAATTGGTTGGAAACGGCCAGACGACAATATGAGTCAAATATCAACTCACTACCCAAGTAACTGCACTGTAGGCGTGTGTGTTTAGCACCAGGTCGATTATTTATGTTACGTTGATGACTTAAATGTTCTGTCTAGCCTAATGATGGCATTGCTGCTTGGCGAGTAAATGCATCCGGGACTTCAGGACCATCCCATCAGGGTGATATGAAATATGGCGCCGTATTGGACTGGTGGCCAACTCTACAGGTATTGAGATTCGTAAACCCGGAACGGCACAGCTTTAGCGCCATCGCGAAAATGCTGGAAACACGGATCAATCAACAGCTGATTATTATCGCATCAATATATCTGACCCATTTATTGATCACGTCCTTGACAAGTTGACTGAGCAATGTTTGAGTGACTGCCATGGACTCACTGCAGCTCAAGACCTCCTGCCGTCCAACCAACAGAAACTAGATGACACAGGACTAACTGAGAACTACTGTATGTAGGTATCTCAGTTCGGCTGAACAAGACGTGCTTCCTGTGGAAATTGCACTGTGGCGAAATAGGTACGGTGACCTTCAAATTCCAGGACCGTCGTCTTCACATGAACTGATTTCGGCGTGTGGTCAAACATTTGCCATCATCAACAATATATTAAACATCTTCCTCACTACACCAGTCGGAAGATTTGCTTGCAAGCGGCCTTTTCTGCCCTGCGACGCCTGGAGTGGTGGAGTCGGTCAACAATGACAGAAAGACGGCTCAATGGCCTTGGAATGTTATATGTCAACAGTAAATCAAACTATCTCCCCATCCCCGAAGAGGTTTATTTGTATAAAGCCAACTGGCGAATCACTGCACGCGACGGCGAGAAGGAGTGAAGTTACAAACCAATATCAGACGGGTGTAACCGTTGAATCCATATTCCGTAAATGATGCATAGATGTTGATTTTAATAAAGGTATTATCATTTGATATTAATTATTTCTTTTCATATATTTTTTCTTTCCCACCGAGCATGCGACCGACACTGAAGCAATATTTGAAGCCTGGGCGAAATTCTCCAGAAAATACGCTAGATTGCGTCAAGAGGGTGTACATTTTCATCATTTTCTAGGAGAGAACCCCCGCGTGAATTTCTGTGGTTTACTGTAATTTCTTTACTGCCTCCAGTTTTCTTAGGCTAACTTCAACATATCTGATGAACTCAATGCAGCTCGCTCCATCCCTGTTAATTTAACGTAGTTCAACGAAATTTACCGACGTAGCTATAATTACAATTATGTCGGCTGTGGAGCCATCCAAAGGATGTGCATGTTTGCTAGTATTATTAATATCAATACGTTTTGATTTAAGATAATACACCATGCGATGGTAGTCCTGCTACAATGACTGGAACAGAAGGCATGTTTGGCATAAGTGAGACGCGGTATGAGGACGACATGAAGTGTGAATGGAAAATTCACGTCGATCCGTCTAAGGTGAATATTTCAAACGCTGTATTTGTTGTTATATTGGTATACATTCAACAGTTTTTAGTGATACGTTATCAGTTAGCCTTTAGACACGTTAATTTGGCAAGGGTAAATCACGCACACATATAGTGCCAGACCGAATACTGTGCTATATAAGAACTTACCTTTTGTTCATTATTTTGTATTCCATTTGGGGTTGTCATTTTGTAGGCAGTACAACTGACATTCTTGAATATTGACGTCGAATCGGGCTTCGACTTTGTCAAAGTTTTCGATGGACCAAGCAAGTCGACGACACTGCTTGGATCATTCACTGGAAGAACCGTGCCGAACAACATCAGGTCGAGCAACACATACTTGTTCGTGATTTTCGAAACTGATTCATCGGGAACTGGTGGTTGTTTCGAAGTCAAATACGCTGCAGTTGACAACGGTTAGTAGTTTTCACGGTAGATAGGTACGTAATGTTTTGATTTTACTTTTACTTTTGATTATGTCATCAAATCACGTTCATATGCCAATATATTCGGTACACCATTCACACCCATTTGTGCCCGTGCGTGTCTTAATAGTGACAATTTTATTTGGTGTTGTTAACATTCACGTTTTGTTTTATGTTTGTATTTGCATATGAACAATTGTGAAGAATAAATGCTACAAAACGTTTTCCCATTATTAGGCGTTCACCGGGGTGTGTTGCTTTTATGCTTTGATAATAATAATAATAATTTTTATTTATTTACGATAACCTTATAAAATGTACATTTGAACTTCCTAAAGGTCGTGAGTTTAAAACATAAATCATCAGGTAAAATTATATAAAAGTACTAAACATATTAAATAATAAAAATATACTGTAATATGCAGTAACTATATATTACAAATAATCTTAAATACGTGACATTTAAAACATATAAGCGCAATATATAATGCAACATGTGATTTGTATGATCCAAGGCCACGGACCAACAGTTTTAAGAACAGTACAGCTGTTAACAAGTGTGGAACAATGTTAATCCAGAAATAAAAAACAGTAATTCAGTAATATATATATATATACATATACATATATATATTATATATATATATATATATATTATATATATATATATATATATAATGTATATATACGAATACGACGTTGTAAAAGCACTTACAGAATTACAGTTTTTTATTTCTGGATTGAGATTGTTCCCACTTGTTAACAGCTGTACTGTTCCTAAACTGTTGGTCCGTGGCCTTGGATCATACAAGTCACATGTTGCATTTGACAGTATTGGTCTTGTCGAAACGTTTGAGACAGATTTGTGTGACGCACAGGTGTAATTTGGAGCCAGTCCCTCCACTGCCTTGAACACGAACAACGCTTGTATGTATTTCACGCGCTCTGGTAGTGGCAGCCAATTTAGTTGTTGCAACAGTGGAGCACTTAGAACTCTGTATTTAGAGTTTGTTATGATTCTGGCATCAGGTGTTTGTAGTTTGTATATGCGCTCTGATGAGTTTGCAATTCCCCAGTGTTGTGCTGCAGTAGTCCATGTATGGTAGAACATAGCTGGTGTACATCTAATCCTTGTTGGTATTGAAGATCTCGAGAAGGAGAGAGTGGGGTGGAATGGAGAAAAGGATGGTAGAAGAGGGAAGATCAACATCGTAATTGTAAAAACGTAATGGTAATTGTACAATCACCCACCTCTTTATTCTGTTTTTAAGCAGGATGCCCCGCCAATTGCAAGAACTGCACCTACAACCCGGCTACCATCAAAGCCAAGTGCTACGAATGTGAGGCGGACTACACAGTTAACTCTGAACGCACATGTACAGGTAAAGTTCTAAGGTTAATCACAAACAAGCAAGGTTGTCAGTCCTTCGTGTAATGTTGCTAACCTCCGCAACTTTGAATATTGAATATGGAATATGTTATTGGAGTCATATATCCAGTAAGTAACTTTGGATATGGAATATGTTACTTGAGTCATACATCCAATAAGTAGCTATTCTCGAAACGGTGTTGGTTTTGTTTTCATTTTTAAATGATTGTAAACTTAACGAAACTACTTCAACGCAGTTCCGTAGTATTATATATATATATATATATATATGTGTGTGTGTGTGTGTGTGTGTGTGTGTGTGTGTGTGTGTGTGTGTGTGTGTGTGTGTGTGTGTGTGTGTGTGTGTGTGTGTGTGTGTGTGTGTGTGTGTGTGTGTGTGTGCTACGGAACACACACACAGAATACAGCATTTGAAGCTTGAAGTAGTTTAATTAGGTTTACGCATCGCTTTTAAGTGAAAACAAAACGCAGACCGTTTCAAGAATACATATTTTCTGTATATATGAATCTAGTCACATATTCCATATTTTGTGTTAACCAAAGTGCATGTATCGTTTACTGACAAATGCACATTAGTCACTTATCTAATTAACAATGCTTGATGGTTGCACAAAACTGGCTTGAATATTGACAATATTCGATGATAATGTATGTTTTACCTAATTCAACAATTGTGTCTAGCGAGGTGTTGTGTTTCTCTGCAGCGTGCAGCAGTGGCGGGGCGAACTGCAACACGTGCAAGCTTGAACCGTTTATCTGTGGCCTATGCTCGCCCGCGTATGAGTGGAACAGCGTCGCAAATACATGCAGTGGTACGTTCAAATCGTTCATATGTAACCATGTCATTGCTGCTTGTTGGATAGTGTGTTGTGTGAACACAGGTCTGTGTGATGCGCCTAATGCTGTAGCGTAGTATGAAGTGTGCCGTGGGTAGTTTCTACTTCATACTCTCGCTTTCAACTTCAGCTGGCAATTAGCTCCTTGGAGTGAAGAGGGAGCCGAGTGGGTAAGTCTCCGTACTCTGGTACATACTGTCTTCATAGACAAGACTAGCTCACCCTCCTTGTGGTACATTGCGGATAATGGGCTCCTTGCGGCCTGAGGAGAATGTACTAGGGATATATGAGCAGGTTGGAGCCCCAGAGGTGGGTGTGCAGGGCCCTAGCATGTGGACACGTCTCGACACTCACTATTCCATCCCCAACTATTGGTAAATTGTACTGGGCAGATCATACTCATAAGCCATGTTAGGCAAATGATCTAGGAGGAAGGAAACACAACATTTTAAGCGGAGCACGTGGTGGTCGATAGTCTTGGCAGACAGCTCACCAAGGAGAAGGCAGCATCCAATACTAAACCGCACTGTAGGTCAGCCAGGGCAGCGCTGCAGAGGCTACAACGTCCCAGTCAAAATGAATGGCACAGATACCGAGACTCGATTTAGTTTAGATTACTCAGTCCGCCATTCTTGATTTAGCGTTAAGGTGTGCCAATTAATCACAAACGCGGTAGGTCTTTTCATGATACACTGGCTTAGATGAGAATTTAGAGCCTCGCGCTGCAGTCGAGAAGGGTTGCATGCAGAATATAGGGAACCGCTCTATTACTATCATTTTTTCAAATGTGGGGGGGGGATTTACATATCATGAGCCATATTCCACGTGAAATGTTGGTTAGGCTGTACAGTGTCCTGTTTCTACGTCGATAAACCAACGAACGACGTAGTTGTTCACATAATCTTCAGTAAGCAACTTAAAAAAAATTTATGTTCTCATTTATATATATTATTTATATTTTTATTTAATTATTTATATTATAATTATTTATTTTATTATACTTTTATTAACGGTTTAACTGTTTGAAGAATTGGGTCGCCTAGCAAGTACTCCAACTGAAATTTGGGTCGCAGTGAAAAAAGTTTAAGAAACGGTGCCATAAAATGCCCTATAAGACAGAACAGGATCTGATGGTAGTGAGGGGGCAGCAAATGTGGAGGGTGAAGGAATGTAAGGTCATCGCTGGGGACCACGTGATTACACAACAAAACCCTTAGTTTGCTTTGTAGGGGCGAAAGACCATTAAAAAGAAAGACCATACTGCATATAGAGATAGAGTGACAGCAGAGGTTGATGAACCACCAACAATAAGAACAATGGAAGAAGAATAGAAGTACTTTAATGATGCTTTCATTGGAGCAGCTGGGGTGCTGTGTGTCAAAATATCTGGTAAGGGAAGCACTTTCTCGAAGAGTAAAAACCAGACATGGTGGACCGAAGAAGTAGCAAAAGCAAATGGAAGAGAGAGAGAGAGAGAGAGAGAGAGATAGAGAGAGAGAGAGAGAGAGAGAGTGGTGTAGAAAGAGATAGAATGTTCAAAGGCAATGGATGACAATCGTATAGATAAGTATGCATAAAAAATAAGGCAGCTAGGCAAAATGTGGATAAGGCAAAGAAAGAGATGGAAGCGGAGCTGCGTAGGAAGCTAGATGATGATAGTGGAGAGAATATGATATAATATAGAACGCTCGTGAGAGGGGCGAGGCAACAAAATGTGAAAGCTGCAATACTTATCAAAGATTAGAACGAAAAGCTAGTTACAGACAGGAATAATGTGCCACAGGTCTGAGAGAAATATTACTAACAAATATATCATTGCTAAACCAAAGGGAAAAGAGATAACTATATATATCAAGTGCAGTAGAGGAACAAGAATAAGAGGATGGTATTGTGGATGCTGGCTGATATAGGGATCGAGTAATGACGAAGATGAAGAAAGGTCAGGCGGCAGGTATTGATGAAGTGCGAGTGGAGATCCTGGGGTTGACTGAACGAGTTGGAATTTGATGGACATAAATACTGCTGAACACTTGTTTGAGAAAAGGGATGATCCCATGAGAGCGGAGAGAGATACTGATAGTTCAGATATGGAAAACAAAAGGAGAGTTGCATAACCCTGGACAATATTAAGGCCTCTCGTTGCTGAGCCATACGTTGAAGACGCTCTGAAGGAAACTGGATGGAAGAATGAGAGCGTCATAGGAATGGGAGATCGGTAAAGAACAACATGGTTTCAGAACAGGAAGCGGAGTAACTGTCGGGATGTTTGCCCTGAGGCAGCTGGTGGAACCGAAGTTGGAGGGACAGGAGGATATGGCGGTAGGATTCATAGACGCGGGGAAAGCATGACACCGTACAATGAAAGATGGCAATGGTGATATTGGGATGACTGGGGGTTCCAGAGGCAGATGTTAGGATGGTCTTAGGGCTTAGGTCTTAGGTTGGGTACTCCAAACAGCCTAATTTTGGACTAACGCAGGCGTTTGTGCGTTTGGTCACATGCGCTTTGGGCTGCTTAAATTAATAAATTAGTTAAAGTCAGTTAAGGTGATTGGGTGTGCTGAATGGAAGGTTCATGATGGCTGTAGGAAAACAATGGGGCTTTTTATTTCAGTGATTTGTGTTGGGATCA
This sequence comes from Escarpia spicata, assembly GCA_963995525.1. NCBI lineage: Eukaryota > Metazoa > Annelida > Polychaeta > Sabellida > Siboglinidae > Escarpia > Escarpia spicata. The sequence continues at coordinate 73,637,544 of OZ023205.1, read as the reverse complement.
TCTTCCATACAGGATTGCTCTCGGGTAGAAGGGGAAAACAGGTGCATTAATGCGGCACCTAGAAGCTACATAGTGGCCACGTTTTCTTAATTATGTTAGACGGTTCGCGGGGGGGGATTGATCTTGATAATGTTATTTAAAATTTTACCAAATGTCATAGCTTGTTTGATAATGCGTCGTCTTTCAACAATTGGCCATCCAAGGTGGCTACTAGGTATGGGGAGTTGGTTTGGTGTCTACGATCATTTTTTAAAACAAATTTGGCAGCATAATGTTGGGTGCTTAATTTGGGTGGCAGTGTGTGGGTTCCATATGGGAGATGCTTACTCGAGTTTTGACCGGATTAGCATGTTATGCTATTTTGTTGACTTCGGGTTTGCCAAGAATTTTTAATCATGCATAGGATTTTTGAGGATTTGGAAACTATGTCGGTGATGTAACTTGCGCATGTTAATTTTGAATCTAATTGTACTCCGAAATACGGATGGCTGGATATTGTAGCGAGTGGCATGCCGAAGAGGAACATGAGTGTAGTCTGGGTTTAGTTTTGGTTGTTATTGGGAGGTGGCAAATGGAGGTGAATACATTTAGAAATGTTAAATTCCATTTGCCATTTGTTAGACCATGTTTAGAGTTGGATCAGATCTGTTCGAAGAAAGTCATGATCGGTTTCGGAGGTGAGTTTACGATATATAATGCTGTCGCCTGCAAAGAGGTATTTGGGATATTGGATGTTTTCATTTATGTCATGTATGTCATTTATGTAGAGTAGGAAGAGGACTGGTCCTAGGACTGATCCCTGTGGAACACCAGATGTGACATCTGTTGTGTCCGACTGAACTCAATTTACTGAGACTCTCTGTTTACAGTTTGTAAAAATGATTTTATCCAGTTTTGTGTGTTTGCAGTTATTCCGTAGGAGGCTAGTTTGGATAGGAGGCGTTTGTGAGGGACTTTGTCAAAAGCTTTGGCAAAATCAAGCATGGGTTGAGATGAACAAGACAGACCTGACTGGAATCCGTGTTGAAAGTGGATGATGATGTTGTGATGGTTCAGGTGTTTCCACATATTATTTATTGTGTGTTCCATGACTTTACAGAGGATGCATGTTAGTGATGTTGGTCTGTAGTTTTCGGGGTCAGATTTGTGGTTTCGTTGTGTATTGAAGTTACTATTGATTGGAGCCAGTCGTCGGGGAGTTTGCATGTGTTGTATGAATGTTGGAAGATGTGTGTGATAATGGGAGCTATTTCCCCTGCGTTTTTTTTAAGATCTCTTGCTGGGAGTTTATCTGGGCTAGTAGCTTAGTTTTGGTTTATAGTTTTCAGTTTCCTGATTACTCCAGCTATCCCGATTTCAAGAGTGGTCATATTAGGGTATGAGGAATGTGCTTGTTGAGGATAGGGTAGATTTCTTGGGTGAACACGGAATTAAATTGGTTTTTCAGTGCATTTGTTTTGTCATGATCATTGATGATTGGCTGTTCGTTTATTTGCAGTGTGGGGATATCAATGTTTGTTTGTTTTGATGAATGACCAGGATTGTTTAGGGTTTGTTTTAAGCTGTATCCAATGTTATTATTTATGTAATCTTTGTAAGATTTGGCTGCAGCCTTAGTGGCTTGCCTTCTGAGTTCTTTGAACTTTTCCCAGTCGCTATTAAATCCAGTTTGTTTTGCTCTTTTGTGGCTTTTGTTGCGTTTTCATTGCATTTTTATTATTTTCCGTGTTATCCAGGGGAAGTGGGTTTTTGCTTTGGTGTTGCGACTAAGTATGGTATTGTTGATCAGTGTGGCAAGTTGTGTCCGAAAAAATTCCAATTTATGTTAATGTCTCGTGTACTGGGGTCGGTGTCAAAGTATTCTGTTGTTAATTGGGTTATGCCGTCTTTAAGTTTGCCCCAGTCTGCGTATTTGTACTGAAATACTTTGTGTGGTGGTCTCCTGTTGCGAACTGGGTTTAGGTTGACTCTGAAGGACACGGCTTCATGATCACTCATGCAGGGAGTGGTGTGAGTGTTGACGATTATGGACGGGTTTGAGGTGAGTATTAGGTCAAGGATATTACTATAATCGATTAGTATGGGGTCATTCACCATGTTTTGCAATCCAAATTCACTCATTATTTCTAGTAGTTTGTTGTGTTTGCTATCAGTTCTATTGCTTGTGGTTTGTTGGTTGCGCCAGTTAATATAAGGAAGGTTCAAATATTCTGCTATGACTCGTGAGGTTCGGGAAAAAATCATGGAGAGCTTCGGGAGATTAGAGATGGTCATTGGGGGGTCGGTAGTAGGATACAAAGTAGATGGATTTGTTTCGTGCAAAGTGAATTTTTGTCCTTACTATTTCACAATTGGAGTTAAGGTTTGGAAGTTGTTCTGCAACGATGTCATCGAGAAAGGCTGTAAATACTCCACTGCCATGAACATTTCTGTACTTTCTGATAGCATCATACTTTGGTGGTAGAAATGAGTAGGTGGGATCATTTGCGTCTATTTTGGTTTCGACTAGGAATATGATGTCGGGATTGTTTGACTGAACTGTTGCCTTTAGTTGGGTTGTCTTTTCAATGCTCTTGACGCTGTTGGTGTTTATCAGAATACCACTGAGTGTGTTTCGTTTGGTTTTCCTGGGTCGTTCAGAGGTTGATGTATTTCGGGGATTTGGTCCAAACACTGGATCATGAGTTTCGGTTGTGTCGGGATGTATTTCATTATGGCTGTGGTTGCCACTATCCAGTGGATCAAAAGAATTAGCTGTAGAAATGTTTGTGTCTCTGAAGAAGGAATTTGAGAAGTTGACATTATCGCATTTGGGTCATGACGAGCGTGATGAACTAATTCATGTTTCAGGTTCGTTGTCGTTTATTTTATAGAATTGCCTGTGTATCCAATTTTGGCAGTGGTCGCATTGTATTGCATGGTGGTCATTTAGGACTTCCCTGTGACAAATGCCACAGGGTGCCGAACAATTGGAACAATGTCATGTTTCTGTGGGTGTTATTGTAGTCATGTTTGAATATTCCAGCACATTTGATGTGCTGTGTCCTGTTGCAGTCACTACACGTTAGGCTGGGTCCACTGTATTTTATTGAATTTGTATATGTGACATTTAGTGGGGCCTGGGTGTCTTTGGACATCTCCTGACAGTATGATGCATAGCAGAAAAGTGAGTTTAGTTTTCCTCCTGCTGTACTGGGTCTGTGAGGTGGTGGAATGAGTAGTTGTCCAGTGGAGCTGTTGGATTTAAGACATTTTAGGTGTGCAACGGTTTTCCAGATAGGACTGTACATGTAATGGGTTGTGGCAGAGTTGGTATGTAGTAGGTTTGGTGATGACATTGTAGTTCTCATTGTAGTTGTTTTGAAAGCGCTCAAGTTGAAAGCTCTCAGATTCGGAATCGTTAAAAATCTGAAGGTGATTTACAAACAAGGAAGCATGAACATTGTATATTTAAAAGTGCATCTTGAATTGATATGATGCATGGAGCCTGTCATGTTTCTGCTTTGCGTGGTGATGGTTATACAACAGTATATATTTACATGTGTGTATGTTGAACCAGTTCGCACTAGTTCATGAGTTAAATTGAAATACGATGTTTGGCAGATGCTTCCGTGTGTGCAGTCCATACACTCACTTATTGGTATACAGTGTATTATGTTTACTCTTTATTTCAGGTTGATTTCTGATAGTATATAAATAGAACGAGTAGTGATAATAATATACGTTTAACTTTATGTCTCTGGGAGAATGCACCGATTTATATGAGTTGATTTGGGGGTGGCGTGAGTTTCCCGCGCTTTATACCTGTTGTTTACTAGTTCGCCATCTTGTTTTGTAGGTTTTAAGCTAGTTGATAGGGAAGCTAATTTGTCAAAAACGTGGTTTAGGTATGTCAGATCGCAACTATAATCATGGGATTATATTCCGATGTAGTTGTACTAGCGTCTCATTCATTTATGAACGAAAAAACCCGTTTGAAACGTGTTCATAGTATCGGTAAATATCGGAGCGGTAAAATGGATTCGACTACACCTGACGCATGCGCACAGAGATGTGGACGGGACATAGGAAGAAACGATTGGCAAAGTGGTGTGTGGACCTGAGTGTCAGGAGAGTTCAAAGTTAATGTTGGCTTCAGAGAGGGGAGTTCCCTGAGCCCATTGTTGCTTATCGCGGTGGTGGAACTGATACGCAGAAAGATTGGTATGAGGGTTATTATCCGAACGTTATTGTGCGCAGATGATCTGGCAGTGGTAGCGGATGGGAAAGCGGGCCTCAAAGAAGCTCAAATGAATTGTGTTCTTCTTATGCGTGACCCCGGCATACCCGTATGGCAATGACCAAAAAAAACAGGAGAGGGTATAGGTTTCCAAAAACAATCGGGTCAGAAAAAGTACGGGAGTGATAAAATAACTGATGAGTGAAAAATGGAGGATTTGAGACAGAAAGTGGGCAAAAAAGAAAGTTTTAATAAGAATGGATGTGTACTAAAGTGGGCTGTACAAATTGGGTAGAATGGGAGTAGAATGGTTGGCAAAGAAAACAGATAACCGGAGAGAGAGTGGTGGGAGAAAGACCTAGACCGAGATGGGAAGGCTGTGTAAAGAGAGATTTGGAAGGGTCGAGAGAGGAGTGGAGAACGAAATAGAAAGCTAGAGGGGAACGGTGATGATTGGTGAAGAGAGCATTGCAGGATCAGTGAAATAAAAGAAAAAAGGTAACATAAATCGAGGATCGGGTCGAGACCAGCCTCAGCCCTGTGACAGGGAAACAAGAGGAGAACAACAATAACGACAACTGACGCAATGCTTCATGCAACAAACTAGTGATGACTGGATGCATAATTAATGCGAGAGGGACAATGTTAAACTTGAAGTGTGTCTGACGGTGGTAGCAGTCAAACCATGCGTTTGCGGGACGTACCCACGTACTCACACGCATGGACAAACACACACACACACACACACACACACACACACACACACACACACACACACACACACACACACACACACACACACACACACACACACACACACACACACACACACACACACACACACACACACACACACACGCACGCACGCACACACACACACACACACACACACACATGGGCTCAGGCACACATATACACTTGCACGCACGCACGCACGCACGCACGCACAAACAAACAAACAAACAAACAAACACACACACACACACATACACACACTCTCGTAATCTCTCTCTCTCTCTTGCAGTCACTCGTTATTGAGTATGATTATTCGAGTCATAATGAAGAAGATGATGATAATGTCCAGTTATATCTGACGAGTGCGTCGGTGACTGAACAGGCAGATTCGAGATTTGCAGATCCGGCCACACACGTTGCAGCAGCTGTAGTAGTCGTCCATGTGTTGCTGTTGTTTTCACGATCCTTTCGCCGCTGTCGTCTTTCGGTTTCCTGTGCTACGCGGTTTATTTCAGTGTCCCACGTAGTCTTGTCTGTGTTGTATTTCTTCATATTTGTTTTCATTTAGCCTTTGTAACGTTTCTGTTGCCCACTACACATGCATATACACACGCGCGCGCACACACACACACACACGCACACACACACACACACATATATAAACATACAACAAATTATAGTGTATAAACTGACCATCATTACCGAAACTATTGTTGTCATTAATACAGGCGAGATGTCCATTCTGTCGCACGGTGGATTCTGGCTGAACATGATCCTGATGACTGCCTCCTTGATCGCATATTTAGTCAGTGAACCAATGATGTAGTTCGCCATCACGAGGTGAAGAAGGAAACCCAGACTGACAACAACGAAGACGATTAAGGAAACCCAAATGGACACTGGTGGAGTTATATTGATATCCGTCTTGCATTAGCATGACTTATCACACAATTCTTCGGAATTATATGCTTTGAGAGTGCGCACAGTTGTTACCACGTGTGCTGTGTACCACAGGTGTGTGTGTGTGTGTGTGTGTGTGTGTGTGTGTGTGTGTGTGTGTGTGTGTGTGTGTGTGTGTGTATATATATATATTCATATATAATTATGTATATATCCACACACACACACACACACACACACACACACACACACACACACACACACACACACACACACACACACACACACACACACACACACACACACACACACACACACACACACACACACACACACACACACACACACACACACACACACACACACACACACACACATACACACACACATATATATATACACATATATAATTATATATATATACATTTATATAAATATGTATATATATATATAATTGTATATTTTAAGAGCATTCTAGATTAATGTTTGTTTGTTGTTTCTTTGCCTATGTTGAGTGGGCCCGTCGAATCGCAAGTGATCTCCAGATGTTTTGTTTCGCTGTTACATTACATTGTATTTTCTTCCCTGTCACACCTGCGTCACGCTTCAGTGTTGCCACGTACAGCTGTAGTTGAGTGCAGGCTTCAGTGTTGCCACGTACAGCTGTAGTTGAGTGCAGGCTTCAGTGTTGCCACGTACAGCTGTAGTTGAGTGCAGGCTTCAGTGTTGCCACGTACAGCTGTAGTTGAGTGCAGGCTTCAGTGTTGCCACGTACAGCTGTAGTTGAGTGCAGGCTTCAGTGTTGCCACGTACAGCTGTAGTTGAGTGCAGGCTTCAGTGTTGCCACGTACAGCTGTAGTTGAGTGCAGGCTTCAGTGTTGCCACGTACAGCTGTAGTTGAGTGCAGGCTTCAGTGTTGCCACGTACAGCTGTAGTTGAGTGCAGGCTTCAGTGTTGCCACGTACAGCTGTAGTTGAGTGCAGGCTTCAGTGTTGCCACGTACAGCTGTAGTTGAGTGCAGGCTTCAGTGTTGCCACGTACAGCTGTAGTTGAGTGCAGGCTTCAGTGTTGCCACGTACAGCTGTAGTTGAGTGCAGGCTTCAGTGTTGCCACGTACAGCTGTAGTTGAGTGCAGGCTTCAGTGTTGCCACGTACAGCTGTAGTTGAGTGCAGGCTTCAGTGTTGCCACGTACAGCTGTAGTTGAGTGCAGGCTTCAGTGTTGCCACGTACAGCTGTAGTTGAGTGCAGGCTTCAGTGTTGCCACGTACAGCTGTAGTTGAGTGCAGGCTTCAGTGTTGCCACGTACAGCTGTAGTTGAGTGCAGGCTTCAGTGTTGCCACGTACAGCTGTAGTTGAGTGCAGGCTTCAGTGTTGCCACGTACAGCTGTAGTTGAGTGCAGGCTTCAGTGTTGCCACGTACAGCTGTAGTTGAGTGCAGGCTTCAGTGTTGCCACGTACAGCTGTAGTTGAGTGCAGGCTTCAGTGTTGCCACGTACAGCTGTAGTTGAGTGCAGGCTTCTCTGTATCCTCCATTCGTTTGTTGAATGTATATGAATAATACGTGATTGGAATGCATGCATGAGTTTATACGTGCAAGCGCACAGACACGAACACACACACACACACACACACACACACAATCGAACTCACTTTCATTCTTTCTAAATGTACACAATGTATTCCATTTTGTTTACATCATGCCGATTTTCAATATATGCGTCTGGTGTGTTTTCAATGTTCCAATGTTTAATTACACTTCTTGCATTTACATTTTATTCCAGTTATTGTTTCATTGCTAGCTGTGTTTCTATTATATGCCACTTTTTGTATATTTTCGTTGTTATACTAGGTGGTTATACGCTGTTAACTGAAGTGCTTACCGATTTACACTATATTCCAATTAATTTATGCCTGGCCGATTGTTAATGTTATGCATTTGATGTGTTTTATTTGCATTGCCTATTTATAATTAACTACACATTTATTTGAGCTGAAATCAAACTTACATTATATTCAAATTCATATAGCTTGATCGATTATCAAAATTATGCGTTTGATTTCAAAATAGTTTATGCCTAACCGCTTTTCTATACTATGCGTTTGATGTGTTTTGATTGTTCTGCTATTGACACGGTATTCCATTTAGGTAGCCGATGTTGTATTGTACACCGCGTTTGATGTGTTTTTATTGTTCTGCTATTGACACGGTATTCCATTTAGGTAGCCGATGTTGTATTGTACACCGCGTTTGATGTGTTTTTATTGTTCTGCTATTGATACGGTATTCCATTTAGGTAGCCGATGTTGTATTGTACACCGCGTTTGATGTGTTTTTATTGTTCTGCTATTGACACGGTATTCCATTTAGGTAGCCGATGTTGTATTGTACACCGCGTTTGATGTGTTCTTCTTGTTCGACTATAGTTACACTTGTAACTGAACAGCGTGTACCAGCTTTCAGAGTGAAAAGGATTCACAAAATTTAAAAGGTAAAATTACAAAGGTGGTCACCCTGGCAACCAAATAAATGAACGTCACCTTTTGAACTCCCGAGTTGCGTTACTTTTTCATAACATAAGTGAAAGTGCTATTCTACCCCGAGTTCAAAAAAAGTAATTTGGCTTCACTCGAATCTTACCACTTGCTCTGCAGATAAATGTCGACGTCAATTTGGTCATATACCTGACCGTGTCATGTCTACTGTGAGATTCAGCAAACACCAAAAGACAACAGAAATTGATAAGAGAAACCGGTCCCTGGTGTACACACAAATGCAAAAAAAATCTGCTTCGCTTTATTTCGTACGACGACGTTCTGACGTTATGTGCACGCCTCTCGACAGTCTGCTTGCTTGACATGTTACGTAGTTAATCAAAAGTCAAACGTTAAAGCAACAATAACTCTTGTAATTTGGGGTATTTTTAAAAAGATATGTCTTACGTCCAACCCGTGGGGTCGTAGATTAATCCCTGAAAGTTTGGCGCTCGAGGTTTAAATCGTCTAAGAGGTAAACGTTAACGTTTCCTCGATTGTAGTTACATGCACGGAGAATCCCATACGCATCACAATATAACAGCCGGACGTACTGCAGTTGATGGTCCATGGTTATTCATTAGGCCAATGGTGAATTGTAGGTCTGTCACCAATGCAACACAGACTGGCAAGGAAAACTATGAGGGTCGAACCCCGAGAGTGTAGTGAATGGGGGGGGGGGGGGGGGCAACACGTCCCATTGCGCATTCCCACGAAGCTGGCCAAAATCGGACCAAATTCACATTGGGTGGGCTGAGCTGGAGTTTCAACACGACTCCGCTATCGAATCCTAACATCGGAAGACAGGGGAGGAGGAAGGAGGGAGGAAAGAGGAGGGAGGAGGGAGGAGAGAGGAGGAGGGAGGAGGGGGGAGGGGGAGGGAGGGGGGAGGAGGGAGGAGGGAGGAGGGAGGAGGGAGGAGGGAGGAGGGAGGAGGGAGGAGGGAGGAGGGAGGAGGGAGAATGGAGGAGGGAGGAGGGAGGAGGGAGGAGGGAGGAGGGAGGAGGGAGGAGGGAGGAGGGAGGAGGGAGGATGAAGGAGCGGGGAGGGAGGAGTGAGGAGGGAGGAGTGAGGAGGAGGATGCGAAAGATTATTCGTAGGGACTTTAGCCTCTCTCCAATGTCGCCACTCGGTCGTCGGATCGGAAAACGGTTGTGGGTGCTATTGCATTTGTTCGCGGCGGCATTCACAGTTCCATAAGGTCTAGGGGCGCGTAACTGTGGCTCATTCAAGAGGTTGGTCGGAACGAGTCGTCTGTTACGACCCATACAGTAATATACAACCCATTTTGCAATGTGAACCCATTTTGTAATAAAATTGGGTCCATTTTGTAATAACGACTTATTTTGTAAAAACAGCAGGCCCATTTTGTAATAAACCGAAGAACCCATTGTGTAATAGCAGGAGACCCATTTTGTAATAATTTCAAAGGTGCCCATTTTGAAATAACATGCAGGCCCAAAATGGAATAGCAATGATTGACCATCAACTCATGTAAAAAGTCTTGAATATACGACACGTACATCCTACACAGCCGCAGGATCAGTGAAATTAAATAAAAAGGGATTATAAATCGAGGATCGGGTCGAGACCAGCCTCAGCCCTGTGACAGGGAAACAAGAGGAGAACAACAATAACGACAACTGACGCACTGCTTCATGCAACAAACTAGTGATGACTGGATGCGTAATTAATGCGAGAGGGACAATGCTAAACTTGAAGTGTGTCTGACGGTGGTAGCAGGCAAACCATGCGTTTGCGGGACGTACCCACGTACTCACACGCATGGACAAACACACACAGACACGCACACGCACACGCACACGCACACGCACACGCACACGCACACGCACACACACACACACACACACACAAAACACACACACACACCCATGTAAGAAATATATGATGATGATGACGAAGATGAAGAATAATGCGATGATGACGAAGACAAGAAGATGATGAATATAAAGACGATGATGATGATGAAGAAGAAGAAGATGATGATAAAGTTTGTGATGGTGACGATGATAACTATGGTGAAGAGTATTATAAAAATGTGTATAATTGTGTAAAATGAAGATACAAAAGATGTAAAAAAAAGGAATAAGATGACGGAAACAATGAGGGTTAAGCATATGAAAATAAAAATGATAATGAAGATTAAGATGCCGAAGAAGAAGGTGTTGATGTGATGACGGCGGTCATAATGATTATGCAATTTTGTATTAAGATGATGCTAAATAATATTGGTAAGTAAAAAGGTGTCCATGATGCTAATTATGAAGTTGAAGATGGTGGTAACGATTATGACATCGACACAAATTTAATGAATGTGGTGATGATGAAGAAGATTATGATAAAAATTAAGGAGATGATGATTATGGTAATGATGAAGATGATTATCCTTGTGATGATTATGATGAGAATTACGAAAAATATGTGATGCTGAAGAACATAAAAATGAATGTCACGATGTGGGATTTAGTACTTAACATAGGTTGGTAGTGAATGTGAAAGATTACAGTTAGTGTTACCCTGTACGGCTATTGACGGCTGGCTAGTGCTTACGCAACGATGTGAATGCACTGGGGAGGTGGCATTGGGTCAGATTTCAAAGGATCGTGGAAACTGTACATTATAGTTAGGGGAGACAGGTAGGAAAGTTGAATTTAACGTGAGTAGTAGTCATGTGGTTGAAGCCCCCGTGTAAAAAGGTCACGCACTCAAGATCAAAGAAACATCAAAGAAATAGGCTCCTCCCCAAATTTTTTTCCTAAAACTTAGCACCCTATACGCGCCTATACAGAAAAAGTCAACATCAAAGGATTTGTACTTTTTCCTAAAACGTCACATCGGTAGGTTGATTGATAGGGCCACCCATAGATGTTGACCTGTTGCCCTTTTCTGTTCGACCTGTTGCCCTTTAGTGTGTGTTCTCTATGCGTGATTGACAGACCCAACGACAAATCAGAGGCTGGAATCCGCCCAGCCGTATTAATGATTGGCTACTAAGGCTACTATATAGTATGGGCGGCCGGTGACGTGAACAGTAGCAGCATGACGATGACTCCCGCTATACATTTCCGTGGGAGTGCGTCGTTCCTATCGAACTGGTATCCGTGTCGAGTGGCGGCGTATGGTCGGGGCTTCAGATCCGTAGAGCACGCTTATCATTATAGAAAAGCGATGTTTCACGACGATACCCAAACTGCTGAGTGTATCAAATGGGCGTGGTCGGGGTATTGCGCAAAACGCCGGAGTTCCAGAATCGAGAAAAGGAGAACGGACGCCGACTGGTACGCCGTTAGGGTCGCGTGCATGAAGTCCCTGCTGAGGAGCAAGTTCGGGGGGTCCAAGAAGTTGAAAGACGCCCTATTGGCTACCGGGGAAGCCGAATTGGTGGAGTGGGTGCCGTCGCACGATGGCTTCTGGGGTATTGGCATTGGCGGCAGAGAGGGCCAGAATATGCTCGGTAAATTAGTGATGGAGGTGCGCGAGGAGCTTAGAAGAAACGAATAAAGGGGGCGGTTGCGGCCGCGTGCGCGACAGTCGTGGATATGAGCAGCGTGCCGTTGAAGCATCCGTTTACGTGTATTGTGGCCGGCCCCACGGGGTGCGGCAAGACTACTTTCGTCGCTCGCCTAATACGGCATTCGGATGTCATGATCGAGCCGCCGCCCGAGAAAGTCCTGTGGTGCTACGGCCAGTGGCAGGACGCCTACAAGACGATGCCGCCTACAATAGAATTCGTAGAGGGTCTACCGGATCCGACGCGCTTAGACGGTAAAATGAGGACGCTTTTAGTGCTCGATGACCTCATGGAGGAAACCAATAGTCGGGTCACGACCCTGTTTACTAAAAAAAGCCATCACTGTAACACGTCCGTCGTACAGTTGCTGCAGAATATGTTTCCGAAAGGAAAAGAGAGCCGCACGATTAGTCTGAACGCTCAATATATGGTACTATTCAAGAGCCCCCGGGATGCCGGTCAAGTAGGTCACCTAGCAAAACAGATGTATCCGCGTAAGGTTGACTACATGATCGAGTCTTTCAAAGACGCCACGTCGGACGCGTACGGCTATCTTTTCGTAGATTTGAAACAGGAAACGGAGGAGTCCATGCGCATGCGCACGTGTATATTTCCAGACGATCGCCTCCAGTACGCCTACGTGAGGCGATAAAAGGAGGGTGCCGTCACTGGGCGCGTCATTCGCTTTAAGGATGACGGACCGTGTGAAGAGGCATGTCCTGGCGTTGCAGCTGCTGAGCCGTACTAAGAAGAACGTCGCACTGCGAAAGGCCGTAATCGCCCACGCCGACGCCGACCTCGTGTGTAGTCTGTGCGATTGCGCCTACAACATTCTTATTGGGAACGTGACAATATCGGCGAAGCAGAAAAAAGTACTGGCAAAATACAAGAATCATTTGCGTAAGCTGGCGAACAAAAAGGTGCCCGTCAAACAGAAACGGGCCATTCTGCAAACGGGGTCGGGCGCCTTTCTGACGGCCCTGCTGGCACCGTTAGCAAGCACCGTTTTACTGCCCCTGCTCAGACAGACTTTCGGCGGGAAAAAGTGAGAGGATGCAGCACGCAAAGAAGATGGCGTTGGTCGATCCGCGATTGGTGGAGAGCCTACTGCCGCTCATCGACCAACCGCCGAGCACGACCCGGTCGCGTGCGATGAGTACCCTGGACAGTGACATGAAAAACGTTCTAGAACGATCGGATTTATCGGATTACGATAAGGCGGTGTCGTACAATCAGCTGTTGGGCCGCTACAACGCGCTAGAGGCGGCCCGAGCGGCGCAGCCAGTACGCGTGTCGGTGGTGAGCGAATCGACGCCGGCGGCAGAGGCGACAACGACGGCGGCGCCGCCCTCGGACGCCATAGAGCGCGAAATAGTGGACAGCGTGCCGAAAACCCTGAAAGCGAAAGCCGGCCGACTTATTGCAAAAATGAAATCCGATCCGCTGTGTCGATGGAACGACCGCGGCGAGTTCGTGTACGACGGTCGAACGGTTAAGGGGAGCAACATGGTCGACCTCGTGAACGACCTTATGCGAACACGAAAGAAGATGGCCCCTCCTGTAGGGTGGCAAGCGTTCGGGGAGCGCATGAGGGGACTGAACGTTCCTATGGAGTTCGTCGGTAACCCCCGGTATCGGAAGGCCATGCAGTCGAAACGGGTAGAAGAGACGGCGTCGACGCCGGCTAAGCCCATTCGGCTCGGCAAGACGTGGACGCAGCAACACAGACGGACCGCCGTTAAAAAACGCCGTAGCGAAGCGCAAGAGTGGGAGACGTCGTCTTAAGATCAGCAATGCGAAGGTCGGTGATCGTCGTCGTAGCCGCCACAGTGCTTGTCCTCGTCTACGTCGGCATATTGGCGTGCGTCAATCGTGATTGTTTATCAACGTTGTCATGGTGTCCGGGTGGACTCGTGGCGCTAAACGAAAGCGTCGTCAACGAGACGATTCTCTTCTGAGGCGCGCCTATTACGACCCGAAACAGGCGGGCAGCTATGGCGGCGTCGACGCATTGTATAGGGGGGTCGCAGCACGCAAACCGGTCGTCGAGCGGTGGCTTGCGGCCCAAGATACGTACACCCTGCACAAACCGGTTAAACGAAAGTTCAAACGACGCTGCGTTATCGTCGGTGGTCGAAACCAGCAGTGGCAAGCCGATTTGGTCGACGTCGCTACACTGAAAAAATTCAATGACGGCATAACGTTTCTATTGACGGTAATCGACGTCTTCTCGAAGCGGGCGTGGTGCGTCCCGTTGAAGAGTAAGTCGGGGCCGTCTCTCGTCGCGGCCTTCGAGACCCTGTTGCAGGCGGAACGACCGCCGCACGCCCTGCAGACGGACAAGGGGATGGAGTTTCTCAACGCCCCCCTACAGAAACTCTTGAGGAGCCACGGCGTTCGTCATTTCGTGACGCATAACGAGGAGACTAAGGCGAGCGTCGTGGAGCGCTTCAATAGGACGCTGAAGACGCGCATGTGGCGCTATTTTACGAAACATCAGACGCTGCGACACGTAGAGGCGTTGCCGCATCTCGTACGATCGTACAACAACGCCTACCATCGAAGCATCGGCAGGACGCCGGCGAGCGTTAACGCCGAAAACCAGGAGAACGTATGGCAACGACTGTACGGGGGCGCCTCCGGCGGTGGTAAACCGAAACTGCAAGAGGGAGACCGCGTGCGCATCAACAAGGTGAAGGGTCGGTTCAGAAAAGGGTACATGGCTAACTGGAGCGAAGAGCTCTTCACTATCGTAGAGGCGCATCCGTCCGAGCCGCCCGTGTATCGGCTGGAGGACGACGCCGGGGCGCCGGTAAAGGGCACCTTTTACGAGGAGGAGGTACAACGCGTGATCGTCCCGAAGGACAAACTGTATCGCGTGGAGGACGTTCTACGGCGCCGTAAGGGGGGCACTGAAGTGCTCGTGAAATGGAGCGGCTATCCGGCCTCGTTCAACAGCTGGATCGACGCCGGGGCGCTCGTGGACTATAAAGGGTAGGGGCGGTCGCCGGACAGTCATCATCATGTGGATGCGCCATATGGGGTGCTGGCGCCTACACGAGGCGGGCCTATGCAACGGTTTTTCGTTCTTTTATAAAGGCCCCTGCTGCATTGAGAGACCGCAGTGGCGCAACGATGACCGATGGGGCGACATCCAACGAGACGCCTACAAGCGGCGGGCGGCCTACACACGGGGAAGCCGACGAAAACGACTCAAGCGCCTTCGCGATCGACGCCAGCGCGGACGCCGTCGACGCGTCCGCACCTATCACCCCCTCCGTCCACGAACACGCTCCATGGCATTTCTTCGGGAGCGACTGCCCTAGATCCGAGATCATCTTCATATGCCAGGTCGTCATCCTGTACGCGGTCATCATCGTGAGTATATACAATCTGTCGAGAGGTCAGGGCGACTCCAACCTGTGGACGGCGCTGCTGAGTAGCTGTCTCGGCTACCTGCTCCCGAGTCCGTCTATATGATGGCGGCGTCGTCTGACTTTTACCTGGTACTGCCGAGCAACGCGTCCATGAAAGAGCACCCCGAAAACACGTTGACTCACTACACCACGAAGCTGCCGCGGCGCATCGACCTGTCGGGTCAATGGGAGTGCGGTATGGTAAATATACAGTACCCGCACACGTGGTACAACGTGAGGGTCGCGGACTCGTACTTTCATCTGTCCTGCAGGACGGCGTCGCCAAATACACTGTTTAACTTTGGCGGCGAGCCGGTTTTCCGACAGGGGCAAATTCCTTACGGGTTTTACAACAGCGCTTACGAGCTGACGCGAGAGATCAACGAGGAACTAGTGAAACTGAGCACCGACCCCGTCAAGGCACGCCTGACGTACAGCACCATCACCAACCGGATGACGCTATATCTATCGCAGGGTGTCGAATTTCGCTTGCCGCCCGATAGCCGACTGAAGAACGTGCTAGGTTTCGAATCGTCCGTTATCACGAGCCCCATCTTGGGACCGATGGCCGGCAGCGGAAACGCCACCTACTCCTACGAGCACGAGGGCGCGCATACGGTGGCCCTGAAAGCGGGTATCGACACGCTGTACGTGTACACCGATATCGTGGAGACGCGCATCGTCGGCGACACGTTTGCCCCGCTCCTTCGACCCGTCGCCATCTTGGGGCTGAACGGGGCCACTATTGCGAACTCGTTCGACCGCATTCAATACGTGCCCCTCCTGAGGCGCCAATTCGAGACGGTCGAGATCGATATAAGGGACGACTTCGGTCAACCGATACCATTCGAGGGGGGAAAACTCGTGACGACGCTTCACATCAGACGCTGCAAATCTAAACTGTTTTGACGATGACGACGCGCAACGCGTACGACGACTACTACCTTCGTCAGGTCGGCGGCTCGCTACACGTTTTCGTCGGTGGCCGAGGTCAGCGGGGTCACGGTCTGGGCAATCTCTTCGGCAGCCTGTTTCGAAGCGCCATGCCGCTTATTAAGAGGGGCGCCGTGGCGCTGGGGAAGCGCTTCCTTAACACGGGCATACGTACGGCGCAGGACGTCGTCGCCGGCCAGAATCTGAAACAGGCGGTAAAAAGGCGCGCGAAAGAGGCCGGCGCCGACCTACTCGACGGCCTACTGAATAAGCCGCCGTCGCCGCCGAAAAAACGCCGCCGCCGCCGAATAAAACCACCGGGTAAGGCGGCAACGGCCAGTAAGAAGAAGGGGCGCCGCCCGAAACGGACGTCACCGCCGAGCGATATATTCAGTCGTTAGGAAACACAAAATGGCGTTCGTGCATCGGCAATCGTGCGAGGGCGTCAAGACCGAACTTGACCTGTTCGACATGCCGATGACGCAGACGAGCATCGTGAGCGGTCAGTGGATCGACTATCAGCCGCTGACGTCTCTCGACGCCGGCGGGCCTATCGAATTTCTCGTCCCGGGTTCGGGCGAAGACTACGTGGACCTGTCGAGCGTTAGACTGTACGTCCGATTCAAACTGGTCCAGGGAGACGGCACCGATCTCGCGAACGATTCCGTCGTGGCGCCGGTCAATAATTTTCTCCATTCGATGTTCAGCCAAGTCGACGTATCGCTGAATGGAACGCTCGTAACGCCGTCGACCAATACGTACCCGTATCGGGCGTACCTCGAAACGCTGCTGAGCTACGGCAAGGAGGCAAAAGAGACGCAGCTCCAGGGGGCCCTGTGGTACAAAGATGCCGCCGGCCATATGGAGACGACCGACGGCGGGGGGAACGGCGGGTATACGGCGCGGGGCCGCCTCACGGCGAACAGCAACGAGGTGGAGATGATGGGACGCCTACACGTCGACGTGTTCATGCAAAACCGGTACCTGGTGGACGGCGTCGACATAAAGATGCGACTGGTGCGCGCGAAGGACGCCTTCGCGCTCATCGGCGACGCAGTCGATCCGGGGTGGAAAATCGTGCTGTTGGAGACCTACCTGCAAGTGCGAAAAGCTAAGGTGAACCCGACCGTCCAGCTCGCCCACATTAAAGCGTTGGCGCGCGGGACGGCCAAATACCCGATACGTCGCGTCGACACCAAGGTGTTCTCGATACCGCAGGGGACGATGTCTCACACGCACGAGAACGTCTACCTGGGCTGCCTCCCGAAACGCGTGTTCCTGTTCCTGATAGACAACGACGCCTTTAACGGGACGTACGTTAAAAACCCGTTCAACGCGAAACACAACAACATAAACTTCGTGGCGCTCTACGCCGACGGTCGTCAGATACCGAGCAAACCACTGCAGCCGAACTTTACGCAGCGGCACTACATACGAAGCTACATGAACCTCTTCGCGGCGACGGGAAAAGGGTACGAGGACGAGGGAAACGACCTGACGCGCTACGACTTCGGCGGCGGCTACACCATCTTCGGTTTCGATCTGACGCCCGACTGCTGCGACGGGGACCACTTTAACCTCGTGCGTAAGGGGGCGCTGCGTGCCGAAATACACTTCTCTAACCCACTACCCCTACCGGTGAACGTCATCGTGCACGCCGAATTCGAGGGGGTGGTGGAGGTCGACATGAACCGGAACGTCGTGCTCGAATCGTTGTAGCATGGACACGTTTCAACTGATGCGTCGCCTACGAATCGACCCGTACACTAGGAGAGTCGTCGACGGCGTCACGCCGCGAGACGGCCTACCGAAAAGGCGACTCACCGAGCTTCCGGCGGCATTCGTGTGCAACACCGACGACGGCGGCGAACCGGGGGCGCACTGGGTGGCGCTCTACGTCGACGTCGACGGCCGCGGCGACTACTTCGATTCGTACGGCCTGCCGCCCCTGCACGACGACTTTCGCGCCTTCCTGCGCCGCAACTGTGGCGCCTCGTGGACGCACAACGACAAGCGACTGCAGAGCGTCGTATCTAACGTGTGCGGACAATATTGCGTCGCCTACCTGCTATTGCGATGCCGCGGCATGCCGCTCGAGGGCTTCCAGGCCCTATTCGGACCCGATAGGGTGAACAACGACTGTCTCGTATTCGACTGGCTAAAGCCTTGAACATTATTATTATTATTGTCGCTTTCCGCTTACACTGTATTCGCACTAATAAATAAAAAAACGATGAAAACGTACATGGTGTGTATACATATTTTATTAGTACATCCGCCGCCGCCTTATAGGCGGCGCGCGCCCAATCCCTAGCTAGGGCCCCTAGGGGGGGCGCCTATAAGGCGCGGAGGGGGGCCGGCCCTCCTACTATACGCGTATCGGCGCCGTGGTGACGCCGTCTTTGAGCACGCGGCGCTTAGCGTAAAAGTAGCTCAGCGCCGCGCGCTCTTGAACGTACGTCAGCACGGACGAGTCTTTCACTTGAAAGCCGCGGTTCCAACCGACGCCGCTCCGCTGGTCGCGCAGCACGGACAGGAAGGCGTCCTTGTCGATGGCGTCGTTCTGCCGCTTGCTCAGACCCTTCGTGCTGTACTTGTCGGTGGCGCCGAAACAATAGTACGTCTTGCTGCAAAGCGCAATGATGCCGTCGCCGGACCACTCTTCTTTGAAGAGGCCCGGCGTGCGCTTGTCGAAGCGGCGTCGTTGCGCGCAACAGAGGGGCGGCGCTTCCCACGCGCGTCCGGCGAGACGGCATTGCACGTACGCGTCCGCGTGCGCGTCGCAGCACTCGGCCGGAAACCAGGCGCCGCGTTGACGAAAGTAGCGCTCGCGCAGGGCCGGCGTCACCAGCTCGTCGACGTCGCGGCCAGCGAGCGCTATGTAGGCTGAGTCGGTGTCCATTGCGCAGTACTCGAACAGAGGACGCTGGATGTAGACGGCGACGAAGTCGTAATAGAACTCCAGCATCCTCAGTTTCGCGTACTGATAGACGAAGTAGCCGATCTGGACGGGCAGCGCGTAGCGGACGGTGCGCTTGCTCAGCGCCACCTCGTAGAGGGCGTCGGGCACGACGACGTCGAGCTGACGGAAGCGACGATCGTTGACGAGGCGGCTGGCGCCGACCGTAGTGCAGTATTTGATCTCCCGGTGGAGATCGACGCGCGTAATCGTCTTCCCGTACGAGCTGTTCCCGAGCAGCTTAAACGTGTCGGCGATGATGGACTTATCGGGGTCGGCGTCGCCCTCGCGGCGCGCGTTGGACACCGTGTCGCCGAAGCGACGAAAGCACGCAATCGGCGCGTATTCGATCACCTGATAGATGCGGTCGACGACGAGGCCGTGCGCCAGATACCACCGCAGTAGCGGCGTCGCGAGTAGAATTTTCGTACCGAAAAAACTACCCACGAGGGTTCGCTGAGGTCGGGTCAGGAGGTCGTGCGTTTCCGCGTAGCGTCGCATGAAGGGGCTGAGAGCGTCGCGATCGATGCAGACGTTCTTAAAGATGGGCTGCATCTCGGCGAAGGTGGCGCGCAGCGCGGCCGGCACGGCGATGTCGCACTCGATCAGGCCGAACAGAGCGCCGTCGCGTACATCCTCCAAGATCGTCGAGCGCGTAGGGGTGACGGGGGACCGCCACCGAGATTCGTCGGGCGGCGCAGGCGTCAACGGGGGCCGCGCGGCGCGCCACTGGCACTCCCACATTTCGACGACGGTGACGAAACGGCGCAGGTAGGTCGTCACGGCGCGCGTCGCCTCGTACAGCTCGATCATCGGTCTTCCGTTGACGGCGTTCGTCGGCTTTACCGTGCACGGACAGCCGTGGAAGTAGCAGCCGTGGAACTGGTAGGCCGTTCCCGTTTCGCTACACCAGCCATCGACGCGGTACTTGCCGATGCGCTTTTCGCGTCCGTTAAGCAGGTGCCGTATGCGCACCCCCGTCCGGTCGGCCACCCACGTCAGCCACTGCACGGCCATACGACCGTAGCGGTGCACACGCTCCGGCCGAAACGCGTTCTCCTCGCGGCGGCGCGTGTACCAGCCCGTCGGCATCTCTTGCGTGATCGCCCACAAATAGAGGGCGTTCGCGTCAAAGCCCACCACCGAGCGACAGGGGTGTGCCTCGTCGCGTCGTAGAAAGGTCACGTCCGCCTCGTGATGACGCGCGAAGATGATCGAGGGGCCGCCGACGATCTGCGATTGCAGGAGACGGTGCAGGTCCTTATTCGACTCGTTGAAGAGGGCAAAGGTGATCGAGGCCGGCAGATCGTTAAACAGATACAGTAGCGTCAGGCCGGGCACACTGATGGCGTCCTTGAACATGTCGATGCGACGCTCGCGATAGAACGCGAACTGTTTGGCGACGGCCTCGAGAAACGGCACCACGTCTCTATTGTTATACCACACGAGGAAGTCGCGCATCGTCGTCATGCCCTCGTCGCGCCAAGCCGCCACGCAAACCTCGTACGCCGCGGCGGAGATGCCTTCCTGTTTCAGGTGGCTGTAGAAGGCTTCCCGTGGCGGCAATTCGGTATCGTTCAATTTCGCCACGTCGATGTACTCGTACGGGAAGTAGCCCTTCGTCACCGCGCAGCCGTACGCCTTCAGAAAGCGGTCGTAGCTGACGCCGGGGGCCAGGTAGTTCGTAATGTCCAGGAATTTCAGCGTCGACGTCGCCAGACACATATAGTTGTTCTGGCGCTTGATGGTGAACGCCGACGACGTGTGCTGATCGACGGAGGTCATGAGAAGGGGGGCCAAGTACTTTTTGACGACGTTCATGTCGTACTTACCCGAATTAAATCCGAGGACGGGCAGCTGGCGAAGGTAGGTCCACAGGCGTTTGGCGAGCGCGCTGTACGGCGACTTGGCCGCGTCTTCGGTGGGAGCGGCGCGCCGCCAGTCGTCGTCGAGCGCGTCGAGTGCGTCGAAGGTCGAATCGTATAGCGGACGCAGAGCCGCGCACGCCGCTTCGCTTGTGGCCTCCAAGGCGGCAATCAGGTGCCGCGCGAGGTCGGCCGAATCGCCGGTCGTGACGAAACACTGCGCCGCCTCGTGGCCGGGCACGTTCGACGCGATGCTCACGCTGAGCAGCTCGTGACGGGCTAGCCACCGGCACTTGGCGGTGTCTGGCGGCAGGTCGGTATCGTCGAAGTAGCATTCAAAGTCGAACGTCGCCCTGAACGGGTAGTAGCGCAGGCTGTCGTCCACGCAGACGCCCTCGTCCTCCAGCTGCTGGAACACGGACGGCGCCGGATGGTAGAGGCCGCCGGGGAAGACGTGGCGAACGCAGCCGTCGCACGTCGCCTCGTGGCGTCGCAACTCCCATAGGGTCGGCCACAGGGCGTTAGCGCACTTGCCGCACACGTACGTTTTCGTGTACATCGAGACGTCGCGTATATAGGAATAGTGTGCGCCGCATACGTTGACGTTCAGGGTCGTGGGGTGCGCGCCGAGCGATCGACGGGCCAGCTCGGCGGTGTCGGCCCGCGTCAGACGATAGGCGACCACGTTGACGCCGAAGACTGCCTCCACCCGGTCGAGCGCGCTGAGGGGGATGCCGGCGGCGTGCGTCGTGCCAGTGGCTCTACAGTAGTCGTCGTATAGGCGCTTGGCGGGGGCCGTCAAACGATCGATGTCGCTGTCCGCCTCTAGGCGCCGCCTATGCAGCGCCAGACAACGGAACAGGCATAGGTTATCCACGTAGGGGTCACCTCGGCGGTTTTTCGTCAGCCCGATGACGGCCCTGTTGTTGCGCAGGAAGGCCGGAAGGTGCGGCGCGCCGTCGACGCAACCGATAGGATGATTTATGATGGCGTTCAGAAAGTAGGTCGCGTTCGTCACCAATTCGGCGACCCAGCCCGAGTCGGGGCGCTGCGCGATCACGTACTGGAGAACGTCGCGCGTACGGACGTCCTCGAGAAAGCGCTCGAACGAACGCGCGTCGGTAACGAGAGCGGGCACTTCCAGGAAGCGGCCGCAACAATTACACGATGAATGAAAATAACGGAGGCGCCCCGTCACCTTGTGGCGTAGAATAAACGCGTAGCTCACGTTGATCTTAAAGGAGTGCGTTTGCGCCTCGAACATTCGTCTTAGACGGGGTTCGAGCGCGCGCGTGTTCGGACAGTCGGTTAATTGGAAATTATAGCGGGATTGTATGCGGCCGCGCGCCACCGACGTCTGTATGCTCGACCAGTGCTCTTCGATGACTCGACGCAGTCCAACCGCCAGGTCGCCAGGGGGCGGCACCTCGTCGTCGTCGTCAGGCGGTGGTGGTGGTGGTGACACTACGCCGCACCCTCTCAGATGCCTCAGCATTGTGGGGCGCCTAGCGAAAGAGCTACCACATTTTGGGCACTCGCGTTCGGCCCCCCTGTCGCTGCCGCACGTTTGCGATGTCTTCGCGTGTTTCAAAAAACTATAGCGTTTAGCGAAATAGACGCCGCAGTTTGGGCATTGTGAACGCTTACAGGAGTGGCCCGCCAGATCCTCTCGGCCACACACGGGACAGTTCGGCATAGCTGCTTTTATTTTTAGCACTTCCTCCGACGGCGCGCCGCCTCTTATACAGGACGGCGGACCATTCTGATTGGCTGGCTGACTTGACGGAAGGCCTTTTTTGGGACCCTTCTGTTTTGTTGTTGTAGGATGTGCTTTATTAAGCGACGACAACGCACGCCAGCATTACTTGCTTTGTAGGCGGACCATTCAACGCTTTTATTATTGCGAGAAAGGGATATAACAAATGTTTATTAAGCGAGGAGTGTTCGTTTAAGCAGGTTCAACTGGCCTGTGATGCACTTTTTTAGGACCCTTCTGTTTTGTTGTTGTAGGATGTGCTTTATTAAGCGACGACGACAACGCTGTTAACAGCATTACTTGCTTTGTAGGCGGGACATTCAACGCTTTTATTATTGCGAGAAAAGGAATATAACAAATGTTTATTAAGCGACGAAACGAGGAGTTTAAGCAGGTTCAACTGGCCTGTGATGCGGGCGACGATTTTTTTCAACGCTTTTGACGAACAACCGATATAACAAATGAATACGTTTTATTCACCAACGACATACAAACAGTATTGTGTTCAATTCGACGCGAGAAAGGGACATAACAAATGAATACGTTTTATTAAGCGACGACACGATATTATTATTATTAAGTATAGTGTTCGTTTAAGCAGGCTCAACTGGCCTGTGATGCGGGATATGGCGGCGATTTTTTTTTTTTTTTTTTTTTTCGAGAGAGAGAGAGAGAGAGAGAGAGAGAGAGAGAGAGAGAGAGATTTATTAATAGTGTTCATCAAACAGCGACGACCCATGTTTATTACGAGACACCGATATAACAAATGAATACGTTTTCAACGTTTTATTCACCGACGACATAATTCGCAAGCATTATTGCGTTCAATTCAACAGGCAAGAAAGCGACCTATATAGAGATCTATTTATTATTAATAATAATAATAATAATGTTCATCACGCGCTATTCAGCGATATAGTGTTCGTTTAGGCGCGTTCAATTCAACAGGCAAGAAAGCGACCTATATAGAGATCTATTTATTATTAATAATAATAATAATGTTCATCACGCGCTATTCAGCGATATAGTGTTCGTTTAGGCACTCTTTATTATTAAGCATAGTTTAAGCAGCATAATGTTCAGCGATCGATGCCTTCCGCCACGTCAAGGCCGCTCCTCCGGATCAAATACTCCTGGGTGGCCGCCTCCAGCGTGGCGCACTCGATGACGTCGTTCCAATCAGTGGTAAGTAACCAATCCGACACATATTTGACGAGTACAATCTCGGCACTCCGATTCGGGGCGGCCTGCCTCATGCGGCCGCTCAGGATGTGCACTAATTGTGTAAAGCACGGCAACAAGGAACGCTCCGTATAATGCGTCAGGACGGTCTGAAAATGCCGCCTAAGCAGGTCGCCCACATCGTCGTACACGCGCGGGTAATGACGTCTCGGTCGGCCCGCACGGTAGCCGGCCATGTGAACAAACGGGCATCCTTCGTTGGGGGCGCACTCACCGCAGCTGGATCGTCCCCGTTCCAATATGCCGTCGCCTATCCACTCCGCAAAGGCCTCCAGGAGGCACCTCTCGTGTTCCGAAATTGGCGAGACCGGCCGCGGCGGTGGCGCCATCTCAGGCGACGCGGTGGACCCCTCCTCGATGACGTACGGAAATAAACTTGCGTACGTCGGTGGCGTCGTCGTTCTCATCGTCCCGCCAAAGGCATCGGCGTATGATCGCATAGCGGCGTCCGACATAACCAGTACCTTCTCCAACACGGAATCGAGTGCTCGATCGCGCGCCGCCGGATTGGCCTGCAGAATAAATATTATTATTATTATTATTATAGTCACACGCCGTTTAGTCGGTCTTTGGCAGAGAACGCTTCAATGTCCGATAGTCGGCCGCCACATCGAGCAGGGCCTCTATGACGGGGCCAGCCAGATCAGGCCTGGAGCTGGCCAGGCGTGCCGCAGAAGTGATCGCTTTTATGGCACCCAAGAGACGATGCACATCCTGCGGGACACAAAGAAAGGGCCGACCGTTAATGGCGCACGATGCAGAATCCCACGAGCGGCCGTCGGCCATTCTACAGCACGAAGAAGCGCAACGGGTTAATCACTCACGTCGTATTTTTGGGCCGCTGCGTAAACTGTATGGTGCTTGTCTGACTATCATAGGACGACGACACCGCCTATTTCCAGCACAATAACAAAACAAAGCAGTAAACAAACACTAATCACTTATTTTCTTCACCGAGCGCACTGTATAGGAGGGCACCCCAACCCACGTGGTCTTCTGCAATTCCACATCAATGACAGTGCCAACAAGCGCAAGCACCGTGTCACGCAATTCGTTGGCATCGAGTTCGGCCAGATAGGAGGCCTGGTAGTCAACGAGGCACGTCATAGCCCTATCGAAAACAATTACCCACGTTTCATCATCCACCCCCGATCCGTCCTTTTTATACATGGCTATGTACTGGTAAAGTAATTATAGCCACTCAGTACTAATTGCGTACTCATCAAGGGACCCCCAATTAGCAAGCAACTCTTTTTATACAGTAGTTTTATGCCGGTAAATGACTATAGGCAATATTCAATTATTCTAGCCCAGAACTCTTATGCGTGGTTATGTACATGGTTATGATTATAGCCACTTTCGTCCGCCTCAACGTGGCTCCAATTAACAGGCAACTCTTTAATACAGTGGCTTTGTGCCGGCACCAATGATTATAGGCAATATTCAGTTGTTTTAGGCCTACCTTAGCGATCCAAAACAGCGCCAGAGACACATTACAGCGGCCGGCCACTAGCAGCGTCCGGACTTTCACCCGTCCATGTATCAGGTTTCACAACAACACAGTCGACTAACAGCGTAGATTTCACAACACAGGCGCCTAACAGCGTAGAAGTTTTATACATGGCTATGTACTGGTACAGTAATTATAGCCACTCAGTACTAATTGCGTACTCATCAAGGTACCCCCAATTAGCAAGCAACTCTTTTTATACAGTAGTTTTATGCCGGTAAATGACTATAGGCAATATTCAATTATTCTAGCCCTACCTTAGATCTGACGATCAAAAGAACGCAAAGGGCACACGGGGTCAACGCTGACCATCCCCTTAATACAACAGTTTGAGGTCTCAAACTCATTCTAAGCCTCTGATTTGTTGTTGAGCCTGTCAATCACGCCCCTCAAGTATAGAGAAACGAAACACATACATTACACGCACTAAGGGCAACAGGTCGAACAGAAACACACGCTAAAGGGCAACAGGTCAACATCTATGGGTGGCCCTATCAATCAACCTACCGATGTGACGTTTTAGGAAAAAGTACAAATCCTTTGATGTTGACTTTTTCTGTATAGGCGCGTATAGGGTGCTAAGTTTTAGGAAACAATTTTGGGGAGGAGCCTATTTCTTTGATGTTTCTTTGATCTTGAGTGCGTGACCTTTTTACACGGGGGCTTCTGCCACATGACTACTACTAACGTGTAATAATTAGAGTATGAAACTACGAATTATCCGAGTCTGCATATGTCCAACGGCTACGTATGGATGCGAAACCGGGACTCTTAATAAGAACATTATTAAACGTATAAATGCATTTGAAAACAAGTGTTATAGAAACATATTACGAGTTTCGTGGACTGAACGTAGAACTAACGAATCCATCCAGATGAGCGTGGTGTTATACCCGGGACTTTATTGAACTTTGTAAAGAAACAGAAACTAAGTTATTTCGGCCATGTGAAACGGCATCAGTCTCTAGAGAGACTAATAATGGAAGGGAAAGTGGAAGGCAGCAGAAGCAGAGGAAGACCTAGGAGACAATGGGGGAAGGACATAGAGGAATGGATGGGAGCAGACGTCTGGCGAGTAGGGAGACTGGCAAACGAAAGAGCTGTCTATAGACAATCGATCAAGGCTGCAACGTCCGGAAATGGATAAGCAAACCCAAGAATTATATAAATGGTAGGCAGCTATATATGTATAGTAAATGTGGTACATGTGGAAATTTAGAGGGGATAATTTTATAGCGCATAGGAATGTCGATATAAGAAAGATTTGTGTACATATTGAATGATTGCATTATCTATTGGGCGGTGAAGTTATTGCATTGGTGTGCTGTCGCATCAGCACAGATCACATGACAGATACACAGGTATGGTTGATTAACAGAGGTTTGGCAAGGATAGAACACGGCAGTCCAGAGTGATCCACAGACAGGCAATTATTACAGTGTGGTTATAAAACCCAGACCTTGAAGTCATTCCGAGCGGTTGCTTAGACGATGATATCTTGCGTTCATGTATAGTATAGAAGAGAACACCAGATTGTCGGGTCGGCGACGGCCAGCTATATTTCAAGCTCGTTCGTGCGAACGATGGACCTATTGCGTAACAGCCAACGCCTAGATGATACCCGTGGCAAAGCTAAATTCACGTGTGAAGAAAGAAATTGAATTGGTCGGAAATGCATTAACTCCCGAACGTTGCGAACCGTCGGAGGGTCGTCGAGTTGACTGCCGTGTCGACCAAGGGTATTGTTGAACTTGAGCATTGTACTGTTATGTTTATTATATGATGAAAGAGCAACTTATAGAGACCACGGTATGTGACGGCGCTCTTATACCCTCACTGGGTTGATAGCGGAAGAGGGTCTTTGCTTTGTTATTATTTGTTTGTATTAGAGAGTGTGATAGGACGTCACCGTAAACGGATGCGAGATAAAATGGAGGTCACGTATATGTTACCGGGAGTTCCCGTTATAGGATAAGAGTGTGTAGAAGGCTAACGAGCCTTCCTCTAGAAATTGTATATATAATATTTTTGTTATTCGGTGTGGGATAAATAAATTTTGAAATCGGCACCTTGTATAAATGCTTTATTGAATTCCACTATACCTGATCCCAAAATATATTACTAGTTCGTTTCACCTGGCGTATCTTGACAATGAGGACACCGAGAATGCCGAGAACGATGAGAAAGACTACATTCCTATTTTCCACGTCGTGAAATTAAACTGAAGAAGTCATATAAAATATATGAAATCTTAGAAATTAATTTATATTTAAAACGACCCGTTGTGCTGTCTCATTCACGTTCAAATGAAGTATCTCTATCGCCCACTCTGTCTCGATGTCTTCCTTCTCCATCACCAAAGAACACTTGTCTCCTGCTGAAATTGTCCTCGGCATTCGCGCCTTCCTGTGCCTTACCGCACACAAAGCATGGAGGAGACTAGGTTGTCGCTTCAAAATGACACTTCAAAATTTAAACTCGATTGATACATAGCAGTATAATTCTGAATTTTGGAAACACGTTTCTGTCAATTTCATATTTTGGGTATATGTTATGCTGAAATGAGCGATGATTTCGACATATAATTTCTAGTCCAGCGGATATGTGCAGAAAAATAACGAAATTGTGCACTTTTTGATAAAGGCAAGACACTTGGCTCATCTGTTATATGCACCATATAACATATATTTTAAAGATTGGAGGCATTCCAGATTATGCTGCGTTCAGAAAAATCACTTTCCCAATATCATAGTAACTGCCTTAAATAGAGCAAAAATATTGTTATCTAGATGTAGGTTTTAAGGATCAAAGATTTAAAATGTGTTACTTTTGAACTTCTTCAACATCCATATCCGCTTTTTAAAGATGGCGGTCGTCAATATAAATGTAACAATATCTTAATAATTGTGTTACTTACAGCCATATAATTTACATTTTTGAATAGCCTGGAGGATAGCGATTTCAAAAAGTATAACGTTTTACCTCCATCGACATGTCTATATCCGCCATTTTTAAAGATAGCGCCCTTAAAAAAATATTCCCATATTTCAAGAACTACACAACGTAGAGCCACAAGTTGATGTCAACATGTATCTTTTTAGATGCGATGATTTCAAATACATTACCTTTGACCTTCGTTGATTTTACAATAGATCCGCCGTTTTTTAAATATCCGCTATTTTGAAAGATGTCGGCAGACAAAGTTTGTTATTCCCGTATAGTCCAGCGGATAGACGATAAAATGTTGCATAAAGCACAGATAAAGGCAAGACACGTTTCGTATGTATTTCATACACCAATTGAACCATTATAAAGATTGAACGCATTCCAGATTTTGCTGCATTCAGAAATGGTGGCCATTTAAAAAAATGGCCGCCAAATTCAGTTTCCCCATATTTTTATAACTGTCAAATATAGAGAAATAATGTTTGTGTCTAGTTATGTTTTAGGGGTCGAAGAATTCAGATTTGTTACTTTTTGACTTTTCCGACATTCACATCAAGCCATTTTAAAACATGGAGATCGTCAATACAAATGTAAAGATAACTTAATAACTACGTTACTTAGAGCCGTATAGTTTACTTTTTTAATAGTTTGGGGGATAGTGACTTCACAAAGTATAACGTTTTATCTTCGTCAACATGGCAAGGCACTGATAGTTGGTTAATTGGCGGTAGCGTCTGCGCGCGCAATACATAACGTACGGAAGAGGATGCGGAAGTAATTTGAACATGAGCGCGCAGGCAGGACAGGAAGAGAAACGATAGTGCTTTGCGCGTTTTCATTCATGTGTCCGTCCACGTTTTTAAACTAACTGTGCGTGCAGTTAAGAAATATAAAAAAATTATTATATTAGTTGGTCATGGTTACAGTAACAGTTGGTTTCTATGCACACTCTCACTATGCACACTATCAATAAATCGTTTCGCCAGATGTTACATCTAATGGCAATGAATAGTAAATAAATCGTAATGTTTTTCGAAGTGTGGGCATTGGAGTGAATTCCAGTGGATTAAAATTGACAGAGATTTTGCAGTAATGACAGTTGGTGGTAGTCTGTCTTGCATTGCATAATTCCATAACGTAGGCGTATTTTAGAGTAGCATGGTTATAATCGGCAGTCAAAACACACAGGCAGTAATCTTGTCGTTTGTTTTCCTGTGATTTTAGGTTCACACCCAAGGCCAGTATCGTATTTGTGTACAGCATGGATCAAGGGAAGCGCAGTTTAAACACTGACAGTTATGTTGTTTGCGTGTTTGTTTATTTATGTGTGATTTTACAGTCGCACCCGAGGCTATCGCCTTTGTGTACAGCATGGATCAGGCACACCTGTAAGTGGATATTATGCATCTGTCTGTCACCACCTAGCCTTGGCCTAGGGCTAGGCTAACACCTCTGTAGTCTACTTAGGCTCATACATGTACGATTGCATTTCAGCCAACTGCATGGTCCTTTTCAAGGCTTTTGTAACACACAACAGTGAGTGTGTTTTGATTTGGTACAAGACCATGCATTTGTGGTTCCATGAAGTAGGTGTGGCCTTAATCTCTGGTTCCATCTGTATAAATAATCATTGTTTGTAATGGTGTGTCACAATTCTGCCTATTCAGTTGGATGACATACTTGTTTTGGCTCGCTTTGGATACTTTGATAGCTTTCGCTTGGACTACTCGATTGTGAACTACTGTGGGTATTGGATTGCAGATTTGCAACATGTCCTACTTGGTGGCAGTGTTCTCCGACTCCATCTTCAAATACCTGCCCCAGAGTGTCAGCAATGTTGACTTTGATCTGCATTACAGACGTGGTGGTCATGTCAACGACATTCGCCAGAGTAAGATTTGCTTCAGCTTAGATCTGCATGTACAACCAAAAAGGATTTACTTACTTAGGTTTACTTAGGTTGTTCCTGACCGTAGGCTCTTCGGCTTCCTGGCAAGACGGCTTTGTAATCGTAGAGAAATTTCAGTGATTTGTATAACATTATTGACATATTTAATTCATGTTGGACTGTTTCTCATATAACCTGCTTCTTATGTCCAAACTATAAAATATAACATAGAAGCAATACAGTGAATGTAAATATATGTAGTAATTTCACAATTCATGGTGCAAGCTATGTCCACAGCTCTGTATATGTTTCTTGATTGGCAAAATGTACTATTGACAGAGCATACTTATACACATGGTGGTTTGTTTGGTTAACTTTTTAAATGTTGGCTGTTGTATAATAAATAGCCGACTTAACATATACTTTCAGTGCTTGCTGAGACAGACGCGTTGAACGTCGATGCCGTAATTGTACATGTTGGTACCAACCACCTGCAGAGATGAGCACCAACGACTAATTCGAGAGACACAAGAGATATACCCCGGAGTGCCTCTTGTCGTCTCTGCTGTACTCTCCCGCTAAGATGAGTGAGTACCAGTAATATAGTAATGTTATACAACATTTTTGCGTAGCAACAATGCACACAAAGCTGTATTGATCTATTCAATTTGAAATAGAGAAAAAGATTTGTTGACCATGTTCTGAATAATAGAATTGTGCTCAATTACTATTAATACATTTGAATGGCAGTGAAATGTAGTGATACTGTAACCATTGTTGAAATAGTCAGCTTCCATATTCACACAGGTGTTACATATTTAAATTGTTTGAGTACCAGTAAAATATAGATACTCATTGTTTTCTTTGCACAGTGACGACCTGCATGAGACTGGCCTCTTGTGGAACATGCGGCTGCACCAGATAGCTGCACAGATCCCTGGCGTGTGTTTATGGGATTGGGATTGCACCCTCTCCCAACCCAGACACTTCTGCGTGGACGGCAGCCAGCCGCGTTCTGCAGATTCTGTCATGTGACAGACGAAGCCAGCTCATGTAAATACAAATAACAGTACGTTTGTTTCTAGAGTGGAAAACACTTGGACTTATATCATCGGCTTTAGATCAGAAAAAGTGTACTATTTGAGTTTTTATTGATGAAATTAGAGGTATTGCCAATGACTAAAAAGTTACTTAATTGATAGGCTACAGTATGTTAATATTGATGACTATAACTCTTACTAAGAATGACATGTGGACTACCACAGGGCTCATTGCTGGGCCCAAAACGTGTTTTTCTTGTATACAAATGATATTTGTAATATTTATACTTTTTGCTGATGATAATGATATATAACTGAAAAAATGAATGAGATTGCTTTCTAAAGATATATTTCCATGTTGTTACCAATGTTGTGTTTAATATACTTGTACAATTATGGGGAAGTGATTAATAAGTACAACACTTCTATCTTGCCCCATTTCCATGTGTAAATGTTTATGTATTGTATATTGCGTGTAGTGTTAGCAGTTTTTGATGTTGAAAACTTATTACCACAAATGTGGTATTTTTTGTTTCAGCCATGTGTGCATTAAGCTGGTGCATATTGGGAATTATTATATATATATATATATAATATATAATTCCCAATATGCACCAGTTTAATGCATACGTTGTGTGTGTGTCTGTAATTGCAGGGAGGCGGACATTACAGCTGCGGAGTTGTCCCGCGCACGTGCAGACCATCGCCAGCGTATGGAGGCCAAGGCGCGAGCCAAGACCTCCAGGACACCACATCCCCCGTCTACAGGCAGGATCCAGCTCCCGTCCGCACGTACGGGAGATACCAGCTCTATAGCAGGTAGCCGGTACAACATTGAAGATCTGACATTCCTTTTTGGTGAACGGTGGCTCTCAAATTCTCTTTTGTATCAAATTAGTATAATGCTTAATATAGAAGTTCATCATACTAAGTCATGGGTGTGGTATGCATCAGACACACTAAGTCATGGGTGTGGTATGCATCAGACACACTAAGTCATGGGTGTGGTATGCATCAGACACACTAAGTCATGGGTGTGGTATGCATCAGACACACTAAGTCATGGGTGTGGTATGCATCAGACACACTAAGTCATGGGTGTGGTATGCATCAGACACACTAAGTCATGGGTGTGGTATGCATCAGACACACTAAGTCATGGGTGTGGTATGCATCAGACACACTAAGTCATGGGTGTGGTATGCATCAGACACACTAAGTCATGGGTGTGGTATGCATCAGACACACTAAGTCATGGGTGTGGTATGCATCAGACACACTAAGTCATGGGTGTGGTATGCATCAGACACACTAAGTCATGGGTGTGGTATGCATCAGACACACTAAGTCATGGGTGTGGTATGCATCAGACATACTAAGTCATGGGTGTGGTATGCATCAGACATACTAAGTCATGGGTGTGGTATGCATCAGACACACTAAGTCATGGGTGTGGTATGCATCAGACACACTAAGTCATGGGTGTGGTATGCATCAGACACACTAAGTCATGGGTGTGGTATGCATCAGACATACTAAGTCATGGGTGTGGTATGCATCAGACACACTAAGTCATGGGTGTGGTATGCATCAGACACACTAAGTCATGGGTGTGGTATGCATCAGACACACTAAGTCATGGGTGTGGTATGCATCAGACACACTAAGTCATGGGTGTGGTATGCATCAGACACACTAAGTCATGGGTGTGGTATGCATCAGACACACTAAGTCATGGGTGTGGTATGCATCAGACACACTAAGTCATGGGTGTGGTATGCATCAGACACACTAAGTCATGGGTGTGGTATGCATCAGACACACTAAGTCATGGGTGTGGTATGCATCAGACACACTAAGTCATGGGTGTGGTATGCATCAGACACACTAAGTCATGGGTGTGGTATGCATCAGACACACAACTGCAGGCAAATTGTTATGCACAAATTCATAACAAATTTGCTAATATTCAGGAAAGACAACTGATTTTGCTCGTACCTGTTGGATGCAATGGTGGAACTTATTTCATGGGCAGTTTGCAAGTAACTAATTCAGTTAGAAGTAAAGGTGTTGTGTGTTCTAGGAGACACGCTTGGGTGGGGAATACCAGAAACAGTTAAGACCATATTTAAAAATGTAGCGCAGACGTTAGGTAAACAAGTTCCACTATATAGCATTTGTCATCAATAATGGTTTACATATTTGCTAAAATCTCTCTAATAAGTATCCATTACAGACATGTTCATCCATCTGCGGTGTCTCTGTAATCATAGGTGCCAACATTGGCGTGAAAGGTTTCTATGGGCTTGCTCCTCAGAATTCTCAACTTCCTTCAGATGCCATTGCTTATATGTGCCACATATCACATTATTCACATTTCTTGAGACAGGTTGTCACGCAGTGGATTATTACAGGAACCATTGATGTCGATATGCTACTACAGACAAAGGTAAACACAGTGAGTGTCAGGTCTAATAGGAATAGCGGTAAGCTTCACAAGTGCAAGTAAACTACTAATAGGACCAGCCTTAGTTACAGTAGTAGTCAGGCAGGTTATAAAAACGTTAATAGGAAGAGACAGCCAGGAAAGGTAGAGACCTACATTCTCCTCTTATCCATTCGGGGCAGTACTGAAATGCCTCTCACTCTTGATTATGTAAACATTGCTACTCTCTTAATTAATAAACCAGCTGTTTCATTTCGTAAGTAAAAATTCTTTAGGCTTTCAGTAATGACCCACAATGGAAAACAGCTACTAAACAGTTTCCATGTTCTAATGCAGGTAAACGTGATATTCAGGCTGTAGGAAAATGCAATCGTTTGTGCGTTGATGCAGTTACGTGATGCTACTTGTTTTCTGTAATTGGTAAGGGTAACAGACACTATATATCAGATTTAGTGACACACTATGATATGCCACCATGTTTGGTTTATGTAAGAATTTCTTTTGAATCAGGGAAATACTTGCGTCTCGGTTGCATGCTAAAATGTGGTCTTCAGAAAAGTAGGTTCTTACCCTGTTCACCATTGGGTAAAACACATCAGCATATTATTGCAGAAACTCAACAATTTGTTAATGGAATATCTTTCAATAATTGAATAAAATCAGTTAATTATGTTAGCATTGGTTCGGTTCCCACTGGCATTCCCAGCAGACGCTATATTGATCAAATCTTGTTCGACAAGCACATAAGAATGAGACAAGAGTAAGCATGTTAGAGTAACAATTAGACGTGATGAGGACACTTTGTTTGTTTCCAATGTAGTCAGACAGGATAACAAACTATTTCACAGAAGTGATTACAGTTATTTACCCATTGAGCCTGAATATTTGGACACTTTTGGGAACAAAATTGCCGTAGTTATGAATGTATCATGTTCATCTCGTATATCGGTGTGTAGAAATCAGTGTGGTTGTATAATCAAAGACATGTCACAAAATTTGACAGAATGTCCACAATGCAATACGAGTCTCATTACTAATTATAACAAATGTGAAAATTATCATCCCCACATGATGTGTAGCTGGAAATAAAAATTTATTTTAAAATTGGATGACTTAGATAATTGTTAAATTTTTGAGCATGGTAACAATTCGCTATTTCACTCTTCAGAGCCTAATCAGATAGTTAGACATATGTCACAGACGATGAAAGACAAAATTGACCGTGCATAAATGACTGGAAAAACAGCACCTAGTAATATTTATATTGCCGAAAATCCCACTTGTAAACTTACACGCGGTGATACTGACATATCCAAAAAATTTATCAATTTACGTCAAATTTCAAATAGGTGTTTTTTAATTGACCGTCATTACTTAGGAAAGTGTCTGTCCAGTTTTAAGCACAAACTCACAAATTCACATTGGAGGAATGCCGAGATAATTTTGGGGAAAAATGTGAAATATATTCTGATGTTTCAGAAAGGTGATGCTAGAATAAACTGAAATTATCACATGGTTCTTGGAAGTGATGAAGAGTTGATTTGGTATGATTTGTGGATATGACATCATATATGATTTAAACGCAGCCCGTTTCAAAATCAGTATTTTAACTGACTGTGATTCAGCAAATAGGGAGGAATAGGCACGGCAGCTTTACAAAGTGTTATGCGTAGTTGGCATGAAAGTGTCCGGACGAACATGGTGCATTCGTTTTTCAACTATCTAAATAGTATTCCGCAATGTATCGTTAGCGCACAAACAAAAACTAGCTTTTCATATTACCTTAATGCGTACTGGTTTCAATGTGCATGGCAAACAACATTTACAGCGGTGCCGGAACAAGATAAGCGAAATCCACTCTTGCTGACTAATAACATTACAGAAAATCAGTTCAGGTTGATTGTTCAAGGGGAAAATGCTAATCATCTGAATACATCTATAGCATTAGAAGTTCAAACATTAATTGATAGAACTCTCCCAAGACCTGCACATGACACTGTGCATTGTGCAACTAACATAGCAACATTCAAAAATCAGATAAATACTTCAAAGGGTAAACTATTAAAGTGTATTATGAAAGGTATAGATCTGGTCCAGGCAGGAAAAGTCAGAATGATTCAAAATTGGGAACAACATGGGTGGGCATTTGTAACTTCAGAAGACCAAAACCAATCGGGTAATGATCATGATTATTCAATAAACACAGCTAGTGTAAATTTACTTACACAGTTAAATGTTAGTGCTACTAAGACATTCCGTGATGTTGTTGTTCAGTACCTTCCTGTTCCGGCACCAGAAGATGGCATTTGCGTTGTCAAGTTTCTTAACATATGTACATGCTTATGTTTTGTTCACAAAGGACAGCCATAGTTTTGTAAGCATTTACATGCAGTGCTAGCAACTACCCATAATTGCCTTGACCGTTTAAAGTTGTTAGAACTGTATTTTGCTTCTGTCCCTAAAATACCTCCCGGTTTGTCTAGACTGTTCCCCGCTAGAAATAATCTATAAGGTCGCGATAATGTTTTCTTTTGTATCCAGTCATTATTGCAAATGTCTCGGC
This sequence comes from Escarpia spicata, assembly GCA_963995525.1. NCBI lineage: Eukaryota > Metazoa > Annelida > Polychaeta > Sabellida > Siboglinidae > Escarpia > Escarpia spicata. The sequence goes on along the minus strand of OZ023205.1, from coordinate 73,601,061 downwards.
AGGCAACTAAATTAGAGGTACAGCAAGCTAAGAAGGGTGAGTAACTTAAAATTCTTCATGATCCAGAGACACCAGCAGCCCCAACATCTTTCCCAGGTAGACTCCCTTTAAGACATCCTCATAGTGCAGGTTTCAGGAGGAAGGGAGGACCCATGTCTATAAAAAGTAGTGCTTATGAGTTGAAATTCCCTGTGTTTAACACGGCTGACCCCTACCAACCCTCAGGTCAAAACTCCACATAATGCTAGAGAAAGATGGGGTGGGAGGAAAAGATCTTTGCACAAGAAACGTGGTTTGACAATAAGTGAGGTAGCTTCAGAAAATGCTCATATTTTGGCCTACAAACTTAAAAGGTTAGCAATAGCACGTTTACACCAAAAAAGTTTCGGTTAAACCAGGAATTAACATAGCTCACTCCAGGGTCAGTTCAGTTAAACCAGCAGTCAATGTAGCTACACCAGCGGTTAGTGTAGCTGCACCTGTGGTTACTGTAGCTGCATCAGTGGTTAGTGTAGCTGCACCTGTAGTTAGTGTAGCTGCACCAGTGGTTAGTGTAGCTGCACCAGTGGTTAGTGTAGCTGCACCAGTGGTTAGTGTAGCTGCACCAGTGGTTAGTGTAGCTGCACCTATGGTTAGTGTAGCTGCACCTGTAATTAGTGTAGCTGAACCAGTGGTTAGTGTCATCACATCGGGAGCTAGTATAGTCAGACCTGCAGTCAATATACTCAGACCTGTTGTCAGACCGGGAGCTAGCATAGTCAGACATGCAGCTAGCATAGTCAGACCTGCAGGCAGTTTACTCAGGCCAGAACTCGGTATAGTCAGATGTGTAATCAGATCAGCAGGTAGTAGTCAGAACATGAGTTAGTAGTCAGACCAGGAGTTAGTAGTCAGACCAGCAGTTAGTAGTCAGAACATGAGTTAGTAGTCAGACCAGGAGTTAGTAGTCAGACCAGCAGTTAGTAGTCAGACCAGGAGTTAGTAGTCAGACCAGCAGTTAGTAGTCAGACCAGCAGTTAGTAGTCAGACCAGCGGGTAGTAGTCAGACCAGGAGTTAGTAGCCAGACCAGCAGTTAGTAGTCAGACCAGCAGTTAGTAGTCAGACCAGCAGTTAGTAGTCAGACCAGCAGTTAGTAGTCAGACCAGGAGTTAGTAGCCAGACCAGCAGTTAGTAGTCAGACCAGCAGTTAGTAGTCAGACCAGCAGTTAGTAGTCAGACTAGATATTAAACCACGAAGAAATTGTGAGACGCTACATCTGCATTGGGGTAACAGCGTGGTGATCGCCTTTGCCAAGTAAGACCAGAAAAAAAAACGGCTCTTTTCAGAGCCACAACTCTATAAAAGAGTTTGCTACCATCATATCAGTGTTCAATAAAAATAAAAAGTATACATGTGAATAATAAAAATGTACTGAATAAATCGACTGAATGCGACTAATGTGAGAAAACCGCAGTCCATATTGATTACAATCATTACCTACATATTAAGACGTTTTTGCTAGCTACCTGGCAGTATTTTAAATGTTTGGTTTCTGCAAATCGTGGTAACAATAATCATCAGCAAAATACAAGCCTTTAATGCCGTCGGAATAAAAATACGCTTGCATATCATACATGTTCGTTACCAAATTAGCACATTTCGATAAAGTCTCTATTTTGAGGAAACGGGCTCTGCAGATTATATGATGACTATTTTGCACTATTCAAATCAATCAACACGCATTTATCGTCGTTTTATTTCAAATACACTGGCACACCATGCATGTTCGTTACCAAATCAGCACAATTCGATATCCAAAGTCTCAATGTTGGCTAAATTAGCGAAGCGTACGGAGTTTTTGAGGAAACAGACTACCTAATTTAGTGTATAATAAACAGATAGACGAGACATGGGCATATCCAATATTTTTCTTAAATGCCATAGTCGATTCAATATTTGAAAAAGCGTGCGTTAACAAGAAGGCAATAATTGTCCTATTGTTATATCTCAAAAACTACACAACATAGAACCACAAAGTTGATATTTTTTTATAGATGCGATGATCTCAAATACATTACATTTGACCTTCACCGACTTTAAATATACCTGCCAATTTGAAATGTGCGCCATTTTAAAAGATGGCGGCAGACAAAGCTTGTTATTCCCTTGTCTTGATATTTTCATATCGTTGAAACTTGAAGTTGGTGTCAAAACGTGTTTGGGGATGTGACGAAGTTAAGAGTGTTTCTTAGATATTCTCTAAAACGGGCAATGTCACTTCAAAGACGTTAGCTTATGATGTCTATACCTTCTAAATCTACAGCAACGATTTCAAAACATTTCACACTGCTCACTGACACCCGCCGCATTGGCACTACTGCATTGTGCATCGCTGGTTGGCTTTGAAACACCGACACTCTGCAACCTTCGCACGATCGCACGGCAAGCTGTGCCTGCAGGTGGCAGTGTCATCAACTGCACCTCCCATTCAGACATTCTCCTTTTGAGTCCAGCCGAAGTCTACCGGACTGGGCAAGTGTGGTTCATTCAGTTAATTTGCTCTTCGAGGACCCTCCTCCTTTATGAGATGTTCTGCCGCACAGCTCTTCAGCTGCTCCAAACACCTTTAAAGCATTCTCCTTCTTCCAGTGTTCCTATTGTTGGCCGTAGTTTCTCATACTCTGATGCCACTCTATATCTGTATGCACATACTGTGTCCCCGTGACATTTCCACCATTTAATGATGTGTCGACTTGCCGTACCTCGGTTATGTTGGGGCACTAGACGACACAGAACACTGGTCAGCTGAGGTGGAGGTCAATGGTCACGCCACAAAGTTCAAACTAGACACGGGTGCAGCTGTCTCTGTGGTCAGCGATCAAGAGGCGTGGCTTAATACAGAAAAGCTGCTACCGATCAAGGCAAAACTGCGCTATCGTAACAAATCACTCGATGAACTGGTGTACGTCATCAGAAACCAAGAGTATTTTCTACTCAGTCGTCGAGCGTATGTCGGTCTTGACTTGGGTCATACATGTCGACAACGTCCAAGAAACAACGAGTCAGAAACCAAACTACCGTGCCAAGTACAGCTCTCTCTTCAAAGGCATCGGTAAACTGAGAACCGAACATCACATCACGCTGTGCGCAGACGCCACTCCAGTCTGTTTGTACACCGCAAGGAAAATCGCCCATCCTTTACTTCCACAAATACAATCTGAGGTTGAGTCGATGGTGCGACAGGAGATCATATCAGCGGTGACCGTGCCGACAAGATTGGGCTCCGGCATGGTTCCTGTCTAGAAGGCAAACGACTCCGTGCGGATCTGCGTAGATCTGACGCAACTGAACAAGTGATTACAGCGAGAGATACACCCGATGTCATCAGTGGACGAAAGCCTTGCAAAATTGGGCAGCAGCAAAGTCTTCTCAAAGCTTGACGCCAACAGCGACTTCTGGCAGCTTCCGCTTGACGACGAGTCGCGGCTGCTGACGACTTTCATCACACCACATAGGGTCATGTTCTAGTTAGACTTCCTGTCCGTTGCACGAAGAAAAGTGCAGTGTATTTTTGAGAAATGATTTTTTTTCAAAATTCACATGCTGTGACATAAGTACATTTGAGTAGGGAGATTTTCATGTGTGATTGTAGAAGGTGTTGACTGTAAAATGGTGGATTTCTAGATGATTTGAATAAGCGGAAAGATATTTGGCAGCAATTTGTCTGTGTGACCTGTTTGCGGAGTAATTCTTGCTGGCATTGGTAAATATTGACGGGTGTCACACATACAGGCATTTTACGAGAGCTGGAAGTATGCAATTTTTTTTTAATCCATCAGCATGTCAGTGATATGATGATAACAGCAGGTGATAAGTTTAAGACATTTTATACGTCACGTTTTCTTATAATCAGACAAAACGTTAACATGGTTGCCTATGGGAAAACCAACAGTGTGCTGACCCCAATAAAGACCCTGGCAACGGAAGCATGCTATTGTCATTGCATAATCATGGAGGACGCATTTTACTTCAAAAATCTTGAAACAACCACTGATAATATATGTATGGCAAAACAACAGTTGAACGGGACAAACCGTTTTTTGATATTACAGACTTCTCATCAGTCTGCAAGTCCAAATCACAGTGTCGGAACGCATGTCTTATAGGGGGTGGGGTGTGTATGCTACTAGTTAAGCCTCAATTTGCTAATCTGTATAACAATGAACCAATGACATTGCAGCTGGGTGATCCATCAATCTTTTTCGTTTACTTCTGCTAGTTAAACACACTTTAAGATCTTGTCATTGACCCTAATGAAGCCTGACGACAGTGACTAGCTGAAGTCGGCTGTAGCCTGCGCCTGTTATCAGATACTGTCTACTGGCAGGACCTTCTGGCCAATCAAGCAAATGGCATTGTTTTCTGAAAATCTGCTAATTAGGCTGTGAAATATTATGTAATTGAAGTGCATAAGACGTCTGACCTTTTGAGAATTCACACCCTGAGGTGACGTTTTGTTGATATTTACCTTTGTAAATAGGGCACAGGGTCATAAAAACAATATAAATTTGAATGTAACATATAACAACTCGCTGTACTGAATATTCTTATAAAACACATATTGGACTTTCTGGAAAACTGTTATAGGAGTTCATACGTGCCACCTGAGAATGTTGTGCTAGATTAGAAATTGTCCGACAGTGCAATGCTTATTCACACGGTGCCCTGTCAAGTAGGGTGGCTCTTTTGAAATGTGTATAAAAAACAAACACGTGGATGAATTACCAAAAAATACCACACAGTGTATGAGATAGGAGAGCCTATAAAATGTGTTAGTTTCAACATTTTTCTCCAAAATTGCCTTGCCTACTTGGGGTCATGTTCTAGTTAGACGAAGAAAAGTGCAGTGTATTTTCTAGAAATGATTTTTTTCAAAATTCACATGCCGTGACATAAGTGAATTTGAGTTGGGAGATTTTCATGTGTGATTGTAGAAGGTGTTGACTGTAAAATGGTGAATTTCTAGATGATTTGAATAAGCGGAAGGATATTTGGCAGCAATTTGCCTGTGTGACCTGTTTGCGGAGTAATTCTTGCCGGCATTGGTAAATATTGACGGGTGTCACACATACAGGCATTTTACGAGAGCTGAAAGTATGCAATTTTATTTAAAATCCATCAACATGTCAGTGAGATGATGATAACAGCAGGTGATAAGTTTAAGACATTTATACGTCACGTTTTCTTATAATCAGACAAAAGGTTACCATGGTCGCCTATGGGAAAACCAACAGTGTGCTACTGCTTCAACCGGCTACCATTCGGGATCAGCTCCGCTCCGTGACCTGGGCCGCTATTATGAAGCAATGGTAGGCCCTACATACGATCATTCGTGTGAAAGTATTTACGGGGACGTTTGAAGTAGTTTACGTGAGGTTCCAATAGTTCGTGAAATCGGACCCATTTCGCCATCTGCCGGTTGGTCCGTCCGTCTCAGAGCGACCGACCATACAGCGGACTTGGTACAGATACTTACAAAAGGTGATTCCAGGGATGTCAATAATAGGGCTGGTATTCATGTTTACTTGTGGGTAACACTGCCACTGATAAGAGTTATATGTCTACGTGTCTATACATTAATTAGCAAAAACCCTAAGATCATTACGCCAATGTGAGGAGGGGTGTGTGCAATAGTTACGGCATGTTTCATTAATAGGCTCTATCTAAAGGAAACTGTAAGGTATGTGCAATTAATCATTGTGTAAAATGACGTGGACAGATTGTATAACGATACATAGGAGTGGGAACCGGGAGAGGGGGCTTGGGGAAGGCTTAGCCACCAATATATTTGGTGAGGCGCTGGAGATAATACAATGTTGTTCACAGCGCTTTACAACAATATACAAATGTATGTTAAAAATAATATACGGGACTCAAAAACAAGGAAGATTTTTTCAAGTTTCTTGGAGAAACAATCCAAGCGGACCAATGGCCATAAGACAAGGTGGTGTGCGTGACAGTGACAATTGGTGACAGTGTAGCTGCTTATGGGACAGTCATGGATGAATTGTGTTCTCACGAGGAGGTAGACGCGCGTGTAGTGTACCTTCAGCAAGGGGCGAAGACGGTCGTGGTGCGCACTGTAGACACGGATGTTGTCGTCATCTTTGTTGGATTGTTCTTCTGTTTGACAACGACGGTCGGTAACTTCCAACTGTGGGTGGCATTCGGAAGAGGGCGAAATTTCAGAAGCATACACGTTAACACCATTTCTGACAGCCTTGGAGAGCGGAAGGCTAAGGGACTCCAGATGTTCCATGCCATGACTTGCTGTGATGTAGCTTCAGCGATCCATGGCGTGGGGAAAGGTCACATTGGAAGACTTGGTCTGAAGTTCCTGGTGTGACAGAGGCATCTGCAACCATAGCGAGGTTGCCGTTTGCTAAGTTAGAAGTGACATTCAAGGTCATGGACACACATACATGCACACATACATGCATACAGACATAACCACACACATACATTCGTACATATATACAAAAACAGATATGGTATTGAAAAAGATGTATTTCACGTTCAGTAACATTTGACCTTGAAATTCACGGTCAGTGACACAAAATCTGACGTGGAGCTCCCTCTAGTCGGAATCGTTGTGAAATTTTACATATATCGTCCAATTGTTATGCTTTTATCCGGCAAATAACGATACTATCCCTTAGACACCCTACTAAATGGAGAACCACTCCGGTGATGCCGTAGCGTCGTTGTAGGCGATCCAGTAAGTAGTATTGCGTGATCTACCGTGTCAAACGCGGCGCTTATGCTGGCCGTACATTGTACAACTTTTGTTGCGAGTTGCGTGTTTGATCAACAAATGTTGATCAGTCGTGCAATGTACGATGGTTCGCAACTCAATAAAGTTCCAGTTGCGTGTTGATTTGTCCATGCACAACAGTTGTTCAACCGTTTCGAAAATTGAATCGCAGCAACAAACGTTGCGTAAAGTACAATGGTGTCAGACGAGACATCGCGCAGACGAGACGTCGCGGTAGAGCATGCACTGGTTGAACGTTCTAGAAGTGGCTCCAGTGAACTGGATACGCATCAGTTCAAAAGACTCAATAGTTCGTTTTAGTGAGCATCTTGCATGGTAACGTGTTCCTGTGGATGACACCGACACCACCACCACGTCGAGCCACACGAGGAACGTTGATGAACGTACACTGGTATATCCGTTCGGCGTCAGTTCGGCGATTATCGGTTTGTTAGTGTTCTTTTTCAGCTACGTTTCCGTTATGGCTAAGATGTCAATGTCGTGGTCGGTAACGAATTCATTGTTGGTTAACGTTTTATTTCTGACAGATCGAGCATTGAGGACAGCGACTGACAGAGCGGTCTTTGTCAGGCTCGTACTATCGCGTGTAGAAACGTGAACTAAGTCGCACGGATCACTACGGCGAGCTGATTTGCACAATGTTGTTCTGGGGATATGTGTGCTGGCAGTTACTACCACATACATCGCTTGACCTGACGGTGAGGCCGATTGCACAACGAGGCGCAGTGTGTATTGAAGTACGGTTCTTGCCGGCTCGACACCCACGCGGTGGTACGGCTATCCCAAGTAGCTGCAATAGGCAATACACCGGCTCGGAGAGTTTATTGTCTTTCGTTATTACCTTTCTATGGCGCAGCAGTTCGTGCTTGGCGTATCGAATATGGGTCAACATAGGTAGAACAGTGTCGTTTTCGTTAACACGAACAGGTGTGATTGCTGGCTGTAGTGTCCAAATATCACAAATTCCAATCATCATTGTTAAAAAAATCAGCATCTATGAAACACAGCTGCCACCAGGGGCGCTCAACTAAGATGGAACTAGTCCCCCCAATATTTAGAGAATAGGTGTTTCTTGGGATGCAATTGCAAGTTTTTGGTGAGCCTCAATGTGTTTTTTTTTTCGGGAACCTATGGGTGCGTGCAATTGAACGTTTTGGTGAGCCTCAAGCGGGGTGTAATTTGTAGTTTATGGAGAGCCACAAGATGGTTTTTGGGGGGAGCCTCAAAGGGGGTTTTGCAATTGGAGGTTTTTGGTGAACCTCAGCGTCCCGAATATTCACCACGATCCGACGCCAATGCCATAATATTTATCACACAAAATATAAGGTTGCAATGACCATGTACGTGTAACCTGGAGCTTGTTGATTTGCACAATAGCAATTTGCAATGTTGTTAACATGTACATTTCTCATTCGTTTGTCTCGTTTGGTTGCGCGTAATTAGTGGTTTACTATTGTTAATGTGGGAAATATATAGTGCGATATAATGAAAATTCAACCATTCAATATTGCGTTAATCACTGCATATATTGTTCGTTATAAATTGAGACAACAAACATTAAAGGCGACATATCAACACATGTCAGGATGGATTGTGGTTTAATTTTGAGCATCCTTTATAGTACATGAACACACACACGCACGCACACACACACACACACACACACACACACGCACGCACGCACACACGCACACATGCACACACGCACACACACGGACGCACAGACGCACAGACGCACAGACGCACAGACGCACAGACGCACACACGCACACACGCACACACGCACACACGCACACACGCACACACGCACACACGCACACGCACACGCACACGCACACACACACACACACACACACATATATATATATATTTGTATTTTAAGTAAACTTTATGTGTAGGTAGATGAACACAACCAAAAACGATGTAACGCCACACAACAATGAGCGGCCGACTTTATTTACTCTTGCACAGCTCCAAATACATACAACCGTGACACACTGTTTGCGCAGTTTCCTTAGTATCAACACTTATGATAAGATTTTAAGACAATTAAAGCAAAATGTGTATTTATTTAACACGCTTAAATCTACACGTGTACGCGAAGTGTTGAGCACAGGGACTACCAATGACGTGAGCCGTACACGTTGAAATCGCGTTCTAAAGAGACTGACGAATTAGTAATATAAGGTATAGACAAAGAGTTTTTGACAACTGTAAAAATAAATGTCAACGAAACGGAAAGGTCGATGTGGGTGAACGTGTCCCGTATTGTTTCTGCTGGCATTTCTTCAAGAGCTGGCAACGATGGACGCGGAACGTCTGATCTCGTCGCCTGTGTATGCAACAGTGTCACTCTGGAGAGTCACTCTGGAGAGTCACTCTGGAGAGACACCCTGGAGAGACACTCTGGAGAGACACTCTGGAGAGTCACTTTGGAGAGTCACTCTGGAGAGTCACTCTGGAGAGTCACTCTGGAGAGAAACTCTGGAGAGACACTCTGGAGAGTCACTCTGGAGAGACACTCTGGAGAGACACTCTGGAGAGACAGTCTGGAGAGACACTCTGGAGAGTCACTCTGGAGAGACCCTGGAGAGACTCTGGAGAGACCCTGGAGAGACTCTGGAGGACGAGACGAGACTCTGGAGGACGAGACTGTGCTGTGGAGAGATTGTGCTGTGGAGAGACTGTGTTGTGGAGATACTCTGAGAGACTCTGAGAGACTGAGTCGCCCTGGAGATTCGCCCTGGAGATTCGCCCTGGAGATTCGCCCTGGAGATTCGCCCTGGAGAGTCGCCCTGGAGAGTCGCCCTGGAGAGTCGCTCTGGAGAGTCGCTCTGGAGAGTCACTCTGGAGACACACTCTGGAGAGAGACTGGAGAGACACTGGAGAGACTCTGGAGAGACTCTAGTGATCTGATATTGTTAAATTGCAGATATTATATGAAAAACAATATATGTACACCAGAGACACACTGGGATTGTTGGAGGGAATCAAAATTTTTTGTGATAACTGAAGGCGAATTGTTCTGTACGGCAATGCGAATGGAATGGGCTGATTTAGGCCATTGGCCATTGTTGGTGCCCATATGTCACGCTGTTCCAGTGCTTGTCGATTCTGGCCTTAAACTGTGTGACGGTCTGTGTGACGCATCCACCACATGTTGTGGGAGCCTGTGCACATGCATGTAAGTATTAAAAATTAATATACACGTTCAGTTACATATAACTGTTGTCTATTCCTGTCAGCAAACTTCATGTGAAAACTGACATCAACTGATTGACATTCTTATTTTGTTTTCTGGCGGTGCAGCACATGATCAGCCAACGATGAGGCTTGATGACCCGGTCGAACTTCCTGAGATTGCATCTTCGTTACCAGAGTCCTTAAAGACTAGTAAGTTTGTACCACATTGTATTTGCCGTAGCAGTTATATCTTTTGAAATAAAAAAGTACGTAGTTTAACTCAGAATGCGTTAACAACCTGCCTTTGCCTAAAGTAAAACCAAACACAGAGTAATTGGGTTATTCATTATAATGCCAGGAATGTTTTAATGTGCATAAATGTACTTGTTATTTTGGCAAGTACAGTTAGAGTTACAAATCACTTGAGAGTTACAGTAAAATTTCTTAGTTTTTCTCCGTATATAACTATTTGCCCGGTATATGTATTTTCACTTGTTCTTTCAGGTATCCTTGGTGGGTCTTGTTACTGGTTATTCTAACCTGCCAATTATCATCTGTTGACAGGTCTCAGTAACATGAAAATGCCGCCATCAACTAGGAAGAGGGATCGATCCAAGGGGGCAGAGTTGACTGTCATTGGCTTGCCCAAAAGGATGAAAAAGGACAAACCGGTTAAATTCCTCACCAAGCTTACTGTAGAGAGGTTATGGTATGCCATTGTAGCTGAAATGGCCGAGACAGCACTACACACTGGTCGCTTGTCAGCTTCGGACGTCTCGAGAACAGCGCGGACTGCTGCATGCCTTGACAGCAATGTCTGTTTAAGGGCAATACAGAAGCACAGTGCAGCAGATGGCGTGTGGCATTGCGCAATGTGCACATTGCCACTGGATGATAATGAAGATGATTGAGTTCCATGTGATGGCTTAATTTTTAAGTTACATTAATCTGCGAGGTGTGTTACTATGCGATAGCTGCCTTCATGTGTACAATTTTGTTTGCACGTAAGGCAAAAGTATGGTCTTTTATATTATAGCCAACAAATGATCAAGGATATGTGGAATTCTCACTAGATTAAAACACTACATACCAATATACATCCTAAAAATAATATATTCTTCACTGTTTACGTCACACCTAAGGTATTGTATATTAGCATGGGGTGGCAAAGTAAACAAACGAATAAACAAACTATGAAAACAGCAATTAGATCTACATCAAACAGTAAATATAATTCACACAGTACACCATTACTTAAAGAACTAAAACTATTAAACAGATGACCTTTATAAACTATCATGCACGACATTTTTCTACAGATATAAAACCGTCCCAGAATATTTCCAAGACATGTTCTCTACTAATGAAAGTATTTTTAGACCAGAAAGACAAAGAAAGGCACTCCAACACTTTAAAAATACAATAAATAATTTCCAACAAAACTAACTGATATCAAGAAAAACTTTCTTCTACAAATTGCCATGGAAAAAATTAACACCCATTCATGTCAAGATAAATATCAGGTGGCATTAACTGTGATTACTATACCACAATCATTATGTATTCATGGGGGGTCTGTACGATAGCGATCTCTCAGGTCTTAGTGCAGGCCTCCCTGGATCATCCAAACTGCAAAATCTGTACAAACTGTTTCTTTTACTATGCATGTATGATGATCTAAAAATAAGCTTCACTTCAAAGATAAAAAAAAAAAATGGTGTTGTTTTAGTCGAGTTGCCGCCCTACTATGTTCAATATGGAACCCGGAAATGTTTGGTAGTGTAAGATTGTTTTGATGAATCGTGTAGGTTATGGGTCCCTCAACTCAAATCAACGGGACGGCAACGCGCCATCCTTGGGCAATTTGTGGGAGCCAGGCATATCCAAGATGGCTACCGTGAACGTAGGTCATATTAGAAAATGTGTTGCATCTTTGCACTGGAGCATGCTAGGAACATGATTTTGGTGTATATACACATGTTTTGGCATACGAGGAATGCAATGGAACCATTTCCAATGATGTCCGACTATGTTCGCATCACAAAAATTCAAAATGGCCGCCATTTTCACCAAAAATCGAGCATAACGTTTGATTGGTTTATGCTAGAGACACGATTTTGGTGTCCATCCCAATATTTTGCCATATCAGGATTTCAATGGAACGATTTCTAATAATGCCCGACTAAGAAAACCTGACCAAAATTCAAAATGGTAGCCATTTTTACAGCCAGAGACACGATTTTTGTGTCTACACCTGTTTTAGCATATGGGCAAGAAAACAGTACTGGTACACACTTGTACTGCCTTAATTAAAAGTGAAATTGTGTACAAAAATGTTTTCGACACCATTATACAACAGCATGGATACCAGGATGTAACGCGAACTCATTTACGGCAACGAGAACCCATCTCGCCAACAGTATGAAGGACAGAATCAGCGAGTACCAATCAACAGAAGTGCTGGTCATCTTCGTTCGCTATGATGACCCGTCAGCAAAGGATCATGAACGAATCCGGCGTGCAGGTGAATGGGCTATTGACTACAACATCACAATACCCAGCAAGCTCCCATGCCGCGATGCCATCATGAAGAGCAAGGCAAATAAGAAGGCTCTCATCAGGGTTCTCCACATTCAATTTGGGCAACAATGTGACGATGGTTGGAAGAGAAGAGGGCGTGTACACCCATGATGAAGCAGATATTAATATCATTAGTTATCTTCTGGAGTTTGTGAAGAATGATAGGAAAAATGTACGAGTGATCAGCGATGACACTGACGTCTTTGTTCTGCTTATCTTCTGGGTGTGTAGTACGCAGCTAACAGCCCGTGTGCAGCTAGATCGATGGAGTGGGGCTATCTTCAACATCAATGAAAGTTCTTTCCTCCTTGATCCGAAATCACTCCAACTGCTTAGTATGCATGCACTATCAAGCAAAGCGATGGCGCTAAAGGTATTTAGCCATGACCACTAGCTATGGCCTCTACACTCTCTTCGGTGAAGAGGGTGCTACTCTCGAACAGTTGATGGAGACTGGACGAAAATGCATCTGCTCGCTCTATTGTGTTGCTGAAAGTACAACCATGGCTTAAAAAACGACCAGAGGGAAAGCTGTACGTATAAAGACTCTTCCTCCGACATACAGTAATCTGGCCTACCATATCATGCGAGCTCACTACCAAGTCATGCCCTGGTAGGCAGCAGATCAGCAGATTCCGCCCGTGGTTGATATCGTTGATTATGGATGGGAGTTTGTTATTGGTGCAGGGGATGTGCTAACTCCATGCATCGCAAGAGGACCAGCAGTCCCCTGCCCTCATGGACGTCATCAACTGCTGTGTAAAGATGTAGTGAAAGCTTGCAACAGTCATGCATGCAGCTGTCAATCTGTAGGATTGCCTTCACACCGTACTGCTTCTGTGTTGGTAAAACCATGTGCCTCAACCCGGTCACCAAACATGATAAGCATGAGAGTGAAGCTAGATATGATAATGAGGAAGAAAGTGACAGTACATAGGAAATAGAAGAGGAGGATGAGAGAGAATGGCGGGACTAAACTTTTTTAGGAGAATGTAGTGTGAATGGCGTCCCTTTCATATATTGTCAATGTCAAAATGAAACCTGTCATTACAAAAATGCCCTCAAATGGTGTTTAATCATCGAGTTTCATCAAATTTACAACTGAATACTTCTTACTTTGAATGTTGTACTTTTTAGTGTTGTACGTGTATGATACAGATTCATTCGTAATTACTGCACGTCATTTTTCAAAGCTTTTGTATGTTTCTTGTCAGAAGTAGCCATACATGTAAGTATGTATGTATATATATAGCTATTAGCATACTCGTAGCTCAGTCAGATCATTACAAATGAAGAACTGTAAATAAATGTTACCTTACAAAAGTCATAATTTTAACAACAGCTTTATTGTCATGTCACATCAATACAAAATCATTGGAAAAAATTCAAGTGAAGTCATTATGCACAAAAAAATCATGTTTCTAGCATCATCCAATCAAAAGTCATGGTGTATTTTGGATATTTTCGATAAAAATGACGACCATTTTGAATTTTGGTCAGGTGTTCATAGTCGGACATCATTGGAAATGGTTCCATTGAAATCCTGATATGGCAAAACATAGGGATGGACACAAAAATCGTGTCTCTAGCATAAACCAATCAAACGTTATGCTCGATTTTTGGTGAAAATGGCGGTCATTTTGAATTGTTGTGATGTGAACATAGTCGGACATCATTGGAAATGGTTCCATTGCATTCCTCGTATGCCAAAACATGTGTATATACACCAAAATCATGTTCCTAGCCTGCTCCAGTGCAAAGATGTAACACATTTTCTAATATGACCTACGTTCACGGTAGCCATCTTGGATTTGCCTGGCTCCCACAAATTGGCCAAGCATGGCGCGTTGCCATCCCGCTGATTTGAGGTAAGGGACCCATGACCTATACGATTCAGCAAAAACACCTTACACTACCAACCATTTCCAGGTTCCAAAAATGGCAACTCGACTATTTACACCATGTGTCCATGTGTCCAAGAACTGCGCGTGTACTGTAACTGCTTTGTTACATTACATTACTGCTATTATTTCTTTGTTTAAAAATTCAGTGAAGTGTTTATAACTGTATTGTGTATTGTTGTCCTTATGTTTCTTAACAGTTTAATTTAAATTTCATATAAATTTATTCTCAGTGTGCATACAACCTAGTCACAGTAGTAAGAAATTCCTAGCTGGTGTTAACGTGGCCGTTAACACTTAAATATAAGACTACAAAGTAAGTTTGTCTGCTGCCCTGGACTAGCCCAGTGATAAGATAATGTTCGTTCCCTATCCAAATAGAGTCCATTGGTTGACGTCCCCACATGTCTTTCAGCAAACCTATTTTAGCCTTTTTAGGCAAATTTTGCCGGGCTACTTTAATTGCGTAATATTTTGCTTAACTGGCATAACTAGTAGCAGCGCCCGCCTATTAGTCTAGGTGTTCCATTTAGTTTTGGGTGACAGTTAGGGTTAGAATAATAGGACAACTAATTTGCGTGATAGCATGCTTGGTAGAACTCGGAAGATTAATCATTTGATCCCGCCAAGACTCCAGTTACGGCGATCAGACTCAGGCTAGAGGAAACACACGAACAATAAATAACCCCGGGTGGGGTACGGCGACCGGAGCAGAACTCACGAAAGAATAGCGCAGCCAAGTTAGGTTACGGCGACCGGAGCAGAACTCACGGAAGAATAACGTAGTCATGTTGGGTTACGGCGAGTCGGCGACCATAGCAAATAATGCGTCTCGTAGGAGTAGCGGCGCCTGCTAGTTATGCGCATGCGCAACTAAACTCGCGGAAGATTAGCGGGGCGAAGTCGGGTTACGGCGACCGGAAGAATAACCACGTCGTATTTATTTATTATTGACCACAACCTTTGGCACAATTATAACAATGTAAAAACCAGATGTTTAAGCCAATACCTCTAATCTAACATTCACTCATAAAAATTGAAATATATTCCGCATACCTTCGGTATTTCTTCTACTCTATATATGCATTGAGAAATTTAACGTCAAAGCCACCACTGGGTATAAAGACTTCGTGTTTGCCAACCGCACCGTAATGATTTCTCTCCACAGAAGAGACCAGATTACATGTCTTTGCTCTGTCGGGTTCTGGACTCGTCTGCTCTATCCTACCTTCAAACCTCAGTACCTCCACCCTATACCTAGCATCAGTCATGTGATCCCTGCTGATGCTGACGCCATTGTAACAATTTCAATACCATCCAATAGGTGATACTCTATATCAACAAGTTTAAAATCTTCATTATAACGACATCACTATACGCCGTAATATTATTCCATTAAAAATTATGTCCATATCACCACAATCTATTCACATGGAGCGGCCAATCATGTTATAAATATTACACGTTGTATTCGTCAATCCTCCCTGTCTACCCTAAGGTATTCATGTACGTACGTGCAGTTATAGTATGACTGGTCTGTAAACTGGGCTTAGAGTTCTAAACCCGAGTCTAAGCTAAAGGAAGGAATTCAATTTTATAACTTAGGCTGCGTATCGTGTCATCTTTAACTGTCGTCTTGATCGAGCAACCCTTATTCTTGGACAGCGATACCAATAGCAAGTCATTAGAAACGGGATTAACTTGTCATTCCATATCGGCTTAACCTAGGTAAACTATGAATTTAATCTGTTTGCTGACGATTGTGTATCAGATTAAAATATCGATTAGTTGAAAATGATATTGTTAAATGAAAGACCGTTGACAGAAAGTCGGTTGGATATTTATTTCAAAGAAAACAAATCTTATATAATGCAGTGTATATAGAAAAGAAATCACAAGATAGAAGGATATCTACAAGTAAAGTTCCACACCCAAAACATCTCAACTTTCATATACGGACTATTGATTGACTCGACCAAAACATCCAACTTTTTTATAATCTAACGAAAACATCTCACCAAGAAGCATGCTTTGATACATTGGCGCATGCGCCATGGTGCAGTACTTATAGCCACGTGCTATAAAACGATCGTTATCTTGGACACTTGTTGCTATTTGTCGCAGAAGACGCGGTTTAGACGTCTTCTTCCATTTCAACACCAGATTTCTTACCAAACGGTAAGTTCAGAGCAATGAAAGTTTAATTAAACATTATATTTAACACACAGTCTAATCTGCTATAATTGCGCAGTCGGTGGTAATAGCGATTGTCGTGGAGAGAAAACGATTACTCAATCGTTTATGACTTATGCCAACCCGTATCGTCAGCGCATCGGCTTCATTGCCAAAAAGACTATCCTTTGTGAACAATATAGACTTCATTCGAGCAATGGACACAGTGTTTGTTTGCGCATAAATGCAAGCGCGCATCAGCTGGTGCGTGCGAGAGTATATGTGCTGGCACCAAGGCACATATTGCATTCAACAGTATTGAGCTCTTTGTTCGATAATTATGGTTGGTGACAATAATGACAAATAACTATAAACACATTTTTGACATATGGTGTTATTTTGAAGTTGACATAATGCAAACGACTCTTTCGAATGGAACGGTAATGTTCATCTCAGCCATGGAACTGGGTCAATATACGGTGCTCTATATGCGTAAGCACTAAGGAGTCTCATGTAAAGTATATATGTTATCACTTTAAATTGCTAAAGGTATTTAACGTTAACTTACTAGGATTTGAATTCATATTGCCGTATACGACGCCATTGAAAGGAACTACTTCATCTTGGTACACCAATAATGTAAGACATCTATTTCTTCAGGCAAGATGAAGTCGTTGCTGATATCGGCCATCTTTGGCACGGCAACCGTCTGTTGTGTCTCAGCCTGGTGCGTTGATGCGATATCATAACATTTACTAAATACTGGTGTCAAAGTAGCATTTCATATATATTATATGTTGGTGATTATAAAATCAGATAAACTGAAGATGAAAATAATTCTACTTTGGTGACAACTTACTTTTACATAAAATTCACTAATTAATTTTATTTTCTCTCAATAAATTTCAATTGCACAATCACTCTCTTCTCAGGGTGGCAAAGCGTGTTTCAATAGATTTTATAGACGTAAGACATTACGCTGAATACAACGAAAGCAACACGATTTTAAAAACAAAGCATATTTAATTTTTTTTTAATAATTGTTAATTTGTTACATTAATTTTTTAATTGTTTCATACATTTTCAAAACCGTTTTCATTACATTTGAGAAAACATTAATATATTATGATGTGTTTAAGACATCATAGTGTTTGCTAGGTTAGGTTGTTAATTTACTCGGTTATAACACACAATAATCCAGTCAATCGGTTATTAATGCAACCACTCGACCTCTTTACTGCTGGTTATGGCAAGCACAAATACCACGAACGAACGACTATTAAATTAAAAGCGAATACTTATATACAGCCGCTTTACAAATTAATGTGGTTGTTTCTATTTTGTAGGAACAAGGGTAGGTACCAATATGCGTGTCAAAAAACGGGTAAGGTTAGGTACGGTAAGCACGAATTGACAGAACGTGTGAATAACTTTGTCTGAACACATAATCGTAAGAGACACCAAAGGATTACTGAAAAACGTGTATAAATAATAATGGACAGAGCGAAAACATTACAAAGACAACACGCAAAGCAAACGGACACACCTCAGTATGTGCATCAAACATGATTAATCCTATTAACTGTGCAGACTCGACGTCTGCTCTGTTGAAACAAGTGTCCACAGCTTAGACACTGCACACACATGTTATAGTAGCCAGGCTATTTTATAGTACAAAATACTGCTCGGACAAATTCATTAGAAACCTTTATGAACTCGGTTGGTGTCGAAACGTACTTACTGGAGCGTTTTATATGTTAGTTATTGCTACGTCATGTGAAAAACTACGCTCACTAATTGGGCTATTTGTACACAGTAGTAACCTGTGCAATAAGTTGTTCCATCTTGCAGCATGCGGTGCCAGTCTGCTTGTTCTCTCAAGACCCAAAGGGTTGATTGGCATCACAGAAGCCGAATATGGAACTAGCTTGTTATGCGCTTGGAAGATCCAGGTGCTAACGGGTAAGGTACGTAGTTCGGGCACACTTCCGGTCACAAGACAGACAATGCAGTTGTACTCACCTAGTAAATTGCGTGATTCATGTTTGCAAGGTATTATTCCTTTTATATTTAATACGTCAACCTTTGCTACAATATGTCAGTTGATTATCTGTATTTCTCAACAGTGTCTACTGTCCATTTTCTCATTGCATTTTTAATACACGCGCGAATGATAATGACCCTACCCTTAGTAGAGCACGATACGTTAACGAACCCCTCTTACACAACTTATGTTCACGCCGTCACATCGTGTCACTTATTGTCAGTCATTCCAAACCGAACTACCCTTCTCTGTCATTCCAGACTCTAGACTGATCCATCAGTAATCATGTCACGGATTAGTATGACATTTTAGATTGTATCAGATACATCAACGTATATTATGTTGCATCGATTATGATTATTGTTATGTAATTGCGTTGTTCTTTGTCCACACCCATCGTCTCCTTTTCCTTACGTACGAATCAGTGGCTTCATCAGAAAACCTCTTAACTGCTAACGAGCAGTACGAACAAACGACAATCTTTTAAACTTGGATTTTGCCCAACATTATTTTTCGATCAAGGTCAGTTACTGCATCATTATTATATGTTATTTTGGCTTTACCTCAAACCTACCAACTTTATCTTACCATTAATTAAAACAATTCCACATTCGCGGGATTTTGTTAACACTTACCCACTTCCTATTTGTCTGTAATATTAATTGAACTTGCAGTCCACGATTATTACATATTTCATTCAACGACACCCACATCTAACACCATTATCACTCGCCAACTGTGATCGTTTAATTATCCAGCACTTACTGCTACTGACTATCTATCAATAAAACATTTGTTGAGACGTGTCAGCCACTCTACTACCTTATATGTGGGATTTAAATAACACTATCATATTATCTGCTAAACAATAATTATATTTAACCAATCATTTGTTGGCAATAATTTAAATCACTGGCATGTTTCGATTTCACGTCAACATGTCCTGATAAAATGAACAACAGTTCAATAATTCAGTATGTTTTCTATGTGCAGCAAGTACGCCTCGAGTATCTGAAGTTCGACGTCGAGAACACGGAAGGTTGTGTATGTGACAGCGTCAAGACTTACGACGGCACAAGTAACACGGCTCCGTTACTACAGACAGACTGCGGCTCCCAACTGCCGAATGTCATCGAGTCCGCCGGCAACTCGCTGTTTGTTACGTTCACCTCCGACGAGTCAGTAACAGGGAAAGGCTTCCTCATCAGATACACAACAGTGGAAGGCGGTAATTCAGACCCAGGTAAATGTAGTATGCAAATGTATAACCCACACGTACGCACACGCGCACGCGCACGCGCACGCACACGCACACGCACACGCACACGCACACGCACACGCACACGCACACGCACACGCACACGCACACGCACACGCACACGCACACGCACACGCACACGCACACGCACACGCACACGCACACGCACACGCACACACGTGTGTGTATCTGTGCGTGCGTATATATATATATATGTATATATATATACACGTACATACACACACACTCACACACTCACACACTCACACACTCACACACTCACACACTCACACACTCACACACTCACACACTCACACACTCACACACTCACCCTCTCACACACTCACCCTCTCACACACTCACACACTCACACACTCACACACTCACACACTCACACACTCACACACTCACACACTCACACACTCACACACTCACACACTCACACACTCACACACTCACACACACTCCCACACACACATACACACACACATACACACACACACACACACACACACACACACACACACACACACACACACACACACACACACACACACACACACACACACACACACACACACACACACACACACACACACACAATATATGTGCGTGTGTGTGTGATGTTATATATATATATATGTATCTCTCTCTATATATATATCTATATATATATATATATATATATATATTAAATAACAACCGCAGGTTGTGACGGCACCACGGCCCAGCTAAGTGGACCAAACGGTCAGTTCGGCACCTCCGGCACTCAATACTACAACAGCATGGCTTGTAGCTGGAGGATCACCGTGTCAGCTAGACAGGTAGGAGGGTGTTCCCAGTGTATGTATAATTGTACACGTCACTAATACAATATATACGTCCCTAATATATATATATATATAGTGTATATTTATATACAGTAATCCCCCTCTTATAAGGCCCCCCTCGCAGACGGCCACCTGGATTACGCGGCCATATTTTCATTGTATTAGCGTTGTCTAATACAAACCACCTCTCACCAGCGGCCACCCGGCTAACGCGGTCAACGGCCGGGGTTACAGGAAGATTTTACCCCTCGGCAGCGGCCTATCGCAGCCGAAACTGCTATCTTAAATCACAACACGATGTCGATGTTTATAACAAATTAAGTAGGCCTCCCATACCCACTCGTCGTGCTCAGTTGGCAGTCGTACTTGTGTTATATGAGTAAATAATATATATTATATGCAAACAAATTACATTATCTATAACAAATGAACTGTTATTTTCCATATAAATGATGTTCACTGTCCATATGTTTTATTTTCACCTGCTACATTCATCGATGGTTCCCCTCACCAGAGGCCACCCACCTTATAAGGACATTAGATTTACTGAAGGGTTGCTTTATAAGAGGGGGACTACTGTTTATGTGTGTGTGTGCGCGTGTGTGCGTGTGTGCGTGTGTGCGTGTGTGCGTGTGTGCGTGTGTGCGTGTGTGCGTGTGTGCGTGTGTGCGTGCGTGCGTGCGTGCGTGCGAGCGTGCGAGCGTGCGTGCATGTGTCTGTGTATGTGTATGTGTACGTGAGCGTTTATAAACGGTTATTTTTCATTGAGTTGAGTACGTTCTTGTGTACAGACAATACGTCTCGAGTTCGTGAAGTTCGACGTCGAGAACACGGAAGGTTGTGTATGTGACAGCGTCAAGACTTACGACGGCACAAGTAACACGGCTCCGTTACTACAGACAGACTGCGGCTCCCAACTGCCGAATGTCATCGAGTCCGCCGGCAACTCGCTGTTTGTTACGTTCACCTCCGACGAGTCAGTAACAGGGAAAGGCTTCCTCATCAGATACACAACAGTGGAAGGCGGTAATTCAGACTCAGGTAAATGTAGTATGCCAAATGTATAACACGTACGTACGCACACGAACACGCACACACACACATAACATTATGTAGGTGTATACATGTATATATATATATATATATATATATGTGTGTGTGTGTGTGTGTGTGTGTGTGTGTGTGTGTGTGTGTGTGTGTGTGTGTGTGTGTGTGTGTGTGTATACATTATATGTCAATTAACATTTGTAGTGAAAAACTATATATATACTACTGTATACATATATATATATATATATATGCATATATACATAATATATATGTATGGTTATATATATATATATATATATATATATGATTTTTCACTACAAATGTTAATTGACATCGAATGTTGAGAATGTCTCAACGATAAGACAAATCCTATTAGGATGTTGTTTATTCTTACATGTTTGTATATTACTTGTTTTATGTTTAGGAACGATGACAAAACATATGTGTTATCTTTTATACAAGTAACGTCTGACTTCCAACGTAACACACGCTAGCACGCTCGCACGCTCGCACGCGCACACGCGCACACGCGCACAAGATCACACACGCTCACACACACACACTCAGACACACTCAGACACACTCAGACACACGCACACACGCACACACGCACACACGCACACACGCACACACG
Organism: Escarpia spicata; assembly: GCA_963995525.1. Lineage (NCBI taxonomy): Eukaryota > Metazoa > Annelida > Polychaeta > Sabellida > Siboglinidae > Escarpia > Escarpia spicata. The sequence goes on along the minus strand of OZ023205.1, from coordinate 73,578,593 downwards.
CACACACGCACACACGCACACACGCACACACGCACACACGCACACACGCACACACGCACACACGCACACACGCACACACGCACACACGCACACACGCACACACGCACACACGCACACACATGAACGCACGCACACACGCACGGCCAACAAATGAAACAAATGCTACTGTTCAGTTATTTGATTTCTTGGTAACAGGTGTTGGTGGTAGCAGCGGAGGGTGTGACGGCATCACGGCCCTACTGAGGGGACCAAACGGGGAGTTCGGCACAACGGGCGCTAAATACGAAGATAACATGTCGTGCAACTGGAAAATCACTGTGGCAGCGGGAATGGTGGGTGGATGTTCGCAGGAAATCAAGTCTACTAAAATATTAATAAATAATAAATATTAAATACAAAAAAATTACATTATATATCACATATCAACTGTTATTTTCCATACGTTTTCTTTTCACCTGCTACATTCATCACCAGAGGTCACCCGCCTTATAAGGCCACTTTAGATTTGCTTAAGGGTTGGCCTTATAAGAGGGGGACTACTGTTTCTGTGTGTGTGTGCGTGCGTGCGTGCGTGCGTGCGTGCGTGAGTGCGTGCATGCATGTGTCTGTGTATGTGTACGTGAGCGTTTACAAACGGTTATTTTTCATTGAGTTGAGTACGTTCTTGTGTTCAGACCACACGTCTCGAGTTCGTGAAGTTCGACGTCGAGAACACGGAAGGTTGTGTATGTGACAGCGTCAAGACTTACGACGGCACAAGTAACACGGCTCCGTTACTACAGACAGACTGCGGCTCCCAACTGCCGAATGTCATCGAGTCCGCCGGCAACTCGCTGTTTGTTACGTTCACCTCCGACGAATCAGTAACAGGGAAAGGCTTCCTCATCAGATACACAACAGTGGAAGGCGGTAATTCAGACTCAGGTAAATGTAGTATGCCAAATGTATAACACGTACGTACGCACACGAACACGCACACACACACATAACATTATGTAGGTGTATACATGTATATATATATATATATATGTGTGTGTGTGTGTGTGTGTGTGTGTGTGTGTGTGTGTGTGTGTGTGTGTGTGTGTGTGTGTGTGTGTGTGTGTGTGTGTGTGTGTGTGTGTGTGTGTGTGTGTGTGTGTGTGTGTGTGTGTGTGTGTGTGTGTGTGTGTGTGTGTGTGTGTGTGTGTGTGTGTATACATTATATGTCAATTAACATTTGTAGTGAAAAACTATATATCTACTACTGTATACATATATATATATATATATATATATATATATATGCATATATACATAATCTATATGTATGGTTATATATATATATATATATATATATATATGATTTTTCACTACAAATGTTAATTGACATCGAATGTTGAGAATGTCTCAACGATAAGACAAATCCTATTAGGATGTTGTTTATTCTTACATGTTTGTATATTACTTGTTTTATGTTTAGGAACGATGACAAAACATATGTGTTATCTTTTATACAAGTAACGTCTGACTTCCAACGTAACACACGCTAGCACGCTCGCACGCTCGCACGCGCACACGCGCACACGCGCACAAGATCACACACGCTCACACACACACACTCAGACACACTCAGACACACGCACACACGCACACACGCACACACGCACACACGCACACACGCACACACGCACACACGCGCACACGCGCACACGCGCACACGCGCACACGCGCACACGCGCACACGCGCACACGCGCACACGCGCACACGCGCACACGCGCACACGCACACACGCACACACGCACACACGCACACACGCACACACGCACACACGCACACACGCACACACGCGCACACACGCACACACGCATGGCCAACAAATGAAACAAATGCTACTGTTCAGTTATTTGATTTCTTGGTAACAGGTGTTGGTGGTAGCAGCGGAGGGTGTGACGGCATCACGGCCCTACTGAGGGGACCAAACGGGGAGTTCGGCACAACGGGCGCTAAATACGAAGATAACATGTCGTGCAGCTGGAAAATCACTGTGGCAGCGGGAATGGTGGGTGGATGTTCGCAGGAAATCAAGTCTACTAAAATATGAGTAAATTATATATAATAAATGCAAACAAATTACATTATCTATCACAAATCAACTGTTATTTTCCATATAAATTATGTTCACTGTCCATATGTTTTCTTTTCATCTGCTACATTCATCGATGGTTCCCCGTCATCAGAGGCCACCCGCCTTTTAAGGCCACTGTATTGCGATTACACAGTGAAAATATGGTCCTTTGAACAAGAAGCGAAAACTATGTAATGAGGAACTGCAGAGCAGAGTGTACATCTTGCAGTGGATGACAAGACGTAGGTGAAACACACCATAGGCCTAGTCGTAAGGTACAACGTGAAACAGGCAAGATAACAATACATATTTGACTGTAGCCCTGCATCTGCAGTTGCGTCAACTGACGTTCCGCGTGCGCTCTTGCAGTCGGTGTCTTTAACTTTGACACTGATTTTTACAGAACGTACATCTACACTTCAAAAAATTCGACGTGGAAGAGGGAGACGGCGACTGTTCGTTTGACAACATCAAGGTGTACGACGGCGATAGTAGTTCGTCGCCTCTGGTCAACACGTTCTGCGGAAATGACAATCCGGGTGACATCACCGCTTCTGGAAATACGTTGTTCGTCACCTTCATGTCCGACGTAACTGGTAATCGCACCGGCTTCAGGATTGAGTACAAAGCCAAGAAAGCAAGCACAGGTACGCGCTACCCCGAAAGATATAGCTGTGGGGAAACTGTAACATGTTGTTCAAGTGACGGGAAAGTTTTGTTTGTTTGGGAATTAACTGCCATACAAGATTCTCGTCGAATAATGTTAAGACAAACAATTATTGAGTGTGCAACGGAGTAAAGAGTGAGAGAGAACGAGAGGGAGAGAAGGGGGATGGAGGAGGGGGTGGAGGGAGGAGAAGAAAGGATGGGTACAGAGGGAAGGTAGGTAAGAACAAAATGAAAAGAAGATCGCAGCTACCCGGAACCAACCATCACTATGACAACGTGTATTCTTCACGCAGCTTCGTTCAGATGCGGCAGGCCGTCCGTCACTCCCTCCTTCCCTCGTATCGTCGGTGGTACCGAGGCCAAGCCTCACTCGTGGCCGTGGCAGTTCAGCTTCGTTGACGTCTTTGGGCGTCATCTGTGCGGAGGCAGCATCCTGAGGAGGCGCTGGCTCGTCACGGCGGCACACTGCGTGTAAGTGGGGAGCGTACACAACGTGCGTTTAGTGAGTAGCATCATTAGTGTTCAGTTCGTACCAACGTCTACCAATAGCCTATCGTCCTGAATTACTTTCAAAACAAAAATTTTGTTTTACAAATTATTTATGTTTCTGCGAGTGTTGCAATATTATTTGGCTGAAGTAGTTGTTCATCTTCCACATAGACCTTGTCCATCCACTGCTTGATGTAGCCCTCCGCTAGGTATATCCACCTTTCTCTATTTTTTCATAAAAGTGTTTAATTCACAATGCCACCGTGGAAGCAAGCCACCTGAAATGAATCCTTCTCAAGGAGAGTCTTGACCTTATTTATATTGTCTACTGTTCAGGTACGGTGGTCAAGCCGAGGACTTCGAGGTGGTGGTCGGACAACACAACCGAGACGCAGCGGAGGTGACTCGGAGAACACACAAGATCGAGCAGATCTACATGCACCAGCAGTACAACAAGGCGAAGACTAACAATGATATTGCTCTACTCAAACTGTCGACCCCCGTTCGGTACACCCGTAACGTGTCACCAATCTGTCTCCCGGAGAAGGACGTGCCCGGAGATACTCTGTGCGTGGCGACAGGCTGGGGAGACACCGAGCGTAAGTGACAGCCTTCGAGGCGCCTGCGTTCTGTACCATCAGCACACCATTGACATGTTCGGTTATCGGTTCAACAGAACTTAGGAAACTTTTAGTAATAATTTCCAGCCCGAAGTTGTCATTCCTAGTCAGCAGCACAAGCACCGCTATAATAATTTTATACATGAATTGTAAATGTTATATTGTACTTTATTTCTTAAATCATATTGTACTTATTCAATTTGTTTAGCTCGAAAAGGGCATAGCACTTTCAGCTATGTCCCTTCAACAGCAGCAGCAGCAGCAGCACATCATACTATGCACCTGTATTATGTTTTGTTGTTAAATAAACATTAATTAATTAATTAATTCATTTATACATTCAATCATTCATCAATCCACCCACCCATCCACCCATCCATACGTCTCATTTCGGAAACGCCTATAATTGTTAAATATACTGTTTTATATTGTTATGTGCAAACACTTATTGTTTGAAAGATTAAAATAAACTTTATAAAATAATAATAATTATAATAATATGAATTATTATCGTTATAAAACTGGCACAACTGCGTTATGCTGCAAGAATGTCATCTACGTGAAAACTATGTTCGGCTGAATTCAAATGATTCTCGTATGATTTGCGATCTGTTTAGACACCGGTAACGAAAAGGTTCTGAACCAGGTGCGAGTGCCAATCATTGATCACAACACCTGCAACAACCGCAACTATTACGGCGGGTCCATCACCAACGTTATGATGTGTGCCGGCTACGCACAGGGTGGCAAAGATTCGTGCCAGGTAAGTCAACTAAATAAAACGGATTATCGTGTTGTGGAATATGTTTTGGTCTTGGAAGGAATTGCGACAAACAGAACTGTGTAGAATTAATGGGGATTTCATTGTTGATCTCATAAAAAGTTTTGCTATGTATATATATATAAATATATATATATATATATATATATGTATATATATGTATATATATATATACACATATATATATATATATATATATATATACATATATATATATATATATATATATATACATATATACATATATATATATATACGTATATATATATGTATATATATATATATATGTTTGCATGTATGCGTGTATGTGTGTGTATGTATGTGTGTGTGTGTGTGTGTGTGCGAGCGTGCGTGCGTGCGTGCGTGCGTGCGTGCGTCTGTGTGTGGTACATATAGCAAGACGCCACTGGAGAGGAATAGCCGAATTTCCATTGAGTTACTCTTATGTGTATAATTGTCGTTAGGCTACTAGTAAACGTCAACTTACAGGGGAAATGAGGGTTAAATTAATTTGTGGAATAGTTAGTCATTTCCTGGTTATGGATGACTTTTATATTTGCTAACAAGATTTAACACGATTCGACAGGACTACCTTCCATAGAAACGGTTCCCAGTGTCTGGAGAGACGGCAATAAAGCTTTATGTAAGTGTGATCCTTACAGTGTGTTGTCGTCTTCCTTGCCCCGGACACGAACTACACGACGACGACTGGACGTTGCATCATAGGTCTTTATTCACAGTAACAGCAATGTTAGTTCTGTGGCCCGTATATACCCCAAGGGGACGTTTCCAAGGGGTTCCCATAAGCAGCTAATCTGCAGCTATTATACCACCGCGCATAGGTCATTGCCTACCACATTCTTCCTTGTTTATGACGTTTTGACGCATACCACATTCTATTCTTCCCCTTGTGATGTTTTTGATGCTTACCACATTTCCCCCTTTTAAAGAATCCTTCCTTTATACAAAACAATTGATTAACATTTTCGCAATTAAAAAAGAAATTAAGTAACATTATCTCCTATACTAAACATTATAATAAAAACATTACATTATAGTTCAATAAAAACATTACATTACAGTTAAGCATAATTATAGATGTGCAATGTCACACGACGTCAATGTCATATATAATGTCAGTGATTGTCAATCATCTCGTTGGTGAGGCACTATAATGGTATTGTTCGCACACATTCCTATAATATGTACAACGCCATACAACGTCAATATCATATATACCTGTCAAGTCATGTGAAACAAAACAGTAGTCATTGCAGACAAAAACCATAAATTATCAGTAAAAACCATAATCTTTACACGTAATTGCCCATTGACGCACGGTATAAAAACAAGTTTGTAGGTACAGGTGCCCTATGCGACACGTGGCGCCCATGGGATCTGTAAGTAAGTTCGCGCCTGCGCATAACACGAACACGCATTGGTGAGTGCTCGTTCCGGGGCACTGCACGAATTGTACGAGAGTTATACCAGGCCCGGAATAGAGCGTGAACCATAAGGGAGTTTGATGAGTGTGTCGGTGGGCGAATTTACCGACAAAAATATAACGATAAATTCGTTAAAAAATTTATCTCAAAACACAAGCATAAAAACGTATGGTTTTCCTACTACTCCTGTAGTTTTCATTTTATCAATAAAACCGTAGTGACTACGACTAAACCGTAGTATACTTGACAGGTATACATAATGTCACTGACTCTCTTCCTTCTTGGTTTTCTTGGTGAGAAACTTTTTACGGTACGGCCATGTCCATGTACGCCTACGCAAGTGACACATTAACGTTGCATAGCGCGTGAATGTCTTGTCACATAATGTGCACACGTACTTGGCGCTGCTGCGCCATCTTGCGGAGAACTGCATTACACACCTGCATGCACTCTTTGTACAATTGTCGTTCTGTCGGGCATGCACGCGTAACGTCACTTTGGCTGAATACAATCGACGTTTCGTAGTCGCTTTCAGTCCGCTCAGAGGTACCAGTTAGTTCTGAGCAAGGACCCACAAACGTCATCTCATGCGTCGTGCGGACGTGTTGTTGTAGCATCGTCGGAGTCGAGAATACATCCTCGCAGTGGTCGCACGATATATGGTATTTATCTTCATCAGTGCTCGACACTAAAAGTTCCCTCAATGACGACGGAGAACCGAGCGGTTGAGGACTGTACCCATTCACGGCTTTGCCTTGGGTGGTTGTAGTGTAGCTGCACAATTGTCTATCGATAATTCGGTGGTAGGCGCGTAGCTAATGTGCGACTCGTCACTGGCGCCACTTGCGTTTCAGGGGTCAGCACACTGTTGGACTTCCTGCTTGATTACAGACGAAAAAAAGTGCATTATATTTTTGAGAAATGATTTTTTACAATGTTCACTTGCTCTGACATAATTGCATTTGAGTAGTCAGATTTCTAGATGTGATTGTAGCAGCTGTTGACAGTAAAATGGTTTCTTTTTAGCTGATTTTACTAAGCGGAAGGGTATCTGGCAGCAATTTGGCTAATTGACACTTTAGCCGGATTACTGCCTGCATGCATTTGTAAATATTGACGGGTGTCATACATACAGGCATTTTGCAAGAGCTAAATATATTAGATTTTGACTAAAATCGACCAGCATGTCAATGAGATGATAATAACAGCAGGTGGGAAGTTTAAGAAACTTTATAGGTCACGTTTTCTTATAATCACACAAAACATTAACATGGTCGCCAATGGGAAAACTGACAGTGTGCTGAGCCCTTCAGTAACGCTTGTGGCATATCTCGAGTGTTCGCTGATATCTCGAAGGAATTCCCAACAGAACTTGGCTTCTGAGAACGAGTCGATGAGATCGATCACAGCGGAATGATCGCGTCTCTCTGCCAAAGGCAATGCAGTGTCGCCGCCATGGTCGCATAGCCGATAGTCGGCGCCATGGTCGCATAGCCGATAGTCGGCGCCATGGTCGCATAGCCGATAGTCGGCGCCGTGGTGGCATAGCCGATAGTCGGCGCCGTGGTGGCATAGCCGATAATCGGCGCCGTGGTCGCATAGCCGATAGTCGGCGCCGTGGTCGCATAGCCGATAGTCGGCGCCCTGCTCGAGTAATATACTGACGATGTCAACGAACCCCGATTCCGCCGTCCAGTGTAGCGGCGTTCTACCGAGCCGGCCGACACAGTCTGGGTTAGCGCCATGAGACAGCAATGCACCTACCACGTCAGCATCCGAGCATAGGGGCGCATTCTAGTGGCGGATTCAGGCCTGTCATCACCGGACGAACTACACACAAAGGGCTGACAAGTGCCAGAAGGCGCAATATTAGTCAGTTACATTGACCGTTCTTTCTCATTAGGGATATACGGAGGTAAGCTTCCATGGGTATCAGCTTCTAACGGGACACGTACACTGGTCAGACCTGTTCAATGCATCCACATCATTACTACTGACAATGTTTAAGGTGTCGAGATCAGCGCCTCTCGACGCTTTCTGACACGTACACTGGTCAGATCTCCGGAATGGATCAGATGGCGCCACTCGGGTGAATGTCACTGGCCAACAGGGAGATCCGTGATATTGTCCTGGGTCACTCATAGATCCCACTGCCACGGGAGAGTGGTGCTCACCGCGCTCTCGCACGTATGATTCACTCCTACGACGTCGATGCCTCCGTGACGGTTTACGATGGTTGGAACAACCAAGTAATAAATGGCCGCAGTCCCCGCCCCATGTAGAGCCAGGTGTTCCCGGAGAGTGGTTACCACAGCACGCACGCGTGTATGGGGCATTCCTACGACGTCGTTTCCGTGACATTGTATGATAGTTGGGACAATCAAGTGTTACATGACCGTAGTCACCACACGAGAAGCAATTTGTCTTAGGTAGCGTGCAATCATGTGACTTGTGATCTCTTATCCACAACTGAAGCAATACATTACACGTTGGACAGTAGTCTGTAAAGACTGACTATTTAAGACATTTGCCATAGCATTAGACACTGTGCTTTGTGTAACCTGAAATTTCGTGGTTTGTGATGCGATATAATTTGTTCCAAGATAACAAGTTTGTGAAGCCATAGCATGCGTTTCAATGCTGCGTAGTTGTTGGGGATATTGGCTACCATTGTGCTGTAGTGGCCTCACACCCTCTCTCTCCCTACCGTCAGCATGACGATGAGAGAGGGGGGGCATTGTTGTGGATCGTGGTCACCACTGTGATAATGTGGACTCACCTCCTCTCTTTTCTTAGCGACATTATGACGACGAGAGAGGGGGCTGGTGTCCACGTTAAGCTATTGCCCTTGCGGGTTTGTGGAGCTACGTGTGTTGCAACGGTTCATGATTGTTGTGGATATTGATTACCATTTTGTTGCAGTGGACTCGCCTCCTCTCTTTCCGTCAGCATGACGATGAGAGAGGGGCGATGGTGTCCACGTTGAGCTACTGCTCATCCTGTCAATCTGACACGGATGATAATGCAGTGAGCTGGTCTAGATGCATAGAGGCAGATGACTTGCGTCGGAAATTAATTTGCCTGATCCGAGCTGTGTGGCCATGTTGTCTGTATGATTGGTTCCGTCATTGACTTTGTCATCAACATGACGTTCGTTGTAACTATATGGTGTTGTCTGGGTTTTTGGTTGTGAATCCATACAATTTGTGTTATTGTACAGCGATTGATACTGATCAGAGTGACACAGAAGTTGCAATAATGTCCAGGATGGACATAAACAGTATATAGCAACATATGCTACATCGAAAGCTCTATTACATTTGGGTTTCTTGTGTGGTACGGCGGCCTACGTATCGTGCATCGCAACACTCTGGCACGAACAGTCAGGGTTAGTGGCAAGGTGGTGGGAAAAAAGCAGACCAGTCTGGAGGATCTATACATGCTACGGGCAGAGAGAAAGGGAAGGAACGTCTCCTCAGACCCCGAACATCCCCTGTTTCCATGCTATAAACTACTTCCTTCTGGCGGCCACTTTCAACTCCCTCACTGTAAATTGAATCGCACTCGGAACTCATTTGTTCCCTCGTCAATTAGACTAATGAATGAGTAACTGACCTTCGTGCCCCTCCATCTCTGCCAGTCCTCCCTGACTGAGTGAGCCTGAGATGATTTGTAAGATGATTTAACTTTTTACAAACTTGTGTAACTTATGTAACACATTTAATTCATTTTAACTTATTTAATTATTTATTTACCCGATATAACTTTTATTTTTATTTTTTATTTTTACATTTTTATATTGCATGTACATTTGTTTTAATATGCTGCTACACTTCAAATGAATTTCCCTCCCAAGGGACAATAAAGTATTGTGACTGATTGATTGTGATTGAATCTCGCAGATGTACTTAAACCGTGTATAACAATGTCACGAACGAGGGACATACACAGCGTAAGCAATGTCAGGAATTAATTTAAACGGTGTGAACCAACAGGGTCCACGATGGACAAGCGCAAGCAATGCCAAGGATGATCATAAGCGACGTTTAACAATATCCAGTACACAATATAGGCTATAACAGTGTCAAGGATGGACCGCGACTGTGTATAGCAATGTCAGGGATGATCATGTGGGGCGTTTAACAATGTTCACGATCAGGCTGGACATACGCAATTGCAAGCTATAACTGTGTCGATCGAGGATGGACAGCGACAATGTATAGCAACGTCAGGGAGGACCTCAAGGTTTAAGGTGTGCAATAATGTAACCGATGTATATAAACAGTTTATGGCACTGTTAAGAATATTTGCCAATGTTGTGGCCTGGGCATAGAGACAGCGCAGTATAACGTAGAACGATCAGTGAGCTACTGCACTGGCGATTCAGACTGCAATTGTCTCAACAAGTCGCACCCGTCACTAACATTAGTCGCACATTGCGTGCGTCCAGTCAACTGAAACCGCGTGATTGTCTCAGGCCAGACAAACAATTTGCAGTCTCATGACATGTTTAAATGAACGGGCTGTGCAAATCGTGGCAACAGGGCAAGGAACCTTCAGTTCTAACCGTCAGCGGAATTCGCGCATGACACACCCTTACAAAATGTACTTGCGCGTTGCTATGGCCCAGGATACCAATAATGCAATCGCTGTTGTTTTATGTATCTATAACAATACTGCTAATGTTGTATATGCCGAAATGTGGGCTCAGGTACTGGAGACTAGTATGGGCTCAGTCACAGGCCTGGCCTTGGGATGTAGAGCCCACATTTCCCTCTCTTTAACTTAATCTCTTTAATAAACGTCATTCATTTGGCCTTATTTCATCACTAACATTAGTCGTGTTGTCTTGTGTTGGTGCTTGCATAAATAAAAATTATCTTAATTTGAAAATTAGCAAATATTTACAACTACATCAGACATAATAATAACAGTGCATTGTGTACGTAATATCATACTTTCATATACACTCTAGGCTGTTCTTTCCCTAGCGCTTTCTTGTATCGTCTAGTTCTTTTACATTTCGTATGTGAGAAAAATACATATATTAAAGGAATTAAAAACAAGGCAGCAGCTAAATTCCATTTTAATTTTTTTACATTTTACGGTTCCACACAAATCTAACATTGTTGAAAAAATAAGCGAGAGAACCTCCAGGGTCAAGTCAACCTGACAACGTCAATAAAACAAACCGACCGCAAAAACCTTCGCCACTTCAGCTTAGATTGAGAGAGATGGTTTCGATTGCGACCCAGGACAACTAATCTACATCAGTAAAATACACATACACGAAAATATTGTACCCAACTGCAGAAAGTAACGTTATATGATATCATAACATTATACGAAGGAAGAACTGTACAATTTAGCATAACCCTGACTCCGGTTAAATATTTTTCCGTCAGTTCCTTTGGCTGAGTGGTTAAGTCCGTTTGCTTGAACCCGTGTCGGTAGTAAATACCGACACGGGTTCAAGCCCAATACTAAACCTTTTAAAAAGAGTACTTGTATTTATATTTTCGCAAAGTAATATAAACTGAGCCATTTTTACAATGTATGATGCACTGTTTATCACTAAATATAGCGAATGTTTTGTAGTAATTATTTATTCGCGACAAAAATGTAAATACTATTCTATTACCGGGAATGTACAATTTCCGCTGATCTTGTAAGTTTATTATTTTCATTTATCCAAACAAACCACAGCTTGTCTTCACATATATAATTATGATATACTACTGTACAGTATATAGCAATGGGATTAATCTTCAAATTAATTAGTGCAATAAGCCTACATCACCAATGAAAAATAGCTTAACAAATTAGAATGTGTGTGTATATGTACCAAGTGGTAATGTGTGTTTATTTCATTGATTAAAATTTAAGATTAATCCTTTTGCTATATACTATACAATAGTTTATTATAATTATATATATGTGAAGACAAACTGTGGTTTGTCTGGATAAATGTAAATAAAAACATACAAGATCAGCGGAAATTGTGCATTCCCGGTAATAATATTATTTTCATTTTTGTATCGAATAAATAATCACTAATAAGCTTGGTTTATCTAACTTTCCGAAACGGTAAATAAAAATACATTTTTTTTAAAGTTTGGTGTTAAACGCGCGTCGGTAGTAAAACCAGATGTGTGCGGAGCCTACGCATTTAACCACTCGACCACAAGGACCGGATTCAGGGTTAAGCTAAATTGTACAGGGTTAAGCTAAATTGTACAACTCTTCCTTCGTGTAATGTTATGATATCATATAAAGTTACTTTCTGCAGTTGGATACAGTAGTTTCGTGTGTGTGCGGGTGTATGTTTACTGATGTAGATTAGTTTCTCTGGGTGATAGTCGAAACCATTTTTCTCCAAATAAGTTGAAGCGACAACGTTTTTTGCGGTCGGCTTGTCTTGTTGTTGTTGTCAGGTTGACTGGAGCGGATGTTCTATCGCTTCATTTTGTTCAACAAAGTTGGTACTCGTGTGGAACCTAAAATAAATGCTTGTTTATGACTAGTGTTTACATTTTATCGGAACACCACACACAAACTCATTCGGACGCTTGCTTCGACCCAAGATATATCATTGTAAACATGCTGTGAATGTACTGAAAATGCTGGCATCTTGCGCGACATTCACGCCTCTGACGTCACACCTAGGCATACCGAAAAGCGCGCCAAAAATATACGTATTCGAAGAAGACCAGTTGCACACTGTAAATTGTGAAATTATTAATATTTTATAATTCTGATAAAATTATTGGAAATGGAAATATACAGGAAGATGTAATATACAGGGTAATACGAATTCAAGTAACATGGGTTTTTATTCCCTTTAATATTTGCATTATTGTAGTATCATTCAATGTCTTGAAAACTTCGATTTGGTTTATTCTTAATCTCCTTGTCTCTGATTATTGCCGGAGTTATGTTAACGACGCTGGTTGCAGGGTGATTCTGGCGGCCCACTTGTGTGCAGGCCTGACGGTGGGTTCTGGAAGCTGTACGGCATCACCAGCTGGGGAGAAGGGTGCGCCGACGCTGGTCGCCCCGGCGTCTACACCAGAGTGACGAAGTTCTTGGACTGGATCGAACGCACAATTAGAGGTATATGGTCCATTGTATTGCTCACTGGTGTAAATCTTCCGATATTGTTATCGACGTTGTACACGCAGTTTCGTAGCAATCATAACAAATTCACGCAACGGTGATGGATAACATGCATGCACCCATACGCGTGCACACCAGCGTTCAAACTATACGCTGACCCGGTGGTCACTGACCACATACTTTGCCGTCGGGTCAGTAAGTTTGCTGAGTTACTGGTCCGTGTGACCGCCTACTTTTTGTGGGATATTACACAACGTTCTACAGCAGTATGCATCAGCGTATTATCAAGACTGGGCACCTGAAGACGCTGTTTACAAAAATGTGTTTTACGCTCGATATTGCTCAATTTATTTTAACGTGAAAGGCAACGCCCACGGAGCGCAATAGTTGTTATAGTAAAAAAAAGCACCCGAAACGAACGTACGTTAGTTATTTTGGTAAATCAAAACGAGGCATCATCACTGGCGCTGCCATCATCATTTCCACAATATCTGTGGTTGCATAATCCACGAATGAACCTTTTCTGTAAGAAGTCGCATATGACCAGGATCCACCAAATTCCAAAGCGTATTGCTCTTCTGGTTCTGTTTGAAGCACAGGCTGATGGTAATGAGAACCAAGGAAAGGAAGACATGGATCAGTTGGAAGCCACGGCTGCTGGCCCAAGTGATGGCGTAGACGCAGACGGTCGTGCTGATGACAACGACTCTGACTTGTCGGACATTAATTATGAATCTTCTGGCTCGAGTCAGAAGATTCGTAACCAATGTCTAAGATCTTGCAGTGATTATATCATTGCTGTTGCCGCTGACCATGACTGCGATTCGTAATGACCTTTGCAAAAGAATTCGTATTATATTACATGTTCCTGTATAGTTATTTTAAAATATTGTAGAAATAAGTATGAAACCAGTTACCTGCTGATACCTAAAATCGCATTGTATGTATACATATCATCAGGAAAACACCTGTCTGACATATTAAAGGATTTTACGGCTGGTAGTACAACTGTGCATTTCTTTCAATATCGTTTAACAGGCCACTGGTAAAAAAAAGCGGACCAGAAGCAGACACAAAGACACACACACGCGCGCGCACACACACACACACACACACATGCACGCACACACATACACACGCACGCGCACACACATACACACGCATGCACACACACATACACACGCACGTACACACATACGCTCGCAAGCACATACGTACACACGCACACTCGTTTTAATTAATATCCAACTGAACGTAAACCACCATCTCTTCCAGCAAACGGCGGATCGTAAAAAAGCAGGATGACAATGACAACCGCGTCGGTTGCAGGCTGGTCTCGAGGAAACATTAATTTGCAATCAATATGAACAAAATACTAATTCTTACAATTCAATTTCAGTCTTGATCGGTCACATTGCTTTATCCTAGAACCATAGCAACTGGATCTAAATGTGCTGCAACTACTGCATTGCTAATACAAATACTAAACTGATTCATTGTTCCTATTAAATTTATTAATATCGTTGCAATAATAAAGAATCGTATGTGCAAAACCAAATGCAATTGTTTACTTGCTATGTCAACCGTTTATATATATATATATATTCTTTTCTTTTTTTACGCAAAGGTGGCTGTCATGTTAGCGACATTTTCATGTCTTAACTAAAGTCTCCTTGACCTGTCTATTTATATTTATGTTATATATATATATATATATATATATGATATTTTAAGTTTGAGAAACTTCTTCACACACAGTGTATGTGTCAAACTAAAATACGTATGTATGTCTGTCTGTCTGTCTGTCTGTCTGTCTGTCTGTCTGTCTGACTTGTGGCAGCTGCGGGCCCGACAGAAGATTCACGGGCCAGGCTCTCAGTTATATATCGAACGTTGATTATCGCACGACATTGTTGGGGACCCACATTTCTCGTGTAAACCGGCCTCTAGTTATTCGCCGGATTTCCTCTGATGATTACGACTTTTCTCAAGCTGCTGATCCGTCCACGTCACAACGTGCCGGATCGTATTCAATGAGGAACAGGTCTGTCTTCAGGCTGGGTGCATATAGGTTTAAATGTTGAAAAACGTATGCGTCTTGTTGCAGAACGTCGTAATAACAACCAGTAGCAACACCAGTAAGCCAGCCACAGGCGGAGTGAATCCGTCACTGCTAGTTAAGTTGAGTCCAGGGAGAAACGAATTACACAAATTGTTGGCGCAGCATTTGTAGCACGTCTGAAAGTAGAGGAAAACAAGTATTACTAATTGGTAACGCAAGTACACATTTTAAAGTGAAACCAATAGAAAGTGGGAATCACAGATTCAACTTTGAATTGATACATAACTCTATTGTACCTTATGCTTGTGGGTGTGTGGCAGGAACTCGAAAGCGGAAGTTGTTACGAAGTGGGTTGTTAGCCTCTAACACGTGTTGGAGATAGACTAGTTACCCCAAAACAGAAGTGATATTTGAGATTGAGACCACTTCAAACATAAATTTTATACGTTGAGCTGTCAAAGTTGACAATTAGATGATGTTGATGTTCTAAAAACACAGGAAGAAATACAAAGAAACAGGAAAAGAAAAAGGGAAAATAGAAAGAAATAACAGGAAGAAAGGGAAGGGGAGGGAAGGAGAAACCACTGCCATACCCTTCACGATTGCTGTAGCTTCAAACTCTGATTGATTCTCAGTTTATATGCTATGCAATTTCACATTGGTTTACATTGATCCAACATCATGTGTAATCTTAGTTTATGTTTGGTTATCGAACAAACGCTCAAGCAGGTGTGGCGACGTACCATTGCGTTGGTGGAGCCGCGATGTCTGCACGTCTGATACGAGTACTTCTCGCAGTCAGTCCCGCTGAAGCAACCACGGAGAAATGACAAGTGGTTGTCTTGTTCTCGTCGATATACTTGCACGGGTTAAAAAGTAGCTAAGTAATTAAAATCGTCGTTATCACCGTTGTCGTAGCCTGGATTGTCGTCACTTTTGAACGTGCAATTGCCAGATCCTAGCCATAAGATATGTAACTAATTATAATATCATGAAAGAATACATTGTGCCCACACAAACTGCCGTTTGATTTGACTGCATTCA